>CM067170.1:47948443-47993443 GCA_034093135.1 Erigeron breviscapus | reverse complement strand
TTTTTTAGCTTTATGATACACTTTTGTAATGTGAGCTTATCTTTACGTATGTATCACCGATCTTATACACGTTGCAAGTTTTACGTATCGTTATGTTTCCCGGGGCAACGCCCGGGTTAGAAAACTAGTTATATATATATTACATTCAAGGTCCCTTATCTACAGGACTTTTTTTGGATTTCTCGCATTTGCCACCAAACTTATTTTCTTAACAATATGACCCTGTTTAGCAGATGATACAACCTCTGCAGCTTTAACATACACATAGAAAGATAGAAAAAAACAAACAACCTGTTACACAACTCATAAGCAAAAAGTACAAACCTAACAGCAGGGATATTTATGTAATTAACACTCTTGTATTGAGGGCATTTTGGTAACGTCAATTCCGACCGACCGACCACCGTCAACCCATCGTTTATTTGCTGACCGTCACCAACATCAAACAGATAACAGATCATAAGATCTACAGATCGATGTATCTTAATCATCAAACAACAACAACGAATGAAAATAAAAAATATATCTCAAAAAAGAAGGATGAAGAATATTCTGGTGGTGTTGCAGCAGCAGTATCTTAGGTGGTGGTCACCATTGGATTCGGATGATGATGATGGTGGTAGTTTCGGTGCTGATCCACCACTTTTTGACTACAACCGATTGTACAACCGCTTCTACATAGGTTACATACAAAGCAAAAAGAAAAAAAATCTCATATTTTACCATTATCAACCTCCTCAAACCTCATCAACATCAACAACATCGATGGATCTGAAAAGAAAGGAAAGAAAGATACGAATCTGCTGGCGGAATGTAAGTAGAAATGATCTGATTTGCAGAAATGGTAGGCGGTACCGACTGTCGGCGTTCAACACCTTCTATCGCGGACGTCATCATTTTCCGGTGGCCCCCAACCACAAAGAAATATGTACATAAAGGAACCGCAAAAGTATAAGTACATAGCAAAAATGAGGAATCATTAAATTACTTTGGAGACGAGAGGATAGATATATAGAAAGAGAGTAAAATGATCTTCGGAAATGATAAAAAAGAAGCCCACAGTTTTCTACCTTTCTTAATACCATTTCCAACTTATCTAGATACGTGGCTTCCATTCCCAGAAAGCTAGATACTGTACGTGGCTTTTCATTTTTAAAAAAGGTATTTTAAGAAGGTTAATATTATAAGCTTAATAAACATCATTTATAAAGTTTTATATAAATATATATGTAAGTCCTCACAAATCAAAATTGAATTACCATCCAACTTTTAATCAAAGCACATTATCAAACTAAGACAATAATCTTTTATTTAATAGTAAACAAGGTGGAAATAAAAAAGACATATGACAGCAAAAGTATTCTACTTAAAAAACGAAAATTATCAAACGTGTATCTAAAAACTAAACACTAATTTGTTGACCCTTAATTGATTGGTTTGGGAAAATGTCATTGTATCATCGAACAAACCAATATTGTGTAGCTCGAAAACATAACATAATTCGATTTTGTATTGCACATACTTAATATTCCGAAAGTACGTAAGTTGAGGTTTACATAGCAGATAATAGTCATATATCGAAAATTCCGCAGCGAAGCGCGGAGAGTATATTTCTAGTTAATCCTAATTGGTCACAAAGAAAGTAATGTTGCTTTGAACTTACACTTTTAGTGAATAAATCTGCTATATTTAACTCATACTTAATCAGGGATGAGCAAGACCCGAAAACCCGTGACCCGCCTCAAGCCTGCCCGAGAGCTTAACTGGCCGGGTTTCGGTTCAGTTTTTATGGAATTTCGGTTCTCGGGTCGGGTCTGTTCAAAACCCGGCAAAACCCGACGTTGCTGCAAAAACCTTGATATATTAATACTATCCATGTAAATCATAGAGTATTTGAGAGTGTTTATGGCTAGGAAGGTGGGAGTGGGAGAGAGTGAGGGTGAACCGTCGAGAGGAGGAGGAGATAATGGGTATTTTGTATAAAATTGACAAAGCCGTGTACACTTCAAGAAGAAATTCGAATCCTGCTAAAAAACACATACAAAGTTGTATTAGTTGATGATGAGGAGTTTTGGTGTATAACTTCTATAAATAACGATGGTGTATCTGGTATGGAAAAGAGGATCACTTTGACAAAAAAAAAAAAAAAAAAAAAAAAAAAAAAAAAAAAAAAAAAAAAAAAAAAAAAAAAAAAAAAAAAAAAAAAAAAAAAAAAAAAAAAAAAAAAAAAAAAAAAAAAAAAAAAAAAAAAAAAAAAAAAAAAAAAAAAAAAAAAAAAAAAAAAAAAAAAAAAAAAAAAAAAAAAAAAAAAAAAAAAAAAAAAAAAAAAAAAAAAAAAAAAAAAAAAAAAAAAAAAAAAAAAAAAAAAAAAAAAAAAAAAAAAAAAAAAAAAAAAAAAAAAAAAAAAAAAAAAAAAAAAAAAAAAAAAAAAAAAAAAAAAAAAAAAAAAAAAAAAAAAAAAAAAAAAAAAAAAAAAAAAAAAAAAAAAAAAAAAAAAAAAAAAAAAAAAAAAAAAAAAAAAAAAAAAAAAAAAAAAAAAAAAAAAAAAAAAAAAAAAAAAAAAAAAAAAAAAAAAAAAAAAAAAAAAAAAAAAAAAAAAAAAAAAAAAAAAAAAAAAAAAAAAAAAAAAAAAAAAAAAAAAAAAAAAAAAAAAAAAAAAAAAAAAAAAAAAAAAAAAAAAAAAAAAAAAAAAAAAAAAAAAAAAAAAAAAAAAAAAAAAAAAAAAAAAAAAAAAAAAAAAAAAAAAAAAAAAAAAAAAAAAAAAAAAAAAAAAAAAAAAAAAAAAAAAAAAAAAAAAAAAAAAAAAAAAAAAAAAAAAAAAAAAAAAAAAAAAAAAAAAAAAAAAAAAAAAAAAAAAAAAAAAAAAAAAAAAAAAAAAAAAAAAAAAAAAAAAAAAAAAAAAAAAAAAAAAAAAAAAAAAAAAAAAAAAAAAAAAAAAAAAAAAAAAAAAAAAAAAAAAAAAAAAAAAAAAAAAAAAAAAAAAAAAAAAAAAAAAAAAAAAAAAAAAAAAAAAAAAAACATACATATGTGTCGTGATAAAAAGAAAAAAAACAACGTGGTGGCCAGTGGGGGTGGGTAGATGTGTGTCATCAATTTTTATTGTCATTATTAGTATTTAAAAAGAAAAAAAATGGGATCCTATGTTTGTTTACAGTATTGTTTTTTATATATACATTATTATTAGTGGATATAAAGATCTGGAAAATCACTTCTATATAACAAACTACTATACATTAATTAATTTTAAGTTGCTTGATGTTATTAAATTTTTAAAAAATGCTAAACAAAATCCTTAAGGTTCCGTGTATAAAAAAATTGTACATTTTCATATTAAAAGTTTACCCCTGAGTTTTATGTTAAGTGTAAAACTATTTAAAATGCTCAATTTTTAATCGTTGTGCTTTTTTTGTTTTAAATTTACATTCCGCAGCAAAGAGCGGAGATTTTTATACTATTATTATATATATACAAAGAAGGAGGGCCTTAGGAATAGTAACTTTTGGCCCTTCTACCTCCCCCTCCAAACTTTTTGCTTCTTTATTTTTACCCCCTAAATTCCCCTTTTAATTTTGCTTTTGAACCCCCCAGGTTTGATACCTTTTAGCTTTACCCCCAACTTTTTGCTTTGTTGTTTTCGCCCCCTAAATTTCCCGTTTTTAATTTTTCTCCTTCTACACTTTTCCTCCCAAAAACTTTTTGCATATGTTTCTGTTATAACACAAGGTTTTTTTTCCTTCTAATTAATTATTTCTTTTAAACGATTCTAACAACCGGATAATCACCGACCAACGGCCAGAGAATCAAGTATCCGTTTTTATCGTTCGTGTAGTACCTTTTTTAAGTTTTACGTTTCATTATACCTCCCGGACAACGCCGGGGTTGAAAAACTTGTTAATATTAAGTATTGCTATTATTTGTTTATTTAGTATTTACAACCTGTAACCCATGGATCTACATATTTCGAGGTAAACTAGATAATATTAAATATACATGGTTACTTTTACAGCCAATATATTCTCAATTTCCCATTATATATTGTACTATGTATATATGTAACTTACAGCCAATATATCTAAGCTTCTTTACAAAGACTTCTACACCAATAAAAACGAAGAACGAAGAGACATATGCTACAATTCCAATATGCAGCAGCAGGTTTCATTACAGCCCAACAGCAGAGTTCATTACAGTAGGTGAAATCCCAAAAAACAGCACCCAGCATGTTGTTGTAGCCCAACATGGTAAACATTCCCGGGTCATACTTAAAAAGCCGAACCCAACCCGGCAAAAACCGGTCCCGAGCCGACCCGCCCGGGAGGTTAATGGGCCGGGTCTCGGTTCCGTTTTTCATGCATTTTCGGGTTACGGGTCAACCCGGTTCGGAGTCGGGCCGGGTTTCAACCCGTGCACATCCCTATACTTAACTTTAACAGTTTTAATAATTCCTGCAATGATTTTTTCTCTCACAAAATGAAGATCAATTCCAAAATGCTTAGTGCTTATTATGATAGGATTATCTTTAATGTGAAATCTAACCCAATTGATCGATTTCAGCGACATAGTCCTAGGAGATTGCGTTGATCATCTCCTGAGAAAATGTCAAGGGTTCAAAATAACTCTAGGGTTAATAACCAAAGGCTACCTACTGAAAGGAGGCCTAGTGGTTCCCTGAGTCGTAGACTTAGTGTTGGGAAAAATTCACGGATTTCACCCAGCAAAAGGCCAGTTGGTAGTTCGTCTGTCAAACCAGCTAAGGCATGGGTGCCTACTGGTGGATATTGGGCTGACATGGTTTCTGATGAAGAGAATGATAGACCCAAGGCCAACAGGGCTAGGGGTTCTTTTGAGAACTAATTATTTTATGAATGTGCAGGAGCTGCTAAGGAAGACAGCAGGTTTATGGTTTGTCAATAGTGGAAGCTCTAGGCACATTTTGGAGGACAAGGGACTATTAACGGAGTTTACTCCTGTTAAAGGGTCTTATGTCTGTATTGTGAATTCCGCACCTCAAGATAACTGGAGCAAACTATTAACGATCCGTTTCAAGGGGACTTACAGATGGCTATGTGCTCCTTATGCATTTTGTGATCCCATGTTGTATTTGTACTCGTATTTGAACCTAATTCATGGATTGCCCAATCCTTAATTGCATGTAGTATCGTCTCTATTTAATTTCCATGTTGTGTTGTGCTTTTCTTGTGATATCCCATGATTCCGCCTTGTTGGGGTGTTACATAACCCCAAAAATTTCTTTAATCGGAGAAAAAAAAAGGTCATTCAAACTTACAAATGGTAAAAGGATGAACCTGGCAGCTTCAAGGGTCCATCCATTAATATAATCCTTCAACTTGAACGGTATCATTAAGAGTTAAGACCAATACTCTTTATACCAAACTCGTGTAGTATTAAGGATATTACCTAATAGTAGCTATTAGTATTATAGTCTACCTAGTATTACTTAATATCCTTAATACGTAGTACCCATCCAAAGTGGAGGTGGCGTAAAATAGGGGAAGAGATGGTGTTTAATAGCATGAACATAAAGAAGGATGAAAAGGTCAAAAAGTGATTGGTAGTGTTGAATACTAAAACGGGGTGGGTAAATAAATAATACTCTGTATACCAATTGTATGTGTACACATATACATATACATACACATATATGAATAACTTAATCTGTTCATATTTGAATGAATATGTTCACAAATGTCATTCGCATATGAACATCAAGTTATAATTTAGAGGTTCTCATTGTTTTTCCAATTCAAATGGTTTTTACAAGAACCTTTTCCAACATATATTCAAAGGCAGAAGCGTAATTAATGTATTTAACAGCACATGTCACAAAATAAGACGGGGTTCGCACTAAAATGAAGCTAAATTCACTGCACATGTATTCATATTCATAAGAATATACTACCTTTGATGGAGAGGAAGCAAACACTAATCTATGTAAAGTGTCATATCGTTCATAAAAGATATGAACAGTAAGCATAAACAATTAATCAAGAACTTACCTGTCGTGGTACACTACGAGGAATGCATAAAGAAATTTCACTTCTGTTGTATTCTTGTTGGGCATGAATTTGACAAAAACTAAATTGAAAATTAAAACCTTCGACTTAATATAATTTTCAGTATTAGAGCTGAACACTTATTGTGTGTGTCATATTGCACAACGCGCGTGAGTCGAGACAAGGGTTACATTACATGGAATTAAATATATTTCAAAGTCTGAGAGGGGTGCCCGCGCGTTGCGGCGGTACTTCTGAAAAAACAATGGTTAAATGTAACGGTACCTTTCAATTGTGTGAATGTACTAACAAAACACACGGGTAGTATATAGTAGAAATACACATACGATGTGGCTAATAATCTTAACTGAATGTAGATAATGTAGTATTAAATAATGGTGGCAAACAATAATAGATCACCAAAAAATAAGTATACTTTAGGGGGGAAAATTCCATACGTTGCAAAAATTCTTCTTGGGGGTCAATTGATTGGCTTGCTCAATATATTCAATGAGTTCAAATTGTTTGTAAGAGAAACAACTATCCTGCAAAATCAATATTGTTAGATAAAAATTTATCGTTGTGACAAAAATCAAAACAGTATGTGTTTCGTCTTTTGCTACTCACGTGATGGTGGTCAAGAACTCCAGCGGAGCTAGTTGGAGGAGCTCTTCCAAATAATGTTGTATCTAAGTGTGTCAATATTCTTCATACCTTCATCTTAACATGTATATACCCTATTTCATGCACCAAAATTTCTCCAAAGTGATTGAAGGCAATGTCACCCGCAACAGATACAAAACCTCTATTAGCAAGTTCATAATTAAAGAAACAACACTCATATATATGACTGATCTCCACTTGGACTTCCAAACGACCAGGCCTAAGCAAGCATTAGAGAAATTATATCATCAAGCATGGCAAAAAAAAAGCATTTAAAGCCTTATCATAGCGAAAGGGGTCACCCCAAAAGAGGTTCATCAAGCAAATCTTTAGTATTCGTCATATCAATGAGGCAATGAGCAACAGAGTATTGAGTGCTTCTACACGGTCTATCTAAAAAACAGACATCATAGCAGAAACGTAGCATAAATATAGAAAGTCCAAGTAAAATTAGCATAAATGTGTTCCACTTTAGATATAATTCCAAGCATTACATTTATAAAAAAATTAAACTAAAACATGAAATAAATTACAACATAGATCCTCCAACTCTTAAATAACCATATTAACCCCTCTTACATCAATTAATTTACATTCACCACCACGCCACCACCACCGTCACCGCCGCACATCGCCGCCACCACTGCCGCCGTCGCCACACCTTCGTCGCTACCACCATCACCGTCGCATCGCGCGGGCATCCGTCTAATATATTTCAACATCTTCCATACATCGTCGTAGATGGTATTGAGATGTATAAATCGTAGAAGACGGTAAAAAGTCTTACCTTTTTCTTTTATGTTTAGAGACGAAAGAATTTCTCCTGAGAACTTGGGAATTAATATTAGTTGAAATGACTAATCATTAAAAGACATTGTTATAAATTTAACTTAAAAAATTTTTATGTGTAATTGACATCTTATAAGCAATCAAATGCTTTTGTAATAATACAAAGTTATCTGGTGATCAATAAAAAAGTTAAACAATATATACTATGTCTTTAGAAATAGACATTTGGTTTTATAACACGCTAAAATTTAAATGGTAGTGTTAAACTGAAATATGATAAAATCTAGCTTTCTACCATTACAATATTTGAGCATTCACAACGCTTCCAGGGAGTGTCACAACCCTGTCACGGGCATCACGGCCCTGTCATGGGCGTGTCACCGTTAGCAAGAAGATGTCACGTGTGTGTCAACGAAGTTTGCCTTGCCAAAAAGACGAGACTAATACGAGCGTTAAAATTATCTTCCATTTCTATACTTATTCTTTCATGTTTTAGTTTAAATTTTTTATAAATGTAATGCTTGGAATTATATCTAAAGTGGAACACATTTATGCTAATTTATCTAAAGTGTGATTTCTTGTTGTGCAAAGACCTCTATTTATAGGCAAAGTTGACATTGAGATGTCAACTTTGGCCGTACAAATATGGTTGAGAACATTTAAGGAATAACATTTAATTCCTTAAAATGTTGTGTAAAGTTACAGAATAAAGTAACTTTTCTCAACCTGCTTTATGTACCTTTTTGTACTTTATACATAGATAAATCCTTTTATCCGTGTAATAGCACATAAAGCATAAAGGTCTTTTCCTAGTAATCAGTGTAAAGCTTTGTAAGTACTTTACACTGATGGTCTCCAGTTTGTATCTGAGTAGAATGTCAACTGGGCTTCGCTGCCATTGTCATTCTCTATCTTCCACTTGTTGTCTTTGACTTCAACTGGAACGATTCTTCATCTGGTCAGATCTCAACTGGAGGAAGTCTTCAGTTGCGTTAACTGTACGTTGCAACTGGACTTCAATATATATTTCTGGACAAATCTTCTTAGTCTCCAGGTGCAACTGGAGACTGGTCAGTTTCAGCGAAACTGGTCCTAACAAATTCCCCTATTTGTCCTGAAATATTGCCAAGTCTTTTTCAGTTCTTGTATCTATACAAGTATGAACTGGAAAGACTTGTTCGATTTAAATCTATCTAAGTTTCCAAGGCATTTTTATAGATCAATAAATGCCTTGGGTTTTTCGTTTGAGTTTGTTAGATTTAATCTATTATCTACCTTGTGGTTACAAACTGGTAACTTCATTTATACAAGGAAATGAAATTTACATAAGTTACAGAATGTAAATAAAAATACAAGTAGATAAACTAGAAAGAGAACTTAATCAGATGGCCCTTCGCCAGTTCTCCTTCTCTTTGATACTGAAGAGATAGGACGAGAGTCTTCAGGATCAATGTTCAACTTCAGCTCCAGATTCTCTTTGTGTTGAATCTTGCCCTTTAAAAAATTGACCCATGCTTTCTCAAACCTATTCTTTTGTGCCTTAGCTTCCAAAAAGTTTACCATCTCCACCCATTCAGAGAACCCATATTGCATTACACCAGGATTATCAGTTTTAACTAATGGCCCTCTAGTATAACTGACTTCAACATGAAAGTACTTGGTGTCTGGCTTGATTGTTACAAAGACACCATTGATTGCCCCACTGTGCTTTCTGGTTGCCATGATCTGGGAATAATAGTTTCTAGCTTCAAATTCATTTGAGATTTTAATAGTCCCAGCTCCAGCAGCCTGCAGCAACCTTGATGTCATCATTTGAGACTTCGCCAGTTGGTTCAAGAAAGGTTCTTAGATCAGCATCTCTGTGCAGTGGTTTTCTTGGTTGAGGGTTCCTTCTGGGTGGATTCAAGACCCTTTTCACAACCTTCTTAACATTTTCAATTCTTTTCAGAATCCCACTGGCCCGATTCTCTTTTGCCTTCTCCACTGATATATTCAAATTTCTGGCATCATGCTCAGCTTCATCATCAGGATAGTGCCTGTCCAGTTCAATGTCAAGCATTTCTTTTAACATGCCCACTATCCTTGCATCTTCTTTCACTCTGGCATATTCCTCCTTTGTGATTCCCAACAGGTGAGCATCACTTATATCAAGCAATTTTATTTTAGCCAGATGTTCTCTGGATTCAGCCTGGTTTGCTTGTTTCATTTTCTTTCTTTCTTTGATTTGATCTCCAAGTATCGCCAATCGTTTGCTATCACTTTCTGAGACTGGAGGAAGCAAATCAACATTGCCAGTTTCCAACATTGGTACATCAGTGGCCGGCTGGGCAGATTCATCAGATGCTATTCCTTTGCCCTTATCCACATTCCCCCTATCAATCACATCTTCATCACCTTCAACCCTTTGCTCACCAGCTTCAGTACTGGCAGCCACAACTATTTCTCTACCAATTTGACTTCCAGCTGGAGCACTTCCAGGTGAAATTGGTGCAAGGACTGTACTTCTTTCCCCCTTGGCAGCATCTAGACCTGCCCTTATGACTTCCCATTCAGAAGGATGAGATGGCAACCGATCAAGAGGCTGCCATGATTGTATGTCCTTGCATTCTTTAAATATTCCGCACATCATCCTGAAAGATCTCCACAGATGGTTGGTCTCTTTAGACTGGGTCAGAACATTTGCGGCAACTTGTTGCTGACCAGTCTTCAGTTCATTCAAAGTCTTAGAATCTTCATCCAGACCAGAAACCACCTTGTCCTTAACCTCTTCATCCTTTTTCTTCAAATTTTCTACTTCAGTTGTCAGTTTGTCAATAGACTGAGAGTGAATTGATACCTGGGTGTTTAAATTATCAATGCTGCCCCTCAACTGGTTGATCTCATTAGTGAGTGGGGCCAGATCAACCTGAGGAGTGGCCAGCTTGGTGATCTCAGCTATCACCTTTTCAATCAGTTGTGTTTCTCTTTGCACCCAGCGTATCATCAATTTTCTGACCAACTGAAGTCATCAACTGCTGCCCAAGCTCAGTCACATTCAACCCAGGTTTTTCAACTAAATCCTTAACCTGCTTTTCAATCTCCCTTAAATCAACTTCAGATCTTCTAACAGTGTTACCCAGCAAATTTGAGATTGAGGTTGTGACTTTGGTCTGAGTAAGGTCAAAGGCTTCTTTCAAAGAAGTGGCCAGATTGTTGCAGCCAGTGACCAACTCATTGAGCTTCTTGAACACCAAGTCTTCATTGGTTGAAAACTTGTTAATCCCCAGATCAACCACTTTAATATTGGTCAAATGATCCTTGCGGTATCTGGAGAAAGACTTGGTGTTTTTGTCAAGTGTCTTTTGAATATCCTCCACTCTGGTAAGAAGATTTTGGATATCGGCTTGAAAAGACACAAATTGACTGTCCAGTGACGGAGGGGAAGGTGTCACTGGACCAGCAGTAGATGCCACTAGAGCCACTGGGGAAGGTACTACAAGAGTAGCCTGATCAGATGGTGACTCAGTGACAGTTGAAGAAATAGGAGGGGTTGTAGAAGAAGGAACAAAAGTAACAATGTGTTGATCATGCTGAGAATGCTCAGGTGTGATCAACGACGGCGGTGGTGGTGGCATTTCTCGAAGGAGTGAGAACTGCCCAGATGGTGATGGTGTCATATGTCTGTTTCCAGATATATAGCTATAAGTTGGAAATGGATTTTCAGTAAGCTCATTTTCTTGAGATGGTAAAATTGAAATTGAAGCTTCTAGAGGCGAGACATGAGATGAAGGGTTTTGATCTTGTACAGAAGACTCAAAAATCTCAATGTCTGATGTAGTACCTTCAGAATCCGAAGATTCAATAAGGATTTCCTCGTCATTAACACTCATGTCCAGATCCATGAATGTAACCGAGGGCTGACCAGATGGGTCAGTCTCCAGATGACCTTCTCTAGTTTCCTGGAAGGTTGCATCTGTTGAAGGATCAGTTACCGAGGTAACTTCACCAGGGATAGAGGTCACTGGGGTTGCCTCAGTTATAATTGCTCTATCCACAATCATAACATCATCAGCCGTAGAGTTGGGAACCTGTACACTTTCCAGCAGTGACTGGCCAGAGACGTCGTCAGTTCGTGTAAGAGAAGTGTCAGAAGATAGGCCGTGGACACTTTGTGCAGACTCAAACTCTAATCTGGGTTGGGGTAGCCCAGTATCATCTTCACCACCCTCTCCTACAGAAATTGCGAGGGTGGCTGCTTGCGGTTGCCCCATTTGACTTTCTCCAGGTTCCTGTTGGGAGGAAACTGGAGGGCTGGTTTGGTTTCTACTGTCAGTGGCAAGTGCTGACTGTTTCCTAAGACGACGTGTTCTTGTTGCCTTTGGAATACCTGAAGGACCTGTTGGGAGGTCTCCAGGGTAGATGGTTAAGGGGACAGACACGCTGGAGCTGGAGGGGTTAGACTATTGCCCGGGTTCGGCAATGGTCATAATTCTAGCAGACGAACCGGTGGGTCCCTCATTGTTTTGAGGCCCACCCAGTTGTCTTTCCGACTCACCTTGGACTGGTGCATCGGTTTTAGAAAATGCCAGAAACATTCTCTGAGGGATCTCAACCTCCCCATTGACAGATGTTAGGGAGTCAAGATTCCTCAACAACTCTGGGACAGTGTACAGTGATTGAGTATTATGATATTCTTCACTGCCCAGAAGTTGTAGGAAACAGAGTGACAAATACCTGGAGAAGGGGATGCATAATCCCCTGGAGCCCTTCAGTTTAATAACCAGGATTCTGTATAAGATGTCAGCAAAGTCCACTCTAAGTCCATTCCACAAGCAGTAAGCCATCTCTGCTTGTGTGGAGTTGATCTGGTCCAATCCACCAGAACTCTCACCCATACTTTCAACAAGGTGAATAAAGAAGTACCTCCAGGATGGTGAGAGGCCCTTCATAGTCATAGCACCTTTGACTTTCAATACCCCATTCTCCAAGTACTCCTTATTTCCCATATCCAGGAGTACTTGGCGAAAATTGATGTTTTGGGATATCACAACTGGAGATTCACCCTCACTCCAGTAGTTGAGGTGTAGAGCATCCCTCAACATTTCTGCAGTAATGGCATACTAGACTGATCCATCTTTAAGGGTGAAAGAGATAGATGAACAGTCTTCTGAAAGTTCTGCTGTGTACCAAAACTCACACAAGTACTCATGGTACATTTTGCGTGGGTTGAGGGAAAAAGACTCGCCGAGGGGAGAATCACGAAGAAAAGCTTGGATTCTCCCGATTAAAGTATCGGCGGCTTGAGTCCCTCTCAAACTGGCCATTGGATTGTTTGGATTTAATTTTATTGATGCAGGATTTGAAGGGGCACCACTGGCTCGTTTGACATTTTGAGATGGATTGTAAGGGACTGTAAGCAGATTTACATCCCTACTTCTAGATTTAGGTGCCATTATAGATAGATATGAATATGAAACTGAATATTTGGGAATTAGGGCTTTGATTTATGAAGCAGAGAGAAATGAAGAGTTTGATGATGATTGGAAGTAAATGAAAGAATGTAAAGGAAAGTAAATGTGATCGGAGTAAATAAGGGGTATTTATAATGAAATCATGATCCCAATGAAATACCAAGAATTATATTTTATTATCAAAAATCAATTTTGTAGATATTTTTACAAAAGTAAATTTGAATTTTGAACCAAAAATTTAATTCTCCGTGTCAGCATTAAATGCTACGACGGCTTAACTTACCCACGCGCCCACTAATTTTCATTTTCCCAATAAAAACAGTTGTCTTATACAAAAATGACTTCAAGCACGTCATATGACGATATTGAGTAGGTTAAAACACTCGAGTATCATCACGTGTCACAAGTATTGACCAAGTATTTTCCAACGTTATGAAAATCTGGTTGACCACCAGTTTTAAGACAAGACTGAACCTATACACTTTCCAGTGCCAGTTTCCAACTGGAGAGTTCTCCAGTTGCCATTTTCAAACAAAAAGAATTTTAGGTAAGAAAATTTGTTTTGAGTCTTTCCCCCTAAAATGATGATCCAGAAATCGATTAGTGTCAGGATAGTATCACAAAGGCGTTCGATAGCCTGGCGAGCAAAGATTATCTGGACCTCCTTAACTGGAGAACTTCATCAGTGTCACTGACGCGTTCATAATAAAAATCTCCAGTTTTAAGGATTTAACATTCCCAGTTCGCTGATGAGATGTTTAAAAGTTTTCTCATCAAGAGGTTTTGTAAAAACATCAGCGAGCTGTTTGTCAGTGGGGATGAAATGAATTTCAATGTCTCTTTTCATAACATGATCACGAATGAAATGATACCTGATATCAATATGCTTTGTCTTAGAGTGCATCACTGGTTTGTGAGATATAGCAATTGCACTGGTGTTGTCACAAAAGATTGGGGTCCTTGTATACTTTTGACCATAATCTAGTAACTGGTTCTTGATCCAGAGAATCTAGGCACAGCAACTGGCCGCAGAAATGTACTCTGCCTCAGCAGTGGACATAGAGACTGACGTCTGCTTCTTGCTGGTCCAACTTACCAGTTTTCCTCCAAGGAAATGACAACCACCAGTTGTTGATTTTCTATCTATCTTACAACCTGCATGATCTGAATCTGAATAACCCATTAGATCTAACCCTGAGCCTTTGGGGTACCAAAGACCAAGGCTAGGACACCCTTTCAGGTATCTGAAGATACGCTTAACAGCATGCAAATGTGATTCTTTTGGGTTAGCCTGAAATCTGGCACATAGACATGTTGCAAACATTATATCTGGTCGACTGGCAGTTAAATACATCAGTGAACCAACCATACCACGATATTCAGTGGTGTTCACTGGTTTACCAGTTGGGTCTGTTAGGACCAGTTTCAGTGAAACTGGCCAGTCTCCAGTTGCACCTGGAGACCAAGAAGATTTGTCCAAAAATATATTGAAGTCCAGTTGCATCGTACAGTTAACGCAACTGAAGACTTCCTCCAGTTGAGAACTGGCCAGTTGAAGAATCCTTCCAGTTGGGGTCGAAGACAACAAGTGGAAGATAGAGAATGACAATGGCAGCGAAGCCCAGTTGACATTCTAGTCAGTTACAAACTAGAGACCGTTAGTGGAAAGCTCTTACAAAGCTTTACACTGATTACGAGGAATTGACTTTTATGCTTTATGTGCTTTTACCCGGATAATAAGATTTATCTTATTATTTAAATACAAAAAGGTACATAAAGCTGGTTGAATAAAGTTGCTTTATACTGCAACTTTACACAGCATTTTAAGGAATTAAATGATATTCCTTAAATGTTCTCAACCATATTTGTACGGCCAAAGTTAACATCCCAATGTTAACTTTGCCTATAAATACAAGTCATTGCACAACCAAGAATAACACTTTTTGAGAAGTCACACACTTTGCAAACCTGCAATATTCTTGGTGAACTTGTGCAATATTCTCTCAATCGTAAAAAGGAACATTTCACAACTTTAAGTGTTTCGATTGTTTAGAGAAATTCCAAGTGTAGATCAATTGTAGTTCATAGGTTGTTAGGATATTTACATACTTGTATTATCTTGGTTCCGCAACAACCTTGTAATTTATTTAAAGTTAATAAATAAATTACACTTGAAAATTACATATTGTCTCACCAATTTACTTTACAAGTATTTTGTATTATTGCATTGTTCTTTACTTATTGTCACTTAAATAAGTAATCTATCTAGAACTTGGTATATACTCCTGTAACTGGTCGTCTCCAGTTCAGTGCTTATATTGCAAAGTAACTCCACCATCGACATAGAGGTGTCTTCAAGTAGTACCATCTATTGGGTTGGGACTTACAAGTGGTATAAGAGCAGAAGACTAATAAACTTGCCTAGATCTGCTTAGATGAACACTACTGAAGGTGGAGATGGTTCTGGTCAAGGTGAAACCCTTTGAATACTAATACACCACCTTTTCAAAATGTTAATACAAACCCTCCTCCTCCTACTGCCCCAAATCACGTCCATGTACATTATTCTAACACTCCTGTTCCAAAATTTGATATAAATAGTGAGACCTTTGGTACATGGAAGGCTAGAATGCTTTTGCATTTTGGTGGGATAGAAAGGTATATATTGAAAATCCTTAAGGATGGACCATATATACCCATGTCTCTTGGGGTAAGTCCTCTTCTAGATCCAACTGGAAGAAGAGGTTCAAGAGAAAAGCTCGAAGACCACTGGTCTGATGAGGATCGTAGACTTGTAGATCTGGACACCAGACTCAAGAACATGATCCTTGGAGCTGTTCCTGAAGATCTAATTCCAACACTTGTGTTGTTCCCCAGTGCCAAGTCAATGTGGGATGAATTAGTTATTCAGTTTGAAGGAGGTGATGACACTATTGTCACCAGAAAAGTTGCCTTGAACAAGAAGTATGAATCCTTCTTTGCTCTGCCCAATGAAAGTCTAACTGGTACATACACCAGATTTTCTAGCCTCATTAATCAGCTGAGAGGCTTGGGTGTAGAGAAGGATAAGGATATTATTCTTGAGAAGTTTTGTGATATTCTTCCTTCCAAATGGGAAAATATGGTTCTTGTCTTAAGACAAGGTAAAACCTTGCACAGCCATACTCTTGCATCGCTCTATGGAGCCTTCAGATTCACTGAAGATAACAATGCTGCAAGACTGGTGGCTGAGCAGGATGCCATGAACCATGCCCAGAGTCCCAAGGTTGCTAGTGTAACTGAGCGACCTTGTACTACTTTAATGTCTGTGTAATATCCCATAAAATTTCAAACGTTAAACTTGATATAACATATATTTTGGTGATAAAAATATAATAAAATAAAAATTATGATTAGATAGAATAACTTTTGTCATAGGTACCATAAGTTAAGTATTGATTAAATTGTGACATAATTATTTACATAATTAAAATCATAGAGCACGTATTCTTTTAAGGAATTATACTCCAAAGTCATGACTTCCAATTTCAAAATGAGTTTAATCACCAATTACCACAAAATTAATCACCAATTTATTAGGAGACCATCCACCATCCTTAGTGTTATAATTATATAAATGAAATTCTTGAGATTCTCCCTCATTTCATACGTATTGTAACCTCCAAAATCATTAGACTAGCATTTGTTTTCACACTTTGCTTTCTTTATCAATATTAGAACAAGAGGTTTATAATACAAATTGTGGTTTTGGGGAAAAAGGAAAAACAAGGAAACATTATAAGGTTGAGGTGAATTTGTCAAGAAATTTACGTGATACAAGGCTTCAAATGTCAATTTAGTGCAAAGTATCATTTTATTGGTAAGTCTTTTATAAATTTTTTTATATTATTATTATAATTTCTCTAATGTTTCAAACACAGAATTGTGATCATTGTTATTATGATCGGTATATATATATATATAAAGTTTAATATTGTTTTAATTAATATATATATATAAAGGATAAGTCATTTGTGGTTAAGATAATAAAAATAAATAAATAAATAAAATTTTATATTAGCCTAAACAATTTTTACTGTTGCTTAAAATCACCAACTTGACTCTTTTATCTTATAGCCTATGGAAATTATTATAATCAATTTTTATAATGTCTATACTTTCTAGATTTTGATTCAAATTTATTGTTTGTTTTAATATATATAATCGATATTTATTTAAAACATTTTACAAAGCTGGGATTCCATCTTTATTTTTGATAATATTTTATTGTGTTTTTTCGTATAGAGTTTAGTCAACCAAATAGCCTCTCGTGGACTTAGTACATGATGAGATATTTATCAAGTTGTCACATACAATTATCTTTAAGTTAAGATATTAATCCTTGGTTAACAGTAACTTTTGTAAGCAATGAATGCAAGAGAAGCAATTGGAATATTATTTATAAGTTCTGACTAGATGGGCAGTGTGTTAGGACCAGTTCACCTGGAACTGGCCAGTCACCAGTTCACCTGGAACTGGCCAGTCACCAGTTCACACTGACCAGTTCACCAGTTGCATCTGGTGACCAGGATGATTTGTCGAGAAATATATTGAAGTCCAGTTGCACCGTACAGTTACGCAACTGAAGACTTCCTCCAGTTGAGAACTGACCAAGTTGAAGAAGCATTCCAGTTGAAGTCGAAGACAACAAATGGAAGATAGAGAATGGCAATGGCAGCGAAGCCCAGTTGACATTCTAGTCAGTTACAAACTGGAGACCATCAGTGGAAAGCCCTTACAAAGCTTTACACTGATTACGAGGAATTGACTTATATGCTTTGTGTACCTTTACCCGGATAATAAGCCTTGTCTTATTATTTAAATATAAAAGGTACATAAAGGTGGTTAAGTAAAGTTGCTTTCTCGTACAACTTTACATAGTATTTTAAGGAATTAAATGTTATTCCTTAAATGCTCTCAACCACATTTGTACGGCCAAAGTTAACATCCCAATGTTAACTTTGCCTATAAATACAAGTCATTGCACAACAAGAATAATAAGTGAAATCACAACGTGAGAAAACTTCACACTTTGCAAACCTGCAATATTCTTGGTGAACTTGTGCAATATTCTCTCAATCGCTAAAAGGAACATTTCACAACTTTAAGTGTTTCGATTGTCATGAGAAATTCCGAGTATAGATCAATTGTATTTCATAGGTTGTTAGGATATTTACATTCGTGTATTATCTTGGTTCCGCATCAACCTTGTAATTTGTTTAATATCAATAAATAAATTACACATTGAAAACTACATATTGTTTCATCAAGATTGTTTACAAGTTAGTTGTATTATTGCATTGTTCTTTACTTATTGTCTTTTATATAAGTAATCTATCTAGAACTTGGTATATACCTCTGTAACTGGTCGTCTCCAGTTCAGCAAGTATATTGCAAAGTAACTCCACCATCGACATAGAGGTGTCTTCAGTAGTACCATCTAACGAGTTGGGACTTACACAGTGAAACTAATATTTATATTTTTACTGCAGGTCCATAATCTTAACAAAAAAAAAAGTGTATTTTTATGAAAATCATGTGTTATTTGAAAAGTTATATGTTTGTTATCCTTTTTATAAGTATTGTGATATCCCTGACTTTTGATGTACTAACGAAAGCAATAATCAAATGGGAACATATATAAAACGCATACAATTTAAAAAGATATTACATATTTCCAATTTGAATGTATTTGTGCTTATACTTTTTCTATTTATTAGATTGGGTTAGGTGATCGCATGCTTTGACGGTTCTTTCATTTTTGCAATTGTCGTGATCGGATATAAGGTACGGATATTCTAGTTGGTCTTAGGATCTTTCCGGTAACATTTTTCCTCTCAAAACTTTCTTTGATTAAATGTGTATTTTTATGAAAATCATGTGTTATTTGAAAAGTTATATGTTTGTTATCCTTTTTATAAGTATTGTGATATCCCTGACTTTTGATGTACTAACGAGGTTGCCTTAATGTTTATTGATTTGGGAATCATAATATTTTATTCGTTATAGTTGTGTCAAAACCATCTCTTGAAACCCGATTTGAAAGTTGTCCCGAAAAAGGTGGGTTTGGTGAGTTACATTTGATGTGATGATTTGCACACTAATATGTCCCTTTAATATTCGATGGCTGAAAGATAATACAGTCACATATTATGAGTTGGCCCCGAAAGATTAATACAGTCGCATTTTGTGATTCATGATATCTCCATCGAATATTCCTTGACCCGATAATTTAATACAGTCGCATACTATGAGTCATGATGATGTTGGTAAGATTTTGTATGAATTTGGTGAACAGAGATGTGGTTTTAAGTAAATATTTAAAATGTCTCAAAATATATATACTTTTAATCTATTCATTTGTCCGAAAACTAATTTTGTCATTTGGAAACATATTCGATATATATATGTAAGTATATAAGTTGGTCAAAACGGTTTCTTAAGATATGCATATAAGAGTAACCTATCCATGGAGGTCCCATGGGCGCGTATTGTGACACCGATGACGTGGCACCGGCCGTAGCGGTGTATTTGATTTGATCTACGGCGTCTCCTTTTGATTACCCGGGAGTGGTAATGTGCACTTTGATATTATATTTTTGATAGGAGGCGTATGGATCGGTCCTAGGCATTTTGTAGTTTGATGGTTGGCGTTTTTGTAGTGTCATACGAAACGTTCGACCCTTTGATAGGAAATTTTGTTTGACTCTTATGTGCATTATTTTCTGGAACTTGGATTTGTTAAGTATAAGATTTGCTAAGTATAAGATATTGGTGAAATTATACCTATTTGTATTTTGATTCGAAATAAGTGTGATTTGAAATAAGTTTGTTAAGGTAATAAGTTTGTCTTTGAATTACGTCTCTGCTTTTCATATTATATTTCTGCTTTTGTCATATCCGTCACTAGGCTTTTTGCTCAGCCGTATTCCTTTTTCTTTCTTATACGGCAGATGATCAAGCGGGCTTTGGGATCGAGAGAAGAGAGTCATTAGAAGTGGACTTAGAACCCCTTTTGCATTAGAGTTCATTTCAAGCTTTAGAAGTACTTATTTTGATTTGTCAGGTTACCTTAGTTTGATTTTGAATAAGATTAACGCCCTTTTGTCCTTTAAGTTCCTTTGATATCATTTTGTATTTTGATTCGAAATAAGTGTGATTTGAAATAAGTTTGTTAAGGTAATAAGTTTGTCTTTGAATTACGTCTCTGCTTTTCATATTATATTTCTGCTTTTGTCATATCCGTCACTAGGCTTTTTGCTCAGCCGTATTCCTTTTTCTTTCTTATACGGCAGATGATCAAGCGGGCTTTGGGATCGAGAGAAGAGAGTCATTAGAAGTGGACTTAGAACCCCTTTTGCATTAGAGTTCATTTCAAGCTTTAGAAGTACTTATTTTGATTTGTCAGGTTACCTTAGTTTGATTTTGAATAAGATTAACGCCCTTTTGTCCTTTAAGTTCCTTTGATATCATTTTGTATTTTTTAGAAATTTTGGGGCGTTACAGTCTGCAGAGAGTGTCCACGCACACTCAATGAAGGAGATGTTAAACAGTTTCTTGAACTCTGGCCTGACCACTAAAATCAGTGATGGTTGTGATGAAACTGACGATGATGATCTGGTAGCCATGATTGCTAAAACCTTTAACAGGTTTAAGCATAAATCTAAAAGATTTAATTGGCCAAACAATGCTTCCAGCTCCAGCTCTCTGGATAAAACCAATCTTACCTGCTATAAATGCGGCAAGAAAGGTCATTTTATGAAGGAATGCAGATCTATTCAGATGAACAACCAAACTGGCCCCCCTGTCCCTAATTTCAATCGGCCTGATGATAGCTACAAAGCTAAATATAAGAAGCTTAAGGCCCAGATTGCCCTCCTGTCCGTGGAAAAAGAAAAGGATCAGTGCTTGATGGCACAAACTGAGGGAAATGGGAGTACTCTGATGACTCATCAGCTGATGAAGAAGAGGAAAGGGACATGTGTTTCATGGCCTTGGAAGATCAACAGCAGCATGTGGCAAAAGAAGATGTCATCACTGGAAGATGGGTGGACATCATTTTGAAGAAGGTATGTGATTATGACAATCAGGTGGATCCAGAACTGAAATTGGACCTTGCTGGATCATTAAGTGGTGATTTGGCTTTTGTGGAAACTGTTAGAGCAGATAGTGAAAGATATCTGGACACTATCTTAATAGAACTAAACAATGTTAAGCCACAACTTAATGATTTACAAAGTGTCCAGTTGGCTCTCAAGGAGTCAGTTTTAAAAATTGAGGCTTTGGAATTTGATAATCAAAAATTAATTTCTGATCTTGAAAAAGAACAAATGATTATCAAGTCATGGGTAAAAGCATCTGGAAAGAACTATGATGCATTTTCTAAAACTATTGATGCCCAGAAGAATGCATGGAAATCTGGAGATCTGGAAATGGCAGCTCTCATACCAGATCTTCATGCATTGCCTCCAGCTCTCAGGGTTGAAACTTCTTATGATCAACCTGAAGCTGTTGAAACTGAACCCATTGAGACCACCCCCATTGAGGTTAAACCTGGAGCCAAACAGGCTAAAGCTCCAGTTAAAAAGGCCACTGGTAACAAGCCTTTACCTCAAAAGTCTAAGGAGCCGAAGACCCAAAAGACTAAAACTCCAGCTGAACCAAGGTCCAAGGTTCAGCAGCCTGATGAAAACAATATTTTGTTTAAACTGGAAAGTCAACTCCAACTTTTGTCTCGACAGGTTCAGAGTTGTACTGCCCGGATTAAAAATCTGGAAGGAGGTTCATCACCTCCAGTTTTAAAACAAAATATTAAACCCTCCTCAAAACAAAAGAATGTTCCATCTGGAACTAAATCTGATAAGAAAAAGGGGAGCAGGTATCAAATACCAATCGTTTTTACTCCTGCACCTGGATCTGGTGAAAAAGATCCAGATGTAGTCTTCAATTTACCACCACAACAATCAACTGTGACTTCTGTAGAGAAGTCCAGTGAACCCATCAAGAAAAGATGGGTTCACAAAAATAACTGATGATTTTCGTGGGTGTGCAGGGCGATCGAAAGAAGAATATCTGGTATCTGGACAGCGCTGCTGGCCGGACTATGACCGGATGTAAGCCCCTGCTTGAAGAGTTCACTGTCCAAGATGGACTGACAGTGACGTTTGGTAATGATCAAAGTGAAAAGACTGAAGGATATGGTGTAGTCAATAACGGACAGGTCGAATTCAAAAGAGTTGCATTTGTGAATGGTTTGAAATACAACCTGATCAGTGTCAGCCAACTTTGTGATGATGGCTACAAAGTTTTGTTCGATATTGCTCAAGGCACCATATTTAACAAGGATTGGAAAGTGGTGATGGTTGCACCAAGAAAAGGAAATGTGTACATCATGGATATGGAACCAGCTCCAAAAGAGCAGTGCTTCTATACCAAAGCTGATGAGGACACCAACTGGTTGTGGCATAAAAGATTATCCCATCTTAATTTCAAAAATATTAACAAGTTGTCTCGCAAACAACTGGTTGATGGGATACCTCAGATTTCTTTCAATAAAGAAAAGCCATGTCCAGGGTGTGAGATGGGCAAGCAGAAAAGGGCCACTTTCAAAACTAGACAAAACTTTAGCATCACTGAACCTCTTCACATGCTACATATGGATCTCTTTGGTCCAGTGAATGTTCAAACTAGAGCTGGAAAGAAGTACACTCTAGTTGTGGTCGATGAAATCACCAGATACTGTTGGGTGGTATTCCTCAGATACAAAAGTGATGCACCTGCCGAAATCATCTCTCTCATCAAAAGAATTGAACTCAAGTATACTCGAAAAGTCTGTCAGTTACGAAGTGATAATGGTACTGAATTTCAAAAATATTAACAAGTTGTCTCGCAAACAACTGGTTGATGGGATACCTCAGATTTCTTTCAATAAAGAAAAGCCATGTCCAGGGTGTGAGATGGGCAAGCAGAAAAGGGCCACTTTCAAAACTAGGCAAAACTTTAGCATCACTGAACCTCTTCACATGCTACATATGGATCTCTTTGGTCCAGTGAATGTTCAAACTAGAGCTGGAAAGAAGTACACTCTAGTTGTGGTCGATGAAATCACCAGATACTGTTGGGTGGTATTCCTCAGATACAAAAGTGATGCACCTGCCGAAATCATCTCTCTCATCAAAAGAATTGAACTCAAGTATACTCGAAAAGTCTGTCAGTTACGAAGTGATAATGGTACTGAATTTCAAAATAAGGTACTTGAAACATTTTGCAATGACACTGGCATCTCTCAAAACTTCTCATCAGCACACTCTCCAGAGCAGAATGGAGTTGTGGAAAGAAAGAATCGCACACTGATAGAAGCAGCCAGAAGTATGCTATCTGAATCAGGTCTTCCCATCAGTTTCTGGGCTGAAGCAGTTGCAACTGCTTGTCACACCCAAAACCGGTCAGTCTACATCAAGAGACATAAGAAGACTGCCTATGAAGTACTCAGGAATTGGAAAGTTTGATGCAAAAGCTGATGAAGGGGTATTTTTAGGTTATTGAGATATTCGAAAGGCCTTTAGAGTTTATAGCCTAAAAATACACCTTCATCAGCTTTTGCATCAAACTTTCCAAGCTGAATGGAATCATTTAAAATATAAAGTGGACAACCAAATACATGGAAATATCCAATATTTGGTTTCCGATTCCTGAGTACTTCATAGGCAGTCTTCTTATGTCTCTTGATGTAGACAGACCGGTTTTGGGTGTGACAAGCAGTTGCAACTGCTTCAGCCCAGAAACTGGTGGGAAGACCTGATTCAGATAGCATACTTCTGGCCGCTTCTATCAGTGTGCGATTCTTTCTTTCCACAACTCCATTCTGCTCTGGAGAGTGTGCTGATGAGAAGTTTTGAGAGATGCCAGTGTCATTGCAAAATGTTTCAAGTACCTTATTTTGAAATTCAGTACCATTATCACTTCGCAACTGACAGACTTTTCGAGTATACTTGAGTTCAATTCTTTTAATGAGAGAGATGATTTTAGCAGGTGCATCACTTTTAGATCTAAGGAATACCACCCAACAGTATCTGGTGATTTCATCGACCACAACTAGAGTGTACTTCTTTCCAGCTCTAGTTTGAACATTCACTGGACCAAAGAGATCCATATGTAGCATGTGAAGAGGTTCAGTGATGCTAAAGTTTTGCCTTGTTTTGAAACTGGCTCTTTTCTGCTTGCCCATCTCACACCCTGGACATGGCTTTTCTTTATTGAAAGAAATCTGAGGTATCCCATCTACCAGTTGTTTGCGAGATAACTTGTTAATATTTTTGAAATTAAGATGGGATAATCTTTTATGCCACAGCCAGTTGGTGTCCTCATCTGCCTTGGTATAGAAGCACTGCTCTTTTGGAGCTGGTTCCATATCCATGATGTACACATTTCCTTTTCTTGGTGCAATCATCACCACTTTCCAATCCTTGTTAAATATGGTGCCTTGAGCAATATCGAACAAAACTCTGTAGCCATCATCACAAAGTTGGCTTACACTGATCAGGTTATATACCAAACCATTCACAAATGCAACTCTTTTGAATTCGACCTGTCCGTTATTGAGCACACCATATCCTTCAGTCTTACCACTTTGATCATTACCAAACGTCACTGCCGGTCCATCTTGGACAGTGAACTCTTCAAGCAGGGGCTTACATCCGGTCATAGTCCGGCCAGCAGCGCTGTCCAGATACCAGATATTTTTCTTTCGATCGCCCTGCACACCCACAGAAATCATCAGTTATTTTTGTGAACCCATCTTTTCTTGATGGGTTCACTGGACTTCTCTACAGAAGTCTCAGTAGATTGTTGTGGTGTTAAACTGAAGACTACATCTGGATCTTTTTCACCAGATCCAGGTGCAGGAGTAAAAACGATTGGTATTTGATACTTGCTCCCCTTTTTCTTTTCAGATTTTGTTCCAGATGGAACATTCTTTTGTTTTGGTTTTGAAGGGGGTTTAATATTTTGTTTTTCAACTGGAGGTGATGAACCTCCTTCCAGATTTTTAATTCTGGCAGTGCAACTCTGAACCTGTCTAGACAAAAGTTGGAGTTGACTTTTCAGTTTTAACAAAATATTTTTTTCATCAGGCTGCTGAACCTTGGACCTAGGTTCAGCTGGAGTTTTGGTCTTTTGAGTCTTGGGCTCCTTAGACTTCTGAGGTAAAGGCTTGTTTCCAGAAGCCTTTTTAACTGGAGGTGATGAACCTCCTTCCAGATTTTTAATTCTGGCAGTGCAACTCTGAACCTGTCTAGACAAAAGTTGGAGTTGACTTTTCAGTTTTAACAAAATATTTTTTTCATCAGGCTGCTGAACCTTGGACCTAGGTTCAGCTGGAGTTTTGGTCTTTTGAGTCTTGGGCTCCTTAGACTTCTGAGGTAAAGGCTTGTTTCCAGAAGCCTTTTTAACTGGAGCACTAGCCTGATTGGCTCCAGGTTTAACCTCAATGGGGGTGGTCTCAATGGGTTTAGTTTTGACACTCTCAGGTTGATCATATGGAGTCTCAACCCTAAGAGCTGGAGGCAATGCATGAAGATCTGGTATGAGAGCTGCCATTTCAAGATCTCCAGATTTCCATGCATTTTTCTGGGCATCAATAGTTCTAGAAAATGCATCAAAATTCTTTCCAGATGCTTTTACCCACGACTTGATAATCATTTGTTCTTTTTCAAGATCAGATCTTAATTTCTGATTTTCAAGTTCAAAAGCCTCAATTTTCAAAACAGACTCCTTGAGAGCCAACTGGACACTTTGTAAATCATTTAATTGTGGTTTAACATTGTTCAGTTCAGTTATGATAGTATCCAGATATCTTTCACTGTCTGCTCTAACAGTTTCCACAAAAGCCAAATCACCACTTAATGATTCAGCGAGGTCCAGTTTCAGTTCTGGGTCAACCTGGTTGTCATAATCACATACCTTTTTCAAAATGATGTCCACCCATCTTCCAGTGATGACATCTTCTTTTGCCACGTGTTGCTGTTGATCTTCCAAGGCTATAAAACACATGTCCCTTTCCTCTTTATCATCAACTGATGAGTCATCAGAGTACTCCCATTTTCCCTCAGTTTGTGCCATCAAGCACTGATCCTTTTCATTTTCCATAGACAGGAGGGCAATCTGGGCCTTAAGCTTCTTATATTTAGCTTTATAGCTATCATCAGGCCGATTGAGATTTGGGACAGAGGGACCAGTTTGGTTGTTCATCTGACTAGATCTGCATTCCTTCATAAAATGACCTTTCTTACCGCATTTATAGCAGGTAAGATTGGTTTTATCCAGAGAGTTGGAGTTGGAAGCATTGTTTGGGCCATTAAATCTTTTAGATTTATGCTTAAACCTATTAAAGGTTTTAGCAATCATGGCTACCAGATCATCATCGTCAGTTTCATCACAACCATCACTGATTTCAGTGGTCAGACCAGAGTTCAAGAAACTGTTTAACATCTCCTTCATTGAGTGTGACTGGACACTCTCTGCAGACATTAAAGCAGCACAAGGTCGCTCAGTTACACTAGCAACCTTGGGACTCTGGGCATGGTTCATGGCATCCTGCTCAGCCACCAGTCTTGCTGCATTATTATCTTCAGTGAATCTGAAGGCTCCATAGAGCGATGCAAGAGTGTGACTGTGCAGGGTTTTACCTTGTCTTAAGACAAGAACCATATTTTCCCATTTGGAAGGAAGAATATCACAAAACTTCTCAAGGAGAATATCCTTATCCTTCTCAACACCCAAGCCTCTCAACTGATTAATGAGGCTAGAAACCTGGTTGTCATAATCACATACCTTTTTCAAAATGATGTCCACCCATCTTCCAGTGATGACATCTTCTTTTGCCACGTGTTGCTGTTGATCTTCCAAGGCTATAAAACACATGTCCCTTTCCTCTTTATCATCAACTGATGAGTCATCAGAGTACTCCCATTTTCCCTCAGTTTGTGCCATCAAGCACTGATCCTTTTCATTTTCCATAGACAGGAGGGCAATCTGGGCCTTAAGCTTCTTATATTTAGCTTTATAGCTATCATCAGGCCGATTGAGATTTGGGACAGAGGGACCAGTTTGGTTGTTCATCTGACTAGATCTGCATTCCTTCATAAAATGACCTTTCTTACCGCATTTATAGCAGGTAAGATTGGTTTTATCCAGAGAGTTGGAGTTGGAAGCATTGTTTGGGCCATTAAATCTTTTAGATTTATGCTTAAACCTATTAAAGGTTTTAGCAATCATGGCTACCAGATCATCATCGTCAGTTTCATCACAACCATCACTGATTTCAGTGGTCAGACCAGAGTTCAAGAAACTGTTTAACATCTCCTTCATTGAGTGTGACTGGACACTCTCTGCAGACATTAAAGCAGCACAAGGTCGCTCAGTTACACTAGCAACCTTGGGACTCTGGGCATGGTTCATGGCATCCTGCTCAGCCACCAGTCTTGCTGCATTATTATCTTCAGTGAATCTGAAGGCTCCATAGAGCGATGCAAGAGTGTGACTGTGCAGGGTTTTACCTTGTCTTAAGACAAGAACCATATTTTCCCATTTGGAAGGAAGAATATCACAAAACTTCTCAAGGAGAATATCCTTATCCTTCTCAACACCCAAGCCTCTCAACTGATTAATGAGGCTAGAAAACCTGGTGTAGGTACCAGTTAGACTTTCATTGGGAAGAGCAAAGAAGGATTCATACTTCTTGTTCAGGACAACCTTTCTGGTGACAATGGTGTCATCACCTTCTTCAAACTGAATGACTAATTCATCCCACATTGCCTTGGCACTGGGGAACAACACAAGTGTTGGAATTAGGTCTTCAGGGACAGCTCCAAGGATCATGTTCTTGAGTCTGGTGTCCAGATCTACAAGTCTACGATCCTCATCAAACCAGTGGTCTTCGAGCTTTTCTCTGGAACCTCTTCTTCCAGTTGGATCTAGAAGAGGACTTACCCCAAGAGACATGGGTATATATGGTCCATCCTTAAGTATTTTCAACATATACCTCTCTATCCCACCAAAATGCAAGAGCATTCTGGCCTTCCAAGTACCAAAGGTCTCACTGTTCCATCAAATTTGGGAACAGGAGTGTTAGAATAATGTACATGGACATGGTTTGGGGCAGTAGGAGGAGGAGGGTTTGTATTAACATTTTGACCAGGTGGAGTATTAACATTAAGAGGGTTTTCACCTTGACCAGAACCATCCCCACCTTCAGTAGTAGTCATCTAAGCAGATCTAGGCAAGTATTTTAGCCTTCTGCTCTGATACCACTTGTAAGTCCCAACTCAATAGATGGTACTACCTGAAGACACCACAATGTCGATGGTGGGGTTACTTTGCAATATAAACACTGAACTGGAGACGACCAGTTTCAGTGAGTGTATACCAAGTTCTTGGATAGATTACTTATTAAAGTGACAATAAGTAAAAATAATGCAATAATATAAAGTACTTATAAAGTAAATTGGTGAGACAATATGTAATTTTCAAGTGTAATTTATTTATTAGCTTTAAATAAATTACAAGGTTGTTGCGGAACCAAGATAATACAAAGTATGTAAATATCCTAACAACCTATGAACTACAATTGATCTACACTTGGAAATTCTCTGAACAATCGAAACACTTAAAGTTGTGAAATGTTCCTTTTTGCGATTGAGAGAATATTGCACAAGTTCACCAAGAATATTCCAGGTTTGCAAAGTGTGATTTCTTGTTGTGCAAAGACCTCTATTTATAGGCAAAGTTGACATTTTTTGGCCGTACAAATATGGTTGAGAACATTTAAGGAATATCATTTAATTCCTTAAAATGCTGTGTAAAGTTACAGAATAAAGTAACTTTTCTCAAACTGCTTTATGTACCTTTTTGTACTTTATACATAGATAAATCCTTTTATCCGTGTAATAGCACATAAAGCATAAAGGTCTTTTCCTAGTAATCAGTGTAAAGCTTTGTAAGTACTTTACACTGATGGTCTCCAGTTTGTATCTGAGTAGAATGTCAACTGGGCTTCGCTGCCATTGTCATTCTCTATCTTCCACTTGTTGTCTTTGACTTCAACTGGAACGATTCTTCATCTGGTCAGATCTCAACTGGAGGAAGTCTTCAGTTGCGTTAACTGTACGTTGCAACTGGACTTCAATATATTTTTGGACAAATCTTCTTAGTCTCCAGGTGCAACTGGAGACTGGCCAGTTTCAGCGAAACTGGTCCTTACAACTTTGTCTTATATTGCGTCGTTTTAAAGAAAAATGGTATATGTAATTAATTAAACAGTCGACAACAGAAAAACGTACTGATTTTGTTTTGGTCATAACTTTCTAACCGTAACTCCGTTTTTGACGATTCAAGCGGCCACATTTTCGTAAAAGAGTCTAATTTCCAGATATGGGTCGAGTTGACTTGGTCGAGTTCGACCTGGTTGAGTTCGACTATGGTTGAATTCGACCATATTCATGCCTATATATACTTGATCTTTCATTCCATCTAAAGGGTTTTACACACATAACATTTCTCTCTTGGGTTCTTTTTGGAAAACATACATTCTTCATAAAAATCCAGATTTCATAAACTAGAAGAGGAAAGGGTTTGTCTTTCAAAGTCTCTCTTATATCATTTTCCCGATTTCGATTCTAAATACTTACAAATCAAGCAAGGCTTCAATCTTTGATCAAGAAACAAGTGTGTGTCATCATATTCATCATATATTATCATCAAAATTGCGGGTAAGGCTGTTCTTCGTCTTTTTGGTTCGGTTTTTATGATATATGTATGTTTACTTTTCGGTTCTTATCAAAAGCTAAATGAATCATGTCCTTTGATTGTGGATTGTGCATCTTTCGCCTACATTTGTGTGTAAGAAACGAATTGAACCTTGATTAAGGCTTTGATTTGACATATTATGCACTCATGTAATCGGTTTTGTGCAACTACATATTGAAGATATCCTTTACTTGGCTAAAAGACTAAAAAACTAGTCGATTTCGTATCCTAGATCAAGATTTGTGAAATTGTCAACCGCATGACGTATGAAATCGGTCGAATTCCACCCTTTTTGTAATGAATTGAGGAACTTTTGTGCAATCAAGACTCGTGGGTATGAATTGGCTAGCCATAATCCTCGTTGTTGCAACAAAAATTGCATCAAAATCATTCATTTATGCTCTAACTAGGTTGGTCTAGCTTGGTCTAGGCTGGTCTAGCTAGACCTCTGCTGGTCTAGGTCGACCTCATGGTCCCTTGTGTTTGGTTTGTCGCTTAAACGCTTCGTAAGGTTCTAGGTTGACTCGAAATGACTTGTTTTAACTCTCGGACCCATAAGACTTGAGATGAACTCGAATTGACCTCTTTCCAGGTCGAACTAGACCTTTCATGGTCGAGTTCGACCACTTCCCAACTCATATAGTCGATTTCTTTGGCCTTTCGTCTCCATACGCGCCTAATCGGTTCTTAAACTTGACTAGTTTTCTCAAAAGGGTGTAGTTTTGGTCCAATTGACTAACGTATGACAAAATGGTTTTTACAATGACATTTTTGGGTTGTAGTTGGTCGAGTTCAACCATAGGGTTGAGCTCAACCTCTACTCGTTTCGGTTTCGTAAGCTTTTCGGTTAAAATCTCCAGTTTCAACTAGTTTTGATTAAATTCGAGTAAAACTTATTTTGGGCTATAAAATGATTCCAAATCAGGTTGTATTGATAAAATAATGTATTTTGAACTTAAGAAAGGACATTGGTGTCAAAGACAAACTCCTGTTCTGTTTATTTGAGTCTCGTCATTTTTAATAAACGTCGTTTTAAAAGTTAAAAGAAAACAATGGACTTAAAGGCATTTCTAATAGGCTAAGACTTAGACAATAGACTGTCATCGTGACTTGTCATGTATTATTGATAGGTGTTGATTGTCGTGGACTTTGATTGTGCTTGTTGTGCTTGTCGTGCTCGTTCGTTATACTTTCATAATACTTTTCAGGTGAGTTTCGTAGCCCCTCTTTTTACAAGTTTTGGGGTGGAAAGTATACTTATTTTTCAAACAGTTTTGTCGATTTATGTTTATGTTCAATACGGAGCCTGTGTGTATAGAGTTACTTGTGCCATTTGACGTGCTTGATCTTGTTTATATGTGTGTGATTTATGTGTTTATTGTTGTGCTTTATGATGTGTTGGTTTGGACGTGCTTATTGTATGAGTTTGAGACTTGGACTTGAGACTTGAGACTTGGACTAAGGCAGGTACCGTAAGGCCGGACTTGAGACATTGAGACTTTGAGACATTGAGTCTTTGAGACTTGAGACATTGAGACTTTGAGACTTTGAGACATGAGACTTGAGACTTTGGACATATTATGGCGTAACTCTGCTCATTATGTATTGAACTAATACTTGTTTAGACTTAAAAGAATCGACAAACGACTTATTTATTTGACTAGACTTTTTGACTAAAACCTACGAACTCACCAACCTTTGTGTTGACACGTTTTAGTATACTTTTCAGGTACTCAGGCTAATCAGGGATAAAGACTGCTATGCTAGACTTGGACTTCGGAGATTAGTGCTCCTTTATTTATTGTCAGACTTTAAGGCTACATGCCTTGGATTATTTTCTTTTATGGCTTGTTTGTAATAAGCTATTTTAGCATTGTTATGACTTGAACTCATGTTTTGGGAATATATTCATTATATTCTATTTCATTTTAGTAGTATCTATGTAATTCCATGTCGTGCTATACTTTTCATGACACCTAATGTTTCCGCCAACGGTGGGGTGTTACAATTGTCTTTTACTTATTATATTGTCACCTTTAATAAGTAATCCACCAGTAACTTGGTATACGTTTATTGAAACTGGCAGTTGTCTAGTTCTTTGAACATATTGCAAAGTAGCTCACCATTGACATAGAGGTGTCTTCAATAGTGCCATCTCTTGAGTTGGAACTTACAATTGCAAATAATGGAAGCTAGGTTCAATTGGGGGTTTCGTTTATTGGGGCTTTGGCAATCTACGAATGGAAGTTAACCAACGATGAAAAAAAAACTCGTCATGGGGGTTTCGAAGGGGTACATGGGACCAAAAAATTTCTATTGATTTACCTTTTTTCTTATTATTTTTTAATTGCAAATAATGATTGATTTTTTATATTATATTGATATAAGCTAATTTATGGTGACGTAATTGAAAACAAAAGTTTGGATTTAATTTTTGTGAAAATAAATCTATACGTGCTTGATGGAAATAATATATGATTAATGTAACAACCCTACTTTTTAATATTATATATATGTGCTAGTTATGTTGTCTATGATCCCGCAAGCCATAGTTATACTTGAAGCTAGTAGTTAATGCCCCTAAATTAGCAATCTAAAGCTATTGATTAGTTCTAAATTCAATCCAATAAAAATCATTGAACAAAAACTTTATTAATGTTCGATCAAACTATAAATAATAAAGTAAGTCTCACAAGTTGAGCTAACAATAAATTTTTTTTACAAATGTCCAACAATTCGAATCATCAAGCCAACTAAATGATATTTGTTCATAAAAATGCCATGAGCATCTTAAAAATATTTATAACTCCTAAAGTACATAAAAGTGGTTAAATAATAATAAGTATATGTTTATAAGTCTAAAATAAATACAAGATTATGACTAATGAGTTTAAGTAACAAATTTTAAAAACACAAAAATCTATATATATATATATATACACGGCCACATACCTATGTACATATACAAGAATAAATAACTAACTTACACTATAAATAAATACAAATCACCTTTACAAAATATATACATAACCAACCTATACATATATACATTATATACAAATATAAATACACTTTTATAAAAATAAAAATAAAAAAAAAAAAAACCCCTCCAATACCCCTCCCAAGGCCGGCCCCCTTACACCCTCACACACTCCCCATTTCAAAATCTTCCTTAATCATTTCTTCTTGTAACTCTCAACAAAAACACACTCTTCACATTTTTCACACACCAACTTTTGTTCTCTCTAGAAAAAAAAAAAGAAAACTCTCCTCCTTCCTCTTTTTCTTCTTCATTTCGGCAGCCAAAGGGGAGAAAAAGCAAGGCAAAAATCTTACTTAACACATAATCATAATAAGGGTTAAGTTAGATTGATAAAGGGTTATAGTAAGCTATAGATTAAGGGTTGTTTTAAGCATAGATTAAGGGTATTATAAGGGTTTGGAGGCCACGAAAATCTGCATCATTTCTTCATCAAAAATCGAGTTCTTCAAGGGTATATAACTTCATCTCTTTACTAGATTAATCTTGTTCTTGTTTATATTCAAAGGTTTTATCAAAAACTCATACTTTCTTCTTGTTTTCTTTGTAATATACACTTGATGAGGGAAAAGTTGATAGGATCTTTCTTTCCATGCTCATGCATGTCGAATCTAAGAAGAAAAATCCAAGGATTCAACAAGTTTAAGACCCAAAAGTGTTGTTATAGATTAAGTAGCTTTTAAAGTGATTTTTCCTTTGAAAGATGATTATATTTTTATATATTTTGATGAATATATTTCTGGAGTTTTTCATAAAAATATGTTTTTATGTTGATGGATTAAAGATGGATAAAGATTTGTTGTTAAAATGATGAGATGATTACATGCATGTTTAGATCTAAGAAAGTTGGATCTTTTGTTGGATTATGAGATGAATATGGACTTGTCATAACTGAAAAATATGTTAATCTTGATGATAATATTCTGGAAAAATTGATAAAATATCAAGGATATAAAGCTTGAATCAAAACATGTTAAAATAAGCTAGAAATCATAAACCGAAAACACGCAAAAATGCATTTTGAGCACACACATGCACCATAATCTTATGACCAAGAAAATATAATAAACCTACTGGAAATAAGTTATTTCAAAAGTATAAAACTCAAGTCACTTGATGTATGGCAAGAATAAGCTCAAAAATCACCTTTTCGGGTCAAATAATCACTAACCGAAAGCACTAAATTGCACATATCACACCACCACCACTATCACGACTTGAATCACCAAAATATGATGGACTTACTGTAAATATTGAAATGAGAATGAAAATCCATTTTGAAGTACCTTAATAGCTTAAGAAATGAGGCTAAAATCACTATTTCGGTAAACGATTTTTAATCATAAAATCCTCAAAATAAGCAATACACAAGAGAGGTTGAATTGATATGAGTTTTTATTGATAAAAGTTGCTTAAAAGGCCTGGGATTTTTGACTAAAATATTGTGTGGTGATTTCTAAGAATTTCCATGAATTATTGAATTTAAATGGTAATTAAAAGGCAAATAAATCAATAAATAAATTATGTAAATCATGAATTTGGCTAAATATTATTAACAATTGATAAAAATAACTAAAACCTACTGGAGAAAAATAGTTAAGAGTCAAGAGACATGTGTTACATAATTTAAAGATAAATAATTAAGTAAAAATAACTAATTAAATATTATTATTAAATTAATGGAAAATACACAAATAAAAGTATAAAACATGAAATTATAAATTAAGAAGCATATATGTCAGAATATAACTCAAATAAAATTATTCATAATTTATAAAGACAATTATGACACTTAAAAGTATTTTTAAGGAATTATTTAGTTAATAAATCAATAAAGTGAATAAATAAGTAATTAAATATTATTAAATTAAATAAATAATTACAAATCAGAAAATATACATAAATATTAATATTATAAGACCACTAATGTCAAATATTATTATTAAGCAAAGTATACAATGGAGATCATATAAATCAAAGCCAAACTACCGAAATTCCAATAAACATACAAAAACGTATAATGAGAAAACGACTCCTACCACCAAATCTCTTTTAACCAAATAATGAGAGCAACATAATGCACTTGAATTCCACAATTAAGTAACAACCAAAGATGGGCAAGTCTACTAGCAAACATCTCATGATCTAGCACACTAGTTCATGCTACGCACACTTACGTTGTGTATATATAAATACCATGGTTTAGGCTTGCTTGGGGAGCAACACGACTAGACGAAGATCTCGCATTTGATCAGCCCCTAACACTCTCGAATCAAGTGAGTCATAGCCCCCTTTCAAACTCTTTTATGTGTTTTACTTTCGGGGTGAAAAACATGATAAATAAAATTGCTTTATATATATGAATGATTCTTGAAAGAATGATTATGAAATGAGATATATTGTATGTTCAATGTGTTATAAGTTATATGATGAGCTTGAGTTCTGTCAAACTGTATCACTTCGGTACACTACTATTAACTCCGAAAGGGGAGGCCTGTAGTTAGAGGGTTGCGCAACTATGAGTCATCCACTCACCCACTAAAATAGGTAACGGTGGAATGTTGGTTGCCTTTGTGGCCACTTTCATTGCCAGTCCGACCCGAGCGGTGCTCTAATCTACTTTATATTAGGCGGTCGTCTCCATGGCACGATCTCCTTCTTTATTAATTGCACTTGATTGACAGCTTGTGCTATGAAATGAAATATTATGTTGGTTGGGACAGGAAATGGTCTTAGTAGTGGCTCAAGCATTTACTCATCGAATTATGCCTTTGGCTGAATGGAAATTTATTATTATTATGGATGGAAATTATGTTTTGAACATACGGTTTGGGTACGGATATTATGAAGGAAATTCTTGGAAACTATATGATTTACTACTTCATAATTTGAATCGGTTGTACGTATATTTGGTAGAATAAACCTATGAACCCACTCAACTCTCGTAGTTGACACTTTTTCTTCATGCTTTTCAGGTCTAGAGCAGTAAGTTAGCACTATGGACCGCTCTTGGATGATGTGTTTGTTTGTTGCATGTTAGACTAGTAATGCGAACATTTGATCCTTTGATTATGAATTTGGTTATGTAATGTTTATTAAACGTCAACTTGAACTTGTAATCTTTTGAATTTGAATGACATTTGAAACTTTATGTTGATGTTTTATATTTAAATCTTTTGTACCATGTCGTTCTGTGACATCTCGTGTTTCCGCCTTAGTCGGGGTGTTACAAAATGTTTATAAAATAGATTATTTAAAGTATCAACACATTTAAGAATAAACGGGGTATCATTGCCATAGTGGTATAATGGTCATGGGCATAGTCGTCGACTCGTAGTTTTTTACTCGATTCGAAAATATAGTTTTTGACTCGTGACTCGACTCGTAGAGTCAAAACATTTTTATATACTACATAATATTAGATAATTATATGTATGTGAAGTATTTATAAACAATATATAAGTTGATTATTTTGATACATTACCATAATATTACATATTCGATACTTTTGAGTCATAAACTTATAGGTTTATCTCCAAATTCGTACTAAAATAATCAAAAATACATATAACATACAAAATAATGTAACCATAAATATGATATATATATATATATATATATATATATATATATATATATATATATATATACAATATACTAGCACGGCACCCGCGTAATGCGGCGGTCTTCGTGGCGGCGAAGGTGTGATGGTGGGGGACGATTGTTGGTGGTAGATGCGGCGTCGAGTGGTAAAAGTAATTGATGTAAAAGGTTAATGAAAATATTTTAAAAGATAAAGACTGATCATGTAATATAACCATTAAGGGTATTTTAGATATTTTTCCCCATGTAACTTTCAACATGGGGCTATTCTTTTTATAATATAGTATAGAAGTATAGATAACCATATTATAAAACTACAACAATTATAAGTTTGCGAATCGTATTGACTTGTTCAAAATTCACACCGCAACTCGTAAGAGTCAGAAGAAAAAAGAGTCACCTAGCGAGTCGTCTCGTTTTTGGTGTAAATTGACTAGACTTGTAAGAGTCAACTCGTGACTCGTAAGAGTCTAACAACTATGGTCATGGGTAGAGATAACTTTTTTCTTTCAAAAAGATAATTTTAGAATTCGTATACCGCACTCATCATAGTGTATCCGAAAACATACTTTTTTTACGTCAGAGCCGGTACAACCAGTTTGACTAGTCAAATCTGTTAATATTTTTCAATGGACTAATGGGGATAATTTTTTTAAATTTTAGCCTGAAGACCCATATAACCAACATGAACAAACAAATACAATATTTACCTAAAGTTAACTTAAATACATTTACTAAAGTATTAAGAAGTGTTTGTCTACTTCATCTACACATTTCTTTATCTATATCAGATATATAATTTCTTTTAATCCTAAACATTGATGACTTATAAACTCTAGAGAAAAAACGTATGACAATGAATGTATTCTCTATTTATAATTTTTTGTTTTACATTTTTATATGGACAAGATTACAAATAAACCTTTAAAATAAAATAAATTACCCTGTACAAAAATTGGAGTGCCCTCATGCTAAAACCGTCCTTGGTCATGGGAGTAGGAGGTCTCATAGTTAAATCATAATCTTAATTCTATCCATACATTGTAAACCCTTTAAAAAACACAACTTACACACTCCCTATGTCTTTTGGGTGACTACTTGCCACTTTACTCCGTTCATCTATCAAATTATATGTATATCTAGATTCACTCAATCGATCAAATCCTCAAAACGAACAACACGTTCACAATCAGACACTAACACTCTATTGAGTTTGTATTATTGGAGACCCTAGATATCAACAATAAAAGATGTTTACTCTACCACATCAAGTGAAAAAAAAATGCAAGTTTGTAATAAAAAACAATTATCATTAACATTTGCTCAATTCTGATTTCTGATAGTTATTATTATAAAAAAGTTACTAGATAAGTAAAGAGGTTAAAAGTATACAAACATTAACATTAAAAGATTTGATTAATATAGTAAATTATTTTTCTTATCCTAGCCGTTCAAAAGTTTTTCCCCCCCTTCTTATCCTTAATTAACAAATACAGTAAAAGAAGTATTTTAATACACACTTTTTACCAGGAGTAAATCTAGCAATGCGTAGGAATCTGAGTAGAATAAAAAACTAGTGTAAAAAAAAAGTTAAAAAAACCCGAGACCAAACTTTTCTCATTTCATTTCAGATCACAGTCACAACCCAATCCATACATTTCAACCCTAAAAAAAAACACACACACTCCGCCATGTCTTCACGGCGGCTACTCGCCACACTCCTCCGCACCTCCAACGCCGCCAGATCTACATCTCGATTCACTCAATCCACCAGATCCACATCCCGAGCAACCTCCAGCTCACGATCAACCTCTACCGCTACCGGATACTTTCTAAACCGAGCAGCACCAGCAGCAACTTACTCAACATCCGCCGCACCGACGCCGCCAGTGGTTGCTCCACCGGTATCGAAATCTTTTGACGGAAAGATCACCGATGAGTTTACCGGCGCTGGATCCATTGGTCAAGTGTGTCAGGTTATTGGTGCTGTTGTTGATGTTAGGTTTAGTGAAGGATTGCCTCCGATATTGACGGCGTTGGAGGTTTTGGATAATAGTATTAGACTGGTTCTAGAAGTTGCTCAACATTTGGGTGAAAATATGGTTAGGACTATTGCTATGGATGGTACTGAAGGCCTTGTTAGAGGTCAAAAAGTTCTCAACACTGGCTCTCCTATCACTGTAAGCAATTTTCTCCTTCTCAATATATGTATATAATTATATCTATATGTATATATATCTGTGTGTATTGTATGCTAGTGCTTTGAAATGTTTTTTTATTTAGAATGTGTGAGATCTGAATTTAAAAAAGGATATGACTTGTTATCGTATAGGTGTGATGTTGGTTTTAATCATGTTGATATTGGATTGAATGTGGATTAAGGTGTAGCTGAAATGTGTGTTTAATGTCTATTCAATGGATTTTTTGAAGGTGAAATTAGTGTGTAGAAGTGCTGTCTAAGCATATTTGTAGCTGAAGTTTGTGTTTATAATGCGTATAAAGTTGAATTTTGATTGTAAAAGTTTGTGCTGTAGAACAACATAAGTATTGTAAAATGTGTTCATTGCATAATGGCGTTCTTATGATATGTCTTGTATTTGAGATTTCCCGTTTGGTTTCTATACTACTAAGGTTAAGAAAGTTAGGAATGAGTGGTCGATTATAATAATACTAACATAGTAAATGGAAATGTAGCATGTTGAAGAAGATTGTTATACTAATTTTATGCTGTTCATGTTGTTTGTGTCTTTCATGAATGCTAACATGCACTTTTTGTATCTGTTCTTATGATGGTAGGTTCCTGTTGGAAGAGCGACTCTTGGTCGTATTATTAACGTTATTGGAGAGCCAATTGATCATAGAGGCGATATTAGTAAGTGTCTTGTTTGCGATTGAGTAGAAACTCTTATCTCTTTTTGGGCCAGTAGAAGTAGCTTATGTTTTGTCTTGACTCGTTTCGACAGAAACCGATCACTATTTGCCAATTCATAGAGAAGCACCTTCTTTTGTTGAGCAGGCAACTGAACAACAGATCCTTGTTACTGGTATTAAGGTAATTTGATTAAGTACTGTGTACTCCATATTGGTCATGCCAATAATTGGTTATGAAATGTAACCGTATTTTATGAGCTTCTAGGTTGTCGATCTTCTTGCCCCATACCAAAGAGGAGGAAAGATTGGCCTGTTTGGTGGTGCCGGTGTTGGAAAAACTGTGCTTATCATGGAGCTTATTAACAACGTTGCTAAGGCCCATGGTAGGTGGATTTAATTAATAATTTTGCACTTTAGTATGCTCAACACCTTTTCTAAACTATTGTTTATTTTGTTTGCTCAGGTGGTTTCTCTGTCTTTGCTGGTGTCGGAGAACGTACCCGTGAGGGTAACGATTTGTATAGGGAAATGATGGAAAGTGGTGTCATCAAGCTAGGTGACAAGCAGGTATATATAGGCTTATGCTATTTGTAATTTGTTTACTATCTTTGACTCATGTTATCTGATTTCTTTCACTTTCTTGTTCGTGCTTTCAGAGTGAGAGCAAGTGTGCTCTTGTGTACGGTCAAATGAATGAACCCCCAGGTGCCCGTGCTCGTGTTGGGCTTACAGGATTGACTGTGGCTGAACACTTCAGAGATGCTGAAGGACAAGATGTGCTACTTTTCATTGACAATATTTTCCGGTTTACCCAGGTATAATTAATCTTCAAGTCTGTGTTTTTAAATTTTATATTTTTTAGCTGATGAAATGCCATCGGCTGATTGTTGTCTATATCCTGCAGGCTAACTCTGAGGTGTCTGCTTTGCTTGGTCGTATTCCATCAGCTGTCGGGTATCAACCAACTTTGGCAACAGATCTTGGAGGCCTTCAAGAGCGTATTACAACAACTAAAAAGGGTTCTATTACATCTGTCCAAGCTATTTATGTCCCTGCTGATGATCTGACAGATCCAGCCCCTGCCACTACATTTGCTCACTTGGATGCCACAACTGTGTTATCTCGACAGGTTACCTTTCTTTATTAATTCCAGGTGGCAAATGGTCACTTGGGTAGTGGGTTTGACTTTTAAGTCAAAGGGAGTAACATCTTAATAAGTCTATAGGGAGTCGGGCTGACTTAGTAACCTTTATTTGCTTTAAACTTTCCCTTCATAGTTGCATCTTTTAGCTGCGCTTATTTGACTAATTGCTCTTGGAGATAATATACAACCTAAGTTTTGACCCATTAATATATAAATGTGTAAAATTTCCCTTGTCCTTGATTTCTTGCTTATGTGCCTTTTGGTATCCAAGTGTTAATTCAGGTAGTGATTCTTCTATTATGCAGATTTCCGAGCTTGGTATTTACCCTGCTGTCGATCCTCTTGATTCTACATCTCGTATGCTTTCACCCCATATCTTGGGAGAAGATCATTATAACACTGCTCGTGGTGTACAAAAGGTTCTCCAGAATTACAAGAATCTTCAAGATATTATTGCCATTCTTGGAATGGATGAGCTTAGTGAGGATGACAAGTTGACTGTTGCCCGTGCTCGCAAAATCCAAAGGTTTTTGAGTCAGCCCTTCCATGTTGCTGAAGTTTTCACTGGTGCCCCTGGTAAATACGTAGAGTTGAAAGAAAGCATTGGTAGTTTCCAGGTCAGTTTCTTTTGCTTAAAGAGTCCTATATAAAAATTTTACAAAACTGCATTTACTGTGTTCTAAATTTATTTTCTTTTTTTAAATATACAGGGAGTGTTGGATGGAAAGTACGATGACTTGTCAGAACAATCATTTTACATGGTTGGTGGAATTGACGAGGTTATTGCCAAGGCCGAGAAGATCGCCAAGGAATCTGCTGCTTAAACAACACTGCTTTCTCTTTTCTGCCTTTTTCTTGTTATAGTTTGGGAAATTTAATAATTTGTTGATTTTGGTGGTGGGTGCATCCGGAGAGCTACATTTCCAGAAAACTGATATGTACCAGGTTTTTGTGGACAACTGTTTAGTTTTGTTTTGTGATAGAGAATCGGAGACAAGGTTGAACCTCCCTGCTAAAAATCCCCCACATTCTGTTTTATTGCCAGAAGATAATAAAGGGGACTGATGTTGGAATTGTATATTTATTTATCTGCTTATCGCATCTTGCTAACTTGCTTTAATTCTATAGTAAAAATCAAAATACTGTTCTTCCAAGAATAAAAAATAAAATGTCTGTACTCGGCATGGTTTAACGACAACTTTTGATAGTAAATCTTCTGAAGCCTGAAGAAAAAATCAATATAATTTGTAAGGCGGAGATATCATATATATTTGGGGTCTGCCATTCCGTCAAAATTTTGAATAATGAATTCGTGAAGTTTTCTTGTAATGACTAACGACCAAGTATATCAAGATTTAGTGAGAAGTTTCTATCTAGATCAGTTCATTTTTTTTCTTTTTAAAGGTAAAAAAGTTGGTTTTTAAAAATTTTCAATTAAGATTATTAAATTTATTTTTTTTTTTTTTTTTTTTTTTTTTTTTTTTTTTTTTTTTTTTTTTTTTTTTTTTTTTTTTTTTTTTTTTTTTTTTTTTTTTTTTTTTTTTTTTTTTTTTTTTTTTTTTTTTTTTTTTTTTTTTTTTTTTTTTTTTTTTTTTTTTTTTTTTTTTTTTTTTTTTTTTTTTTTTTTTTTTTTTTTTTTTTTTTTTTTTTTTTTTTTTTTTTTTTTTTTTTTTTTTTTTTTTTTTTTTTTTTTTTTTTTTTTTTTTTTTTTTTTTTTTTTTTTTTTTTTTTTTTTTTTTTTTTTTTTTTTTTTTTTTTTTTTTTTTTTTTTTTTTTTTTTTTTTTTTTTTTTTTTTTTTTTTTTTTTTTTTTTTTTTTTTTTTTTTTTTTTTTTTTTTTTTTTTTTTTTTTTTTTTTTTTTTTTTTTTTTTTTTTTTTTTTTTTTTTTTTTTTTTTTTTTTTTTTTTTTTTTTTTTTTTTTTTTTTTTTTTTTTTTTTTTTTTTTTTTTTTTTTTTTTTTTTTTTTTTTTTTTTTTTTTTTTTTTTTTTTTTTTTTTTTTTTTTTTTTTTTTTTTTTTTTTTTTTTTTTTTTTTTTTTTTTTTTTTTTTTTTTTTTTTTTTTTTTTTTTTTTTTTTTTTTTTTTTTTTTTTTTTTTTTTTTTTTTTTTTTTTTTTTTTTTTTTTTTTTTTTTTTTTTTTTTTTTTTTTTTTTTTTTTTTTTTTTTTTTTTTTTTTTTTTTTTTTTTTTTTTTTTTTTTTTTTTTTTTTTTTTTTTTTTTTTTTTTTTTTTTTTTTTTTTTTTTTTTTTTTTTTTTTTTTTTTTTTTTTTTTTTTTTTTTTTTTTTTTTTTTTTTTTTTTTTTTTTTTTTTTTTTTTTTTTTTTTTTTTTTTTTTTTTTTTTTTTTTTTTTTTTTTTTTTTTTTTTTTTTTTTTTTTTTTTTTTTTTTTTTTTTTTTTTTTTTTTTTTTTTTTTTTTTTTTTTTTTTTTTTATATCATTCAGGAATTTGGTTTCTTTTTTATTTTAAATTTCTCATACATATTTTCTCTCTTATATTTCTTTCAGGGACCGATCTATAGTCATCTAAACGAGGTAAAGTTTGGTAGATTGGTTGTTTGAAAAGTCGTTTGTTAATTCGATGGTTTTTTTATAAAAAAAATCACAAATGAATTGTTTGACTTGGTTTTTGAAGAGGTATATAAACTGAACCAACCCACGGTTATAATAAATCAAAATTTTTAAGGGATAATTGCATATATCCCCAAATACACTACTAAAATTACAAAAATCCCCAATCAAAATTCTAAATAACAAATTTACCCAATATTATAATAATGTATGGATCTGACAATTATACCCCTTTATTAAACTGCCACTAATTGGGCACCAAAATAATCTCGCCAATAGATCTGTCGGGTTCTATCTACAATAATTCAGTGTTTCCATTTGTTCTCACATATATTTCTCCGATCATTATGTATTTATGCTTTACTTTCTTTTTTTTTTTGCTATGGAAGTTTGAATCATATGCCAATTAGTAATGTCCTTTGTCATTATTTAATCATGATTTTTGAAAGTGGCAAAATAAGAGGAATGGTTCTAATGCTATTATGACGGTGTCCTCTGTTTTGGTTATGAGATGATCAAATCCAAAAAGGTATCAATTTTATAAGGTAGAATATTAATTGTGATGTACTTTATATTTTTATTTAGCATTTCGTTGAATCTTACTAGTACTTGATGTATATTAATCATGGAAGAAAAAGATACTTTCATGGTTTCTATGACGGTTTGGCAATAATAACCTTATGTCTTTGTAATCAGTAAATCATATTTCGTTCGCGTACGTGCACAATGATATTTTGTTTACGTATTTAGGTGCAGAAGTGATGGGTTTTGATGTGCGCTATTGCTCAATTGTCTATTGGTAGATTTATGATATATTTGAAGTATCTATGTGCACGTGGAGTTTGATTGTATTTTCAGTATTAATCTGGTATGAGGATGAACATGGAAGGAACATCCAATACTTTACGATAAAGTTTAATAAGAAAAACATAATTGTGTTATAGTAGTTTTTGATTATAGATTATGGAAGTGGAAGTGGAAATGGCAAAGTAAAAGCATACTCAAGTGTGAAGTGATTTAGAAATTAGAATCATCATTCAACAATTAAGAAAACGAAGTCAGTTTTAACAATTAATTGAAGTTTTAAAATGGAGAAGGGTATAATGGTCATGATAGAAATTGTGCTTAAAGAAATTAATATAAATGGGTAAATATGTTGTTTAAGAGATAATATTGGGCAAATTTGTTATTTAAAATTTTGATTGGGGATTTTTGTAATTTGGTTAGTGTATTTGGGGCAATTCTCCCAATTTTTAATGTGTATCTGTAGATGGAATGATATATATTTCAGAATATCATAAGGTAAATAAACATTAATGGTAGTTAATAGCTTAAAGACGTTTATTTTTTTAATTTGTTATTATCACAATATTTATATATTTTTTACTTTTAAATTCAATGATTTTTTAGGTTGTCCTTTTGATAATATCCGTTTTAGTATTACCATTTTTATAAAATAGATTAAAAAGGCAAGATATATGTAAACTATCAGAAAAATACAAAATTTAATTATTTTAGTAGTTTGGTCCAGTACTCCACTTTATCCAACAAAAAACAAGATTATTTAGATTAAACTTTTTTAAAAAAATATTTTAATTAGTCTGATTTATCCAACAAAAAGTAAATACTTTGACGTGAAAAAAAACTAAAATTATGAATTTGGTATAGACTGATCCTAATTTAATTTATTTACTAGTTTTAGACCCGTGTAGAAACACGGTCAATCGATGGCCGTTGTTTAAAATTTTTGTTGACGTTACATATTTATCTAACGACGTACAAAATCAAGTTCATTAGTTACATGTATTGGTTATATTAAATATTCAATTTAGTCTTTGTTTTTGATTTCTTTTTGGCAATTGGTGGGATGTTATTGATGCGGAAATGACCCCGAACCATTTCCACAAAAAGTGCTCCAGTTGGATCCTCCAGATGCATCCTCCAGTTGGCTCCTCCAGTGAAGATCGTCCAGGTGCATCCTCCAGTCTCCAGACTCCAGTCTCCAGTCTCCATACTC
>CM067170.1:47906086-47947443 GCA_034093135.1 Erigeron breviscapus | reverse complement strand
AATATTTTTTATACTAGACTTATTGTTTGGACGTTCGGCTATGTACTATTATATAATTTGCATTGTAGTAACACCCATATTGGTTTTTGCATTGTAGTTCAATAACATAAGTCGAGATACTTTTTTTTTGTATTACTTTAATTCATATGCTAATGAACTAGGTCTTTAAAATTGATATCGCTTAAGGCTTTCAAAAACCATAAACCGGCACTGTAGGTAATATATCTTGTTGTATATATATTGTAACATCCGTGAAGTTTGACCATTATATATATATATATTAGCTATAATTTATGGATTAATTCATTCTAACTTTAATTGTGATCGTCGGTGTCATACATATCTATATATATACATGCAGGTTTTTGTCTTATAATCAAACAAGATTCTAAAACACAATATATTTTCAACCAGTTTCATATAGTTGATCAGTTGCCTTCAGACACCTTCTTTTACATCTTGTCAAGAATGCCTGTTAAATCTTTGGCTCGTTTACGGTGTGTATGTAAACTATGCTGCAAGTACATTGATGATCAGGGGCGGATGTAAGTGTATAACACCGGGGGTAATGCCCCCTATCACTTTGGGCCAATCATTTTACATGTGTAGAGTTTTTGTCTTAAAAGAGCTAGAAAATTCCATACTTGCTCAAAATGCCCCCACTTGAAATTTACAATGCCCTCTGTGTTCAACGAATACACCAAAGCCTAAAGTAAATTTCATTTTAGTTTTCTGGCATAAATAAATGTGGGCCCGCTTAAGTAATACTTTTTGCTAGTATTTTCTCATCTATCTACTACATTCACAAAATGATAAAAGTGGTACAGTTTTGGTGAATACTAAAAATATATGGTTTTGTTTCAAAGTTTAAAAATTATATTTTGATTTGCAAAACACAAACGTGACCTATACATGTATATATTATATTATAATATATACTATTTAAAGAGAATTCACGTGAATAGTGAAGCAGCTTGGCTGGCTGCTGGCTCAGCAGCCTGCTTGCTTGGTTTTTTTTTAGTTAACGCGTTTTGTGTATATGTAAGCTTGCCTTCTTGGGTTTTTTTAATTTTAATTTTAACTTATATCATTATTTTTAGGGTGACGACGTTTTAATTTTTCACACTTTAACTACTAAATCTTTTAAGACTTTTTATTTTACTATTAAAGTTTTATGTTTAAGGATTCATGGTGCTATAATATTAGTTTTTTTTTATTTTCATCATCAAAGTTTTAAGTTTTTTATTTTTATCTTCTAGAAAAGTTGGCAATTTTTTATTTCGTCTTCAAATTTTGTGTTATAAGATTTACAATGCATTATTTAACGATGAATTTTTGTTAGTCGGATGGTAACGAGTGACATGTATATGTTTGGTTGTTATACCCGGCCAGTTTACTTTAGTAATTTTGTTATATTCATTCTTTTACAATACTATTGAGTATTGAGTTTTTGGGAAGTTTGAAACTATCAGAGAAAACAAATATGGATGGATACAGATCGAGAAATTACAAATGCATATATATAACAACTAATTTGATGAAAAAGATAGTAACAAGATAAGTTTAACATCTTACAAGTGACACATCAAATACATATAAGCGTTTTGAAGACATTTTAGTAATACATATTATGAGTACTTCTCTTATCTTTTGGAGTGTCGTATAGTTAAACAAGCTTGTATTTTTCAAAAATAATTTTCTAATATCTTGGTTAATTTTGGTTGAAATACACAAAATAAAAAGTCCGCATGCATGAATAAATTGTGATTTGTTTACTAAGTTGTCGTTAAAGATAAGAGGATAAAATTGGAACACTATATGATAATCTTTGTATTCACCAAACCTAGTTTAATCGCTCTTTCTTTATTCACAACTTATCCTATTCGTTTTACCACCTTTGTCATTGTGCCCCCCAAACTAGCTATGGAAGAACCCATGATCCTCATAAATAAGGGTGTTAATTGTGACCACATGCCGCAGATACATATAAACAATTTTTCGCACAAACGAAGCATTCTAAGGAGTTTATTATCTTCACTAAAAGTCCTATCTAATGATGCTCATATTACTTTGGAGGTGAGGAAGAACCCGATTTTGGAGTCCTCTGGATATCGACCAGCAATAGACATGGTTCTACTGTTCAAACATAAAAAAATAAACATGATTCTAGGTTCTTGCAATGGGTTGCTTCTGCTCGGTTCAATAACAGATTCTGATTATTGGATGGCCAATTTTGCTGTGATTCATCCTTTAAGGAAAAATATTTATGTGCCCCCACCGATTAGTTTAGGCAAGAATTCTTGTGCTTTGAATATCAAGTGTCATGTGGCTTTGGTTTTGATACTTCTACCAACACTTTCAAGGTCCTGTGTGTTATGCTAAGAGAAGGCGTGCCACCAAATGATGAAATGAAGAAGGAGAATCTACGGACCATGGTGCATGTCTTAGGCACAGATATGTGGAGAGAGATACCACAAGTCCTGGATTATGGCTTGACCTACCCAGGTGTGTTCGTTGATGGTGGATGGTTACATTGGTTGGATAATTATACTCTACCAACCAAAGTAATATTTTTTGATATGAAAAGTGAGGAATTTGGGTTTATTGATCCTCCCAAACAACTAGCACGAGACCATGATTACTTGGTTGATCTATGCGGTGAACTTGGATATGTATATCAAACCTGCGACTTGATAGAGGTATGGGTATTGAAGAAGAAGAAGAAAGAATGGGTAATGCATTGTCAGATTCGGAACGAACCACCTCTTTCCGATAGTTGAAGATAGTTGGATAGTTGTGCATACAGAGATAGTTCCGTTCAAGAGTGTTATTGGAACACAGAAGGGGACATTTTATTGACAGACGACGAGGATGGTAAGAGAAAACGTTTGTTTATTTACAACTCAAAAAGTGACACTTTACAAGAAGCTGGTCGGATAGATGGACATGTAAAAGATATTCAAATGTATCGGGGTAGCTTGTTTTCAATCCATGATGCTTATTCCATAAAGTATTGATGTATTTAATTTTTTCTAAGACACCTAATAAAATTTTAAAGTAGCTTATTTAATTTGGTCCCAAATTATTGATTCTTTGTAAGTGATACGGTTGAAGGTTTAAATCGTCGTGTGATTATTAGTTTTAGTCTTAGATAGATTTAATAAATAAAATACTAAGACCAAACATTTGATGTATCAATTTTGTCAGCGAGACGCATTAAACGAGTATCCAAACATAAAAAACAACAATAATAATTGTTATACATGACTAGCGCGATACTCGCGCAATGTTGCGGTGGTCGTAGCGGCGACGGTGTGGTGGTGGAGCGATTGTTGGTGGTGGAGGCGGCGTTAAGTTGAATGGTGTAGATAATTTATGTAAAAGTAATTGATGCAAATAGTTAATAAAGATATTTTAAAAGAAAAATGACTCATAGTGTAATTTAATTATTAAGGACCTCTTATACAATTCCTCATGTAACTTTAAAAAAGGAGGTATTTTTTGTTATAATATAGTATAGAAGTATAGTGTAACATCCTAATCATTTTTCGATCTTTGACTATTAGTTGACCGTTAACTCCGTTAGTTGACCTATTAGTTGACTCTTAACTCCGTTAGTATTTAGACGACCCATTAGTTGATTTAGTTGAATTTTATTATAAATTAGATGTTTTATAAACATTAATTGCCCAAAAAGTTGAAATAGTTAAATCGTTGCTCATTTCGTGGTTGTCAGGGTCATTTATTGATTTATTTCGATAAATCGATATATATGCTAAGTTGAAAGTTGCTAATGTATCGTTGACTGAAAATTGTGCTATAAAGTGATTATTGTGCCTTATTTGTAGTAGAAAAAGGTCCTTATATGTTGGGTATATGATAACGGGTCATTTAGAGGTATAATGAAGTCATTAGTTGCTTTAGGGGTCAATTTCGCCATTTGGTCAAACATAAAAACGGGATTAGTTGGATAAGTATTGAAATAGGGTTAGACTCCAGCTATTTTAGGAGTCTTTAGGCAGCCCTAATCACCCCATAATTATACGTTCGTCTCCTAAAAACTTCCAGCCGCATGTTCCCCTTTTCTTCCAAGTTTTTCAAGGTTTTTGGCTATCAATTCGCCCCTGTTCCGTAGCATTCAAAAGGTAGCAGGTTGATCCTTGTTTTATCTTGATTTCGGGTCTGTAGATAAGTGGTTGTGTTGTCCAATTGATCATGTATGCTGAAATTATTAAAGATTTGGTTTTTATTAAGATTTAACCTGATTTTGGATAGAAAACGGGTTGGGTCAACTATGGGAATCAATGCTTGAATTCTGCAGGTTTTGATGATTAAAACAATTGTTTTCATGTTGGCTTAAATCTGAAAAAATCAAAAGGGGGTTCGGGTTGGGACGTTACAGCATGATCATGGCTGTTTGAGTCTGCGCGACTGCATTGTTTGCTGCTGGCGCTGCCTTGGTTGCTGCTGGCCGCTGCTTTGGTTGCCGGTGCGGCTGCCTTGGTTGCTGTTGCGCGGCTGCCATGGGTTGCTGCTGCACGACTGCATTTGTTTGTTGGTGCGCCGCTGCATTTGTTTGCTGTGCGCCGCTGCATCAGTTTGCTGCTGCGCCGCTGCTGGCACGCCTGTTTTGTGCTGGAAATCCAGCATCAACCATTGGTTAAGCTGCAAGTCCTGACCGTGAGGTCTTGTTGCTGCTGTCCGCAGGTTCGACCCAAATCGACCCGTTTGGTCGTAGGTTGGTCTGTACGGTTGTAATAGGTCAAATTGGACTGATGTAAGTTCAGGGAATAGCCCGACTCGATTACTAAAGTTGAAAGTTGTTTTGTTAATTATGTTTAAATGATATAGGTTGTTGAATTTTGTCGTTGTCGTTAGTTGCCGTTGTGATAATTTGCATGCGCGACCAGGTAAGATATATCATTTTTGACACGCTGGGGTGCACAACGAAACTGGTGATTTCGTAAAAGTGGTTTAAAACCTTTTTTCTCATACGCTAGTTTGTGTAGTGGGAGTTTTAGAGGGTTTCGCGAAATGGGTAGAATTGCATGATTAGGCTTATTTATATTGTCGTTATTACGCCTGTGCATGCTGAATTATAGTTGATATTAATGTTGTTTTTAGTTGTAAAGTTGTTTTCGTTGAAATGCTAAGTTGTTGAGTTGATTTGGCTTGTACACTAGTTCACTAGACTTGTGTAGGTTGCCATGTTAACACTGTGCACGATTAGGGGCCCTAAACTTAAAGTTGAAATAAAAGTTGCTAAAGTTGATATCGTTGTTAAAACTCGAGTAAAAATCTAAGTTGAAAGTGGTAAGCTTATCCCATACTGGAACCGCGTAGGAACCAGTGTGATTTAGTTGGTCAGCGGGAGTAGACTAGTTGCTTCCAATGGCACGGCCTCGAAGTTTGAGATTAGCTGGGTGACTAGGTCCAGTCACTACAAGTTGCGTAACAGCTTTCTCCTGGATTTGGTTATGCCTATCCTTAACGACACTGATGGACCCCGATAGGACTACCCATCAAGTCGGGTGCAAGGTCCCATAAAGGCCTTAAGGCCGCCTTTGCACACATTTGTAGTTGTATTCATTGTGGTGACGCGAGTCATCCACCTTTAGTTGTAATAAAAAAGGGGCATAACCTATTGTTGAATAAAGTTGTTGAAGTTGATTAAGTTGCTAGATGGAATACGTAGATAAAGTTGAATATTGTTGATTAAGTCGATAGGCACACGTAGGATTGTTAATCATTCTTATGGGTATTCGATTGCTATATATTGTTGTTGTTGTTATATGCTCGACTGCGTATGATGTTTTAATAAGTTGATTTAATTGGTAATCATTTATATAAACCTGTGGTATATCTTACTCGGCTTTATAGCTGACACTTGTTCTTTTGTTGAAAATGTTGTGCCACCTCAGGTTGATGCTTAGTTGAGATGCAGAGTAGAGTGAGGATGGGTAGAAGATACAGCTGAAGACTTTTACCTAGATTGCCTCATTTATTCAGACTTATTTATTATATTATGTTGACTATTATCGCTATTTGACTGATTATGGGTTTCATTTTATTATGGTTAGATTCGACAAGTAACACCATCATTTAAGTTGAACATTTCTATTATGGAAATGTAATATTTTATGGAAACTTCCGCAATACTCCGTGTTTTTTAAGAAAAAATTTTGAAATCCATATTTTTATGAAGTTCGGTGTTACAAGTTGGTATCAGAGACGAAGTTTAAGTGAACCGTATTCTATGAGGCATAGGATTGGACTTAAACCTTTTAGTAGACTGCTTTTAGGACGGGTTGGGTTGAGTGAGAGTGTAGGTTTTGGCATTTTTAAATTGTTGCTTGTAGTTGATATTGTCAATAGATAGGTCCATAATTTTTCTCTCTATATCCGTCTTAAACATTCGTTGTTTATTTTTAGAAAAATGGTTTCTACTCGAGGTAATCCTAATGGTACTGGTGATGATGCATTCGCTGACCCTCCTCCTAACCGTGAGCTACAGAGGATTGTTGCACAGATGGCTGAGATGCAAGCTCGTTTAGATCAGTCCGAACGACGTTTGGCACAGGTGGAGACTGAGAGAGATGAACTACTTAGGAATCGCCGAAACAGGAACATTGAAGATGAAGACGCTAATTCTCGCACTCGAGACACATTACCCACTACTGATGATCGTACAGGTGATACTAATGATGATTCTGATTATGGTACTGGTGGTGATAATCCAAACCGTAGGAATGGTGGTAGGGTGAGGGTTAAGGAGTTTTCTCTTCGTGACTTCTGGGGTTGTAATCCTTCTATGTTCTCTGGGGAAGGAAATTCTATTGATGGTTATCGCTGGTTGAAGGAAGTAGAGAAGAGTTTTCGGGTTGCTGACTGTCCTGAAAACAAGAAGGTGGAGTTGGCTACTCAGTTGTTTCGTAAGGGAGCTATCGATTGGTGGGAGATTCAGGTAGAAACTTTGGGTGTTGATGGAGAGATGCAGATCACTTGGGATCAGTTCACTGAGCTCTTTAATAAGGAGTACTTTACTATTCGAGAGAGACAGATGATCGAGAGGGAGTTCTTGGCTATTCAGAAAGGAGATAAGTCAATGAAAGAGCATATTAGGTTGTTTGCGGAGAAGCTGAGATTCTGTACCCGACTTTGTCCTGATGATTTATCTAAGATTGGCCGATTTGTTGAAAGCTTACCTAATGAGTACCGTACACTTGTGAGGATGCAGAAGACCCTTAAGGATGCTTATGACACTGCACTATCTATGGAGGATGACTTGAAGTCTATTGTGAAGAAGGATTCTGGTTCTGGTTTTAAGAGGAAGAGTGATGGGTTTTCTGGTTCTAGCAAGAAGTTCAAGGGGGGTTCTTCTAAAGGGAAAGACGAGGTGAAGGAGAATCCGTGGTGTAAACATTTCCGATCTCGACACACTGGTCCTTGTACTGTCTATACTCGCCGCTGTGACAAATGTGGCAAGACTGGACATAGCTTCGCTGATTGTACTGACAGGTGGAGGTGCTACAAATGCAACTCTACTGACCATAAAATTGCAGATTGTCCACAAATGAAGGCTGAAGAGAAGAAGAAGACAGAGATTCCTAAAGCTCGAGCCCGTGCATTCAAGATGACTACTGAAGCGGCAAAAACTACAGATGACGTGGTTAGTGGCATTTTCCTTGTTAATTCTAAATTGGCTAATGTTTTGTTTGATTCGGGTGCTACTAAATCTTTCGTATCCCCTAAGTTTGCTCCTCAACTTGGTACCCCTGTTAGTCGATTAGCTCATGCCTTAGAAGTTGAAATAGCTAATGGTCATATCTCTAAAGTTCGTGATTCTTATTGTGATTGCTCCATTGAGATAGAGGGCAGGACCTTCCCGATCCATTTATTACCCATTTCGCTGGCTGGGTTCGATGTAGTTTTTGGCATGGATTGGTTGGGAGAAAACAATGCTACTATCTTCTGTGGAGAAAAGATCGTTCGTATCACTACCCATGATGGGAAAGTGGTCACAGTCTACGGTGAAAGGAAGTTTGGTTATCCTACATTCATTAAGTTGATGAAGGCTCTTCGACATATTCGTCAAACTAAAACTCATTTCCTGGCATACGCGATTGACAGACGTATTGCTAGACCTCCTATCGCTGACATTGAAGTTGTTTCTGAGTTTGCTGACGTTTTTCCTGATGATCTTCCTGGCTTACCTCCTGATCGTGAAGTTGAATTTCGTATTGATCTTGTGCCTGGTGCGACTCCTGTTGCTAAGGCTCCTTACCGTCTAGCCCCTACTGAGATGAAAGAGTTGATGTCGCAGTTGCAAGAGTTGTTGGATAAGGGTTTCATTCGACCGAGTTCCTCGCCTTTGGGTGCTCCCATTCTCTTTGTCAAGAAGAAGGATGGATCTATGAGGATGTGTATCGATTACCGTGAGCTTAACAAACGAACGGTAAAGAATAAATATCCTCTTCCTCGTATAGATGATTTATTTGATCAATTGCAGGGTTCTTCATTTTTCTCAAAAATCGATCTTCGTTCTGGCTACCATCTGTTGAAAGTAGAAAAGGAAAGTGTTGCCAAGACTGCTTTCCGAACTCGCTATGGGCACTACGAGTTTCTTGTGATGCCCTTTGGTCTTACTAATGCTCCGGCCGTTTTCATGGACTTGATGAATCGAGTCTGTAGGCCTTTCCTCAATCATTTTGTTATTGTATTCATCGACGATATTCTTGTTTATTCGAAGACTGCAGAGGAACATCGTGAGCATCTACGAGCTATTTTAGAGGTTTTACGGAGGAAAAATCTTTATGCTAAATTTTCCAAGTGTGAATTCTGGTTGCGTGAGGTTAATTTTCTTGGACACGTCATTTCTGGTGATGGGATTAAAGTTGATCCCTCGAAGATTGAAGTTGTGATGAAGTGGGAATCCCCTAAGACTCCTACTGAAATTAAAAGCTTCTTAGGTTTGGCAGGGTACTATAGGATATTCATTCAAGACTTCTCCCGCATTGCTAAACCGATGGCTGAGTTGACTAAGAAGGGTGTGAAGTATTTGTGGACCGATTCTCAAGAGAAGGCATTTCAGACATTGAAACAGAAGTTGTGTGAGGCTCCGATTCTATCTTTACCTGAAGGTACAAACGACATGGTTGTTTATAGTGATGCTTCGGTTTCTGGGTTGGGTTGTGTTTTGATGCAGCGCGATAGAGTGATTGCTTATGCCTCTTGTCAGTTGAAACCGCATGAGAAGAATCCTACGCATGATCTGGAATTAGCAGCGGTTGTTTTTGCCCTTAAGTTGTGGAGACATTATCTGTATGGCACTAGGTGTACTCTTTTTACTGATCACAAGAGTCTACAGCATGTGTTCAATCAGAAGGAACTGAATGCTCGTCAGAGAAGATGGATGGAACTGCTCAAGGATTATGACTGTGAGATCAAGTATCATCCGGGTAAAGCTAATGTCGTTGCAGATGCTCTGAGTCGTAAGGTGCAAGGTACTTCTTGCAAACTTTTATTTATGGTTGTACAGGCTGGATCTGGTTTGTTGGAGCACATCAGAACGGCTCAAGATGATGTTGTTCTACCTGGAAATTTCAAAGCCGAAAGAGTCGGGAAGAAGCGGGATAGATTTAAGGAGAACAGTCGTGGTTTTCAGACTTACAAAGGTAGGAAGTGGGTACCTTTATTCGGTGGCAACCGCGAGTTAATACTCGAGGAAGCTCATAGATCGAGATATTCTATTCATCCAGGTGCTACTAAGATGTTTCATGACTTGAAGCCTTTGTATTGGTGGCCTGGTATGCGGAGTGATATTGCTTGGTTCGTTCAGAAGTGTGTGACTTGTGCTCAAGTTAAAGCTGAGCATCAGAAACCCTACGGTGAGTTGCAGCAGTTGGAGATCCCCGAGTGGAAATGGGATCATATTACCATGGATTTCGTGACTAAGCTACCGAGGACTAAAGCTGGGAATGGCATGATTTGGGTTGTGGTTGATAGATTGACTAAGAGTGCTCATTTCATGGCTACACGCGAGAACGCACCATTGGAGAAGTTGGCTGAGTTGTGTATTGATGAGATTGTTTCTAAGCACGGTGTGCCTTTGACTATAGTTTCTGATCGTGATGGTAGATTTAATTCGGGTTTTTGGAGAGGTCTTCAGCGGGAATTGGGGAGTAGAATTAATATGAGTACTGCTTTTCATCCGCAGACAGATGGACAGAGCGAGAGGACTATTCAGACTTTGGAGGATATGCTTGAGCGTGTGTTTTGGAATATGGAGGATCGTGGGATGATCATTTGCCGTTAGTTGAGTTTGCTTATAATAATAGTTATCATTCCAGTATAGGTATGCCTCCGTTTGAGATGCTATATGGTCGTAGGTGTCGTACGCCTAGTTGTTGGTTGGAACCAGGTGAGAGACAGTTTTCTGGACCAGAGGTTGTGCAAATAACAGCTGATAAGGTTAACATTGCTAAGGATGCTTTGAGAGCAGCTAGAGATCGTCAGAAAGCTTATGCTGATAAGAGGACTCGTCCGATTACTTTTGAGGTTGGTGACATGGTTATGTTGAAAGTCTCGCCGTGGAAAGGAGTTCTTCGTTTTGGTAAGCGTGGTAAGTTGAGCCCACGTTTCATTGGTCCGTTCAAAGTGTTGAAGCGCATCAAAAGTCAAGCATATCAGTTGGATTTACCTCCGCAGTTGGCTGGCATTCATAACACATTTCATGTGTGTTACTTGAGGAAATGTCTAGCTAACGAGACTAGTGTAATTCCTTTAGAAGATGTCAGTATTGATCCAGAGAAAAAGATGATTGATGAACCAGTTGCTATCCTTGATCGTAAGAAGACTAAGCTTAGAAGAAAGCAGATTGATCTGGTATTGGTGAAGTGGACACAGTCGAGGTGAGAGTATGACCTGGGAGACGGAGTCTGTGATGAAGGATCGTTACCCTCATCTATTCGTTGCTGATCCGATTCTGAGGACAAAATCTTCTTAAGGGGGAGGTAATTGTAACATCCTAATCATTTTTCGATCTTTGACTATTAGTTGACCGTTAACTCCGTTAGTTGACCTATTAGTTGACCGTTAACTCCGTTAGTGCTTAGACGACCCATTAGTTGATTTAGTTGAATTTTATTATAAATTAGATATTTTATAAAACATTAATTGCCCAAAAAGTTGAAATAGTTAAATCGTTGCTCATTTCGTGGTTGTAGGGTCATTTATTGATTTATTTCGATAAATCGATATATATGCTAAGTTGAAAGTTGCTAATTTATCGTTGACTGAAAATTGTGCTATAAAATGATTTATGTGCCTTATTTGTAGTAGAAAAAGGTCCTTATATGTTAGGTATATGATAACGGGTCATTTATAGGTATAATGAAGTCATAAGTTGCTTTAGTTTTGACCCGTTGACTTTACGTGTAATTTGACTAACAATTTAAGTTAATGAGATATTTGGGTTCATTTTGTGATTAGATGACTATGTGGTATATTGGTAGAGTCGATTGCATGATTTAATCGGTGAATAAATGTAAAATGATATGCGAATTAACTTGAAAAGGGAAACGGGTCGACCCATGGGCAATACCCACGACCCATCAGCCACCCTTCACCCTCCTGGTCCATTCATTTCAACAACCTCCCTTCCCTCCCTCATATCTCTCATTTCTCTCATTCATCTAGTAAATCCAAGACTCATCTCTTCTCTTCTCCTCTCCCATTTTGCACCTGCATCAATTAGTGTTGGGAAACTAATTCAATACAAGATCATCATCATTTTCATCTCATCTTCATTATATCAAAGGATTGAAGTTCATAGTTCAAGGCTTTTACCCATTTTGGCTTAATTTCGTGTTTGAGCTCAAGAAGGAAGCTTTGGTAAGTCAAATTCATCCCATTTGCATCTAATTATGTTTTTTTACATGTTTCTAGTCATTTCAAGAACTTACAAGTCTTAAATCGACTCAAAATGGAATTTGGGTCAAAATAGGGTTTTGATTAGGGTTAATCGATTTGGAAGATTTGGTGATGTTATGGATGGAAATCTTGGTTTAGGTTATGTGTATTTAGGCTTATAAGTGTCTAATCTTGTTTCAAAACGAGCCCCACAACTTCTTACATCGATTTGGGGTCTTAGGTTTTGAGTAAATGGGTTTTGGTTCATTTTCTGCACTTAAACTGCTGCTGCTGGTGCAGCTCTGGGCCTCACTGCGGCGCAGTGGCAAGGCATAGCCTTGACTGCGGCGCAGTGGATAACCTCTGGAACGAGGCCTTGCTTTTGACTGCGGCGCAGTGGCAAGGCATGGCCTTGACTGCGGCGCAGTGGATAATCTCTGGTCCTGATGATTCGTTTTCGTTTCCTAACTTCAAACACTTATAACTTTTGATCCGTAAGTCCAAATAAGTCATATGACCTATCGTTGGAATCATGAGAGAGCCTAGTTTCTTGTAGTAAAATTCATTTTGTATGAGACTTTCCCCATTTCTAAAAATGTCGAGTCAAAGTATCTTGTTTCCTTACTCGGTAAAGTGTAGAAGTGTCTATGAGTTTGTGACTCGACTTAAACTTGTTGAACCAACTTGTTTAAGATTGTAGAGTGACATTTATGGTATTATGATGTACATTGATAGGTTGTGGACGCGTGGAGCCCAATACTCCCTTATAATCTTATATTATCAATACTAGCTTCTTTTGCCGAACAAGGTGAGTTCCGTAGCTCCCTACTCATTTGAGATTCGGGCTGAAAAGTGTAAACATACGTGCTTTATTGTTTGAGTGATTGGTTGATTTGCTGGATTTACATTCCGTCTTATTGTTTGATTTGGTTGTTAACAAATTAATAGATATAAGGACTCGCTTGATTGATTCATGTATGATTGTGATAATGGTTGATTAATTTAGGATAGTAGTGCATACATGGAAGTCGGTTATGCCTTCAAGGGTTTTAGATGTGGTGGGAAGGCTGCGGGTGACCCTATACATAAGCATCTAGAACTTGATGAAAGTAAAACCCTCCGAAGTGTATGTACGCATTGTTTAGAGGAATTGATGGATATTGGGAATGTGTTTGGAATGGACATATACGCCTTGTTATACTTGACTTGTACGGTATACACTCAAGCATACTTTTATTGTTGTATTGATGACGTTATTGACACACATTTGATATACGTTGTGGTCTTACATACGTATGATACATGATTTGATGTTAATATTTCGCGTGCTCATTTATTATACGCAATTACTTTGCCCTTATGATCTTGTAATGATTTGATATTGTGATTAGGATAGTTGTACATACATGGAAGACGATGATACATTTAATGAGTTGTAGATGTGGTGGGAAAGCTGCGGGTGACCCTATATATAAACATCTATGATTCCTTAAATGTAAAGCCGTATGAAATGTATGTGCATTGTAGTTTGATTGATTTGTGATATGATGGATTTGTGATTGAGATTAGTTAGGTTTGTACTTGATGTTTGGTTCGACGTACTCCCAAGTATTCGTACTTGATGAGTCGTACTATGTACTTCCAAGTGTTTTACACTTGAGAACATGCTTTTGTACTTATTGATTGGTTGATGTACTTCCAATTATACTTACTTGATGAATGGTTCCACGTACTTCCAAGTGTCATACACTTGAGATCGCGCAATGTACGATGTACTACCAAGTTGTTAGACTTGAGAATATTGTGTTGGTAGTGGTTTTGTTGTTGTCATGGTACACTTAGGATGCGTTATCTGATGCCTAATTGTTGGACATACCTTTTATGCATTCAGACATGATTATGCGTGTAGTACATATCTGGATATAGACATCACTTGTGCTTATTTATTATACGCATTACTTATATTGTGTTTTGTTGTGATTTGAGATTGAGACACATAAAGGCTATTCTTATGTTATGTTTTGCCTTTACTTATACTTCTTGTGATTTAGGACAATGGTTCCTTGTGAACCATTCCTACGAACTCACCAACCTTGTGTTGACTATGCTTAGTACACTTTTCAGGTAATCAAGTTATTCCAAGGCATGAAGTATGATTGTTTCGCTTGCTTGTGAACCCGGGCATTGGACTTATATGAATCAAGGATTCATCGCCTACTTTTGCTTTATGCTTAGGTCAATAGTCATCTTTTGATGTTGTCTCTTTTCTAAACTTTGATGACTACTTGTTCTCATACTTTCTGTATTTGAATTGCCTCGTTTATGGATTCACTGGATCATTTGTTTGCATTTAGTTCATGTTCTACATTAATCCCACCTTGTGCTATATGATTTCCGTTATATTTCGAGCCCTTAGCTTGGGGTGTTACAATAATGAAGTCATTAGTTGATTTAGGGGTCAATTTCGCCATGTGGTCAAACATAAAAACGGGATTAGTTGGATAAGTATTGCAATAGGGTTAGACTCCAGCTATTTTAGGAGTCTTTAGGCAGCCCTAATCACCCCATAATTATACGTTCGTCTCCTAAAAACTTCCAGCCGCATGTTCCCCTTTTCTTCCAAGTTTTTCAAGGTTTTTGGCTATCAATTCGCCCCTGTTCCGTAGCAAACTAAAGGTAGCGGGTTGATCCCTGTTTTATCTTGATTTCGGGTCTGTAAATAAGTGGTTATGTTTGTCCAATTGATCATGTATGCTGAAATTATTAAAGATTTGGTTTTTATTAAGATTTAACCTGATTTTGGATAGAAAACGGGTTGGGTCAATTATGAGAATCAATGCTTGAATTCTGCAGGTTTTGATGATTAAAACAATTGTTTTCATGTTGGCTTAAATCTGAAAAAATCAAAAGGGGGTTCGGGTTGGGACGTTACAGCATGATCATGGCTGTTTGAGTCTGCGCGACTGCATTGTTTGCTGCTGGCGCTGCCTTGGTTGCTGCTGGCCGCTGCTTTGGTTGCCGGTGCGGCTGCCTTGGTTGCTGTTGCGCGGCTGCCATGGGTTGCTGCTGCACGACTGCATTTGTTTGTTGGTGCGCCGCTGCAACAAACAATATAAAAACACATTTTTAGTGAAAAACTACAGAAATATGTTCATCATAATATGCATGAACATATCCATCTTTCAAAGGAAAATCACTTTAAAAGTTACTTAATCTATAACAACACTTTTGGGTCTTAAACTTGTTGAATCCTTGAATCTTTCTCCAAGATTTCGACATGCATGTGCATGAGGAGAAAGATCCTATCAACTTTGCCCTCATCAAGTGTGTATTATAAAGAAATCAAGAAGAAAATGTAAGCTTTTGATAAAACCCTTGAATATAAACAAGAACAAGATTAAATCAAGCAAAAAGGATGAAGATTTATACCCTCTTGAATTCGGTTTTGATGATGATAATATGGCAGAAAATTTCGTGACTTTGATGCTCCAAATAACCCTTAATCCTTACTTGAATTAACCCTTTAATAATCTAGCTTAAACCCTTATTATTTGTATATGTTTAATTTGATTTTTGCTTGTGTTTTCTTGCCCTTCTTGTGCCGAAAATGAGAGGAGAAAGAATAAGATGGAAGAGTTTTTTTTTTTGAGAGAAAAGATGTGTGTGTGTGTGTTGGAACAATAAGTGTTTTGAGTGTTAAGTGTATGGGGAGTATAAGCAAGGATGTATTTTGATTGGAGGAAGTATATGGGGGAGTGGGGAGGCCGGCCTTGGGAGAGGAATAAGGAGGGAATTTTTAGTTTAAATTTTAAAGAGATTAATTGTTGTAGGTGTATATTATGTATATGTATAGGTTATGTGTATATATGCATGTATTCAAAGTGTTTACTAGCTTTTAAAATTTCCAAGAAAAATTGTGGACATATACATATATGTGTGCCGTGTATATGTATATATATACATATTTTTGTGTTTTAGAATTGTTACTTAATCCCATTATTTATAACTTGTATCATTATTTGGCATATACATATATACTTATTATTGTTCATGTATTTTATGCATATAGAAAATTATAATTATAAATATATTTTTAAGATGGTCATTCCATAAATGTGTCTTACATACACTTTAGTTTGTTTGATGATTAAATAATTGGACATTTATAAGGATTTTTGATGGTTATCTCAACTTGTGAGACTTACATTATTATTTATATAATTTGATTAATTAGCAATTAAATTTTTGTTCAATGGTATTTCATTTGATTTAATTTGGACTAAATAATAGCTTTAGATTGCTGATTTAGGGGCATTATCTACTAGTTTCTAATATAACTATGGCTTGCGGGATCATAGGCAACATAACTAGCACATATATAATATTAAAAAGGAGGGTTGTTACAATACGGCACATCATCTTCTCTAATACCTTACAACACCGACCCTAAGGATCGGTGGCAAATCAGAAAAACTAATTAGGCGTAAAGCGGCCGTAGCCCTATTACCAGTAGGGAATCGCCTACAAACCATCTCCAAAACCCACACACCCCTTCGGTTCTGCCATAGTGCGATTATTTGATCAAACAAATTGGCGCCATCCGTGGGACTAATCCCTCAAAAACAACAAATTCCTACTGTGTCCACCCACGATCAGAATAATCAACTATGATGGCCGACAGAGACATCAATTATTCACCAAGAACACCTAACACGGGGGGATCTCGAACACCCCCCGGAGGACTGAATTTCCAGGAACAATTTTCCTTTGACACGCCTGTGTCAAACTTCAATCCACCTATTATTACAACAGGTGGTTACAGTGCGGCTGCAGGTGGAACACCGAATACACAAAGAGGTCCAGATAGATCCGCATCACCGGGTCAAGGTCTAGACAGATCCGTGATTACATCGCAGGGTCAAGGTCTAGACAGATCCGTGATTACATCGCAGGGTCAAGGTCCAGATAGATCCGCATCACCGGGTCAAGGTCTAGACAGATCCGTGATTACATCGCAGGGTCAAGGTCCAGATAGATCCGCATCACCGGGTCAAGGTCTAGACAGATCCGTGATTACATCGCAGGGTCAAGGTCCGGATAGATCCGCATCACAGGGTCAAGGTCTAGACAGATCCGCACCACAAGGTCAATGTCCAGACAGATCCGCGCCCCAAGGTCAAGGTCTAGACAGATCCGCACCACAAGGTCAATGTCCAGACAGATCCGCGCCCCAAGGTCAAGGTCTAGACAGATCCGCACCACAGGGTCAAGGTCCAGACAGATCCGCGCCCCAGGGTCAAGGCCTAGATAGATCCGTGACGACCCCTCAGAGCCAGGATGTAAATAGACCAATAATCACGCCATCCCAGGGCCGAAACAGCTTCGTATTTACACCACTCCAAAGTCAGGGCGAGGGACAGAATGTGTCAAACACCACTCCGCCCAATCATGGAACATCACGGGCCCCTGGAGATATTAATAGAGCATCGACATCAACAGAGCACGAAATAAACGACGCGTACGTGCAAGCTAATTACGATGTGCTAAATACAATCATGCATCGTCTAAGAGAAACGGGTCAGATCTACAACGTTACTGGAAATCTAGAAAACGACTATGACTCGGACTCGGTAGATGAATACATCGAGATGGAGACCCCACCTGGAAGGCTAAACGAAAGGATGTAGTCACAGCAAAGAAGGCGTACTCAGGCAGTCACAACGCCCGCAACAAGAACGACCGAGATACGGATAGGAGGGGGAAGGAATGCACCAACCAACGCTGAAGAAACAGCCCTCTGGAGAACACGGGGAGGGCGTCTACCCGGCTTCAACAGAGGTCCGGAAAATAACCTGCTATCTCAGCAGTACCAGGGTGGATTTAGAGGACACCATCAAGGGGTCATACGCCCCCAAAGGAATGTAGTTCGTCCAGATTACGATTCATATGAATGGGAGGATCCTGAACCGGTTGATCTATCCCACCTGGTAAACACTGACAGTCCATTTTCTGTAAACATACAAAACCATCCATTGCCTGTGAAAATGAAATACCCTCAACATCTGGGGTATTATGATGGAAAAAGCGACCCAGATGACTTCCTAAAGAAGTTTGTCGGAGCAGCTCTGATTCAAAGATGGGATATGCCAACTACATGCCATGCATTCTCCTACTCACTGAAAGACGATGCACGAGAATGGATCGATGGCCTACCCAAGAACATCATTGACAACTTTGAGGTGCTCAAAAATAAATTCAGGTCCCAATTCATCATGCAAAAAAAGCATAGAAAAACTCACATCTCCGTGCACAATATTAAACAAAAAGAAGGAGAAAGGACAAGGGACTTCATCGTTAGGTACACCAACGAAACCCATCAAGTACGAGGACTACCAGAAAGCCAAAGAATTTCAGGGCTCATCCACGGACTTCGCACAATAGACCTAATTGAGCACCTAAGCACCGATTTGCCTGAAACATATGATGACCTAACGGACAAGGCCCATATTTGGTTGGATGCAAGAGAGACGACAAATGTAGACTGTACCTCAGGAAGGAAAAGAAAGGAGTTCGGAGGAAATGGAAGATTCCCCCGGTATGCAAGAGATGAAAACCAATGGGCCGGAAGAGACAGAGAAAATGGGATCGATATCCTGTCCAACCTCACAAAAACACCAAAGCAAATTCTGGCCACGGAGCGAGTTGCTTCAACTTTCCCGATCCCAAACAAGCTCATAACAAAGAAGAAGAACATGGATAAGTACTGTGAATATCACATAGACCATGGACATGACACAAACAATTGCAGAAATCTAAGAAAAGCCATAGAAGAAGCTGTGGAATCGGGAAAACTGGATCACCTAGTCAAAGGTATCCGCCAAGCAACAAGGATAAAAAATGAAGTTGAGAAAACAGAAAAAACAGCACCGGCACAGATCCTTATGATACGCTCCGAAGTACACATGGAGCACTTACAGGAGCAACACTACCAGTTTGCACCACTGGAGCAGATAGTGCCATCCAACGGACCAATTGTCATCGAAGCTACCATTGTAGGCACTAAGATGAAAGAAGTTCAAATAGACGGAGGAAGTGAATGTGACATCCTCTATGAGAATTGCTTCTCTGGGTTACCAAGAAGTGTCAAAGAAAAGCTAAGAAAAGTGGAAAAACCACTAACAGGGTTTGCAGGAGAACGAATATGGCCAATCGGAGAGCTAAGGACAGAAGTAACAATCGGGAAGTATCCAAAATGTAAAACAGAAAGAATCACCTTCATGGTCATACCAGAAAACTCTGACAATGACGCGATACTTGGGAGAGAAGCAATGAGGAAGTTCGGGATAATAGCATCCACAATCCACTCACAAATAAAATTCCAAATTAAGTGAGTTGGAGATAATGACATTGCTGTCTAAATCAATCACCGAACGAGGACGAAGCCGAAGCTCAGCAGACGAGCAAAGCAGGAAGGTTCCAACGCAACCAGAAAGGAAAACAAAGGCCCTAGGAATAGCAAAGTTCAAGAGAAGAACACGCAAAAGGAATAGAGAGGCTTCATGTAACAACCCTCCTTTTTAAATACTATATATGTGCTAGTTATGTTGCCTATGATCTCGCAAGCCATAGTTATATTAGAAACTAGTAGATGATGCCCCTAAATTAGCAATCTAAAGCTATTATTTAGTCATAAATTGAATCCAATACAATGTCGTTGAACAAAATTTATTTGTTGATCAATCAAGTTATATAAATAATAATGTGAGTCTCACAAGTTGAGATAACCATCAAAAATCCTTATAAAGGTCCAACAATTAATCATTAAGTTAATTAAAGTAAATATGGTCATGAAAATAAAATTTCTATCTCAAAATATGTTTATAAGTTCATATGTGCATAAAAGCGTTTAAATAATAATATATGTATATATACATATATGCCTAAAATAAATACAAGATTATAAATAATGGCCTATGTAATAGACTAAAAACACAAATATATATACATATACATATATATATACGGCACATACACATATACATTGGACATAACTAGTTAACTTACTTATATAAACAAATACATAATACACTTATTAAACAAACACACATCTAAATACCTTCATACACCTAAATACTAATACAAATTATAAAAAAAAGAAGGAGAAAACCCCTTCATTTTCCCTTTGAGGCCGGCCCCCATAACCCACCCCCACACACTTTGTTTCAAATCTTTTTCAATCAATACCTTCTTGTAACTCACAAAACTCACACACTCTTCACACACAAGCTTTTTCTCCTCTCAAGAAACTCTCCTCCTCCTCCTTTTCTTCTTCTTATTTTCGGCCAAACAACAAGGAGAAACACAAACAAAAATCAAGTTAAACAATAATAATAATAAGGGTTATATAGGATTAAACAAGGGTTGATTCAAGATACATATAAGGGTCATTTTAAGCTTGGAAAAAGGGTTGTTTGAGGCTTGGGAGGCCACGAATTTTCTGTCATTTTTCTTCATAAAAATCGTGTTCTTCAAGGGTATAACACTTCATCTCTTTACTAGATCTATATTGTTCTTGTTTATATTCAAAGGTTTTATCAAAAGTTTATGTTTTCTTCTTGTTTTCTTCTTGTTTTCTTTGTAATACACACTTGATGAGGGCAAAGTTGATAGGATCTTTCTCCTCATGCACATGCATGTCGAAATCCATGAGAAAGATCCAAGGATTCAACTAGTTCAAGACCCAAAAGTGTTGTTATAGATTAAGTAGCTTTTAAAGTGATTTTCCTTTTGATAAATCTATATGTTTTTGTATATTTTGAAGAATATATTTCTGAGATTTTTCATTAAAAAGATGTTTTTATGTTGTTGAATGTTAGATCTATAAAAGTCGGTATTAAAAAGTGTTGATTTGAATGCATGCATGCTAGATTTAAGAAAGTTGGATTATGAGATGGATATGGACTTGTTATAAGTGAAAATCATGTTAATATTGATGTTAATATTCTGGAAAAATTAATGAAATAACAAAGAGACAAAGCTTGGACCAAAACTAGTGAAAATAAGCTTGAAATCACAAACCGAAAACATGCAAAAAGTTATTTTGAGCACACACTTGCACCATAATCAAAGGACAAGAAAAATATATTAAACTTACTGGAAATAAGTTGTTTCAAAAGTATAAAACTCAAGTCATTTGGTTCATGACAATAATAAGCTCAAAAATCGTCTTTTCGGGTCAAATAAGCACTAACCGAAAGCACTAAATTGCACATATCACACCACCACCACTATCACGACTTGGAACACCAAAATATGATGAACTTTTTGGAAATAATGAAACAAGAATGAAAATCCTTTTTGAAGCACTTTAATTGCTTAAGAAATGAGGCTAAAATCACTATTTCGGTAAACGATTTTTAAGCTTAAAGTCCTCAAAATAAGCAAGACACAAGAGAGGTTGAATTGATATGAATTCCTATTGGTAAAAGTTGCCTAAAAGACCTGAGATTTTTATCCAAAATGTTGTGTGGTGATTTCTAAGGATTTCCATAATTTATTGAATTTAAATGGTAATTACAAGACATATAAATCAATAAATAAATTATGTAAATCAAGAATGTGGTTAAATCATCATAACCAATGGTAAAAATAACTCAAACCTACTGGAGAAAAATAATTAAAAGCTAAAAAACAAGTGTTACATGATTTAAAGGTAAATAATTATGTAAAAATCACTATTATTAAATTAATGGAAAAATACACAAATAAATATATAAAACATAAAATTCTAAGTCAAAAAGCATAAAAGTCAGTAAATAACTCAATTATAATTATTCATAATTTATAAAGACAATTATGGCATTTAAAAGTATTTTAAGGAATTATTTAATTAATAAATCAATAAAATGAATAAATAATTAATTAAATAATATTAAATTAAATAAAAACTTATAAATTAGAAAATATTCACAAAAATGAATATTATTAAGTAACTAATGACAAGTATCAAGAATGAGTAAAACCCACAATGGAAACCATGACAATCAAAGTCAAGATACCGAAATTCCAACAAAGCGAAATTACGTATAGTGAGAAAATGACTTTCTCTACTAAATATCTTCCAACCAAACATCATGAATAATATAACACACTTTAACTCCATAAACTAATAACAACCAAAGGAGGGCAAGTCTACTAGTATACATCTCATGATCTAGCTCACTAGTTCATGTCACACGAACTTACGTCGTGAATATATACATTATGATTTAGGCTTGCTTGAGGCGCAACAAATCTAGGAGAAGGGATCGCGTTTGATCAGCCCATTTCACTCTCTAATCAAGTCATTCATAGCCCCCTTTCAAACTATTTTATGTGTTTTACTTACGGGGTGAAAAGCATGATTAATTAAATTGACTTTCTTTTATGAAAATGCTACATTGAATGAACGATGATTATGATATGGGAATTATATTGTATGTTCAACGTGTGATATATTATATGATGAGCTTGAGTACTGTCAAACTGTTTCACCTCGGTACACTACTATTAACTCTTCGAGAGGCCTGTAGTTTGAGAGTTGCGCAACTAGGACTTGTCCCCTCACCCAACGAGTAACGGTGGGATGTTTGGTTGCCTTTGTGACGACCTTCATTCCCAGTCCGACCACGCGGTGCTCTAGATACTATATCAGTGGTCATGCCACGCCCCCTTCTATTATTGGTCGTCTCCATGGCACGACCCCTTTATTATTATTATTATTGTTATTATTATTATTATTGTTATTATTGTTGTTGTTATTATTATATTATTATTATTATTATTATTATTATTATTATTATTATTATTATTATTATTATTATTATTATTATTATTATTATTATTATTATTATTATTATTATTATTATTATTATTATTATTATTATTATTATTATTATTATTATTATTATTATTATTATTATTATTATTATTATTATTATTATTATTATTATTATTATTATTATTATTATTATTATTATTATTATTATTATTATTATTATTATTATTATTATTATTATTATTATTATTATTATTATTATTATTATTATTATTATTATTATTATTATTATTATTATTATTATTATTATTATTATTATTATTATTATTATTATTATTATTATTATTATTATTATTATTATTATTATTATTATTATTATTATTATTATTATTATTATTATTATTATTATTATTATTATTATTATTATTATTATTATTATTATTATTATTATTATTATTATTATTATTATTATTATTATTATTATTATTATTATTATTATTATTATTATTATTATTATTATTATTATTATTATTATTATTATTATTATTATTATTATTATTATTATTATTATTATTATTATTATTATTATTATTATTATTATTATTATTATTATTATTATTATTATTATTATTATTATTATTATTATTATTATTATTATTATTATTATTATTATTATTATTATTATTATTATTATTATTATTATTATTATTATTATTATTATTATTATTATTATTATTATTATTATTATTATTATTATTGCACATGATTGACGGCATGTGCTTCCTATTATCTTGGACATAACCGGTTTTAGTAGTGGCTCAAGCACAAACTCATCAATTATGCCTTTGGCCAAGTGTTATTGATATCATTTATGGTTGGTTATTATTGTTTGAACATACGGTTTGGGCATGGAGACTATAATGAAAATTCTTGGAAATCCTATGACATATTTCTTCTTAAATCTTATCAAACGCATACTTGTTTGTAGTATAAACCTATGAACTCAATCAACTCTCGTAGTTGACACTTTTTCTTCATGCTTTTCAGGTATAGAGCAATAGGTACTAAGCTTGACCGCCCCTATGGAAGCTTATTTGTAATGTGCTTGGACTTATGTAATGCAAACATTTGGTCTTTTGCTTATGAACTTGGTTATGTAATGATCGTTAAACGTCAACTTGAACTTGTAATCTTTTGAGATTTGAACGTCATTTGAAACTTTATGCTGATGATTTCTGCTTAATCTTTTTGTACCATGTTGTTCTGTGGCATCTCGTGTTTCCGCCCTAGTCGGGGTGTTACACTTCAGGGTCGGATGCTAACTTACGAAGATATGCAGAGTCAATGTTGGCTAATTCGTCCAAAGCAGAGTCTAGACGCCTGGCTGTGTCTTCGGGAATACGACGATCTTCCAAATTTATAACACCTTTACCAGCCAAAGCACGCATCAATCCTGCTTCTGCGTCAACTCTGTTCTCATTGCACACCTTCGACAACAATGCACCAACTTCATGACCATGGAGGAATGACTTGCATACATGGGGAATCACTTCAACAATCAACCTCCCATACTTCCCAGATTTCTCTACAAGTGCATCCTGTACCCCCTTCAGTAGCGCATCCTTCTCCTGAACCTGGCTTGAAAGAACATCCACCTCCTTCTTCTTCTCCGCAATGACTCTCCGAACGGCTGCCCGTACGGTGTCCAGCTCAGATTGAAGGCTTCCACAATCCACTTCCAGCTCAGCTACCTTCATTTCAAGAGAATTCTTCTCCGACACCAGCCTTTCATATTGCTCATTCGATGGCCCAGACTCCTCAGAAACCTCCCGTAATCTTGCATCCAGGGAACTACCAACAATGGCACTGCAAAAAATGGAGCGTTTAAAGAAGGAGGAAAGCTCTGGGATCCCCATACCCATCAAATCGGCGACCCATCCAGAAGGAGCAATGCTCTGCAAAGAACGATGGCAAGAAGTAGCATCGGGAGCCTCCCCAAAGGGGTTGAAGGCTGCAAAAGACAAAGGATAAATAAATTATTAACAAGCAAAGAAGTAAAAAAAGAGAGGCTAAGGAGAACTTACAAGTGGGCTGTTCAGGCACCTCAACATTCTTGGCCTTCGATTTTTTCGATCGGGAACTACTGACACCTTTGGACGACTTCTTCCTCTTCTTCAGACGGCTCGCAACGGTATTTTCCTGGGCAACATCACCTACATCCTCACAAACACCATCAGACACCTCCACCACAACTTGCTCTTCAACAACCGGTTCCTGATCCAAGGGAATAGGTGTCTCAGCCAACACCTCCGCAGAAGAGCTTCCTTGGATAACAGAGAAGGGGGTAGAAGGTGGAGCAAGAGCCACCGGCCTGAACACAAGACTGGACAATGCGGGTTGTCTGTCAATCATTTGTTTGAATGCCATCTCTGCAGAAAAGGGAGAATTGAATCAAAGACTACAACAAAAAAGAAATAATGAAGAAACAAGATACGAGATAAAGCAACCTACCCTGTCCACCACATTCCATGGTGAAATCTCTAGTACCGTGTTCCCAAAACGAAGCAACACCAGACTTAAACAAAACAGCCTCAGGATATATACACAGCTTAATAGCATAGGTAGAAAGAAGATCAACATCAGCCTGCCTTACACCATGGGTATGGGGAACACCTATAGACTTATACGCCAACCTATCTACATCTAACAAACCCCTATGCCTAGGAGGAATCAACGAATGACCAACAAAAACAAACAAATCTTTCCAATCCCTAACCTCTGTACCACCAGCAATAAACAACTCATTATCACTATTTTTCGACACAGTAACCCAGTCACCAGAATCTTTTAGTTTATAGAAGGAATTAAACAACTCTATGGAAGGCCCTATACGATTAGCACTACAAAGTACTTGGAAAGCGATGATCTTAGCTATACCGGTAGGGTGAACAGCAGAAATATGGCACTGGTAATAATCTAAGATGGCCAGGAAGAATGTAGAAAGAGGAACCCTAAGATTACCAAGGGTAAAAGCCTTCACATACAAACCAACAAAACCAGCAGGAGGATCAACGATAGATTGCCCTCTTTCCGAAAAACGGATTAAGTTAGGGTTTCGCGAAAAATAGGTAGTCAAAAAACTTTTGATAATCAGAACGATTCAACACACTGGAGATACTCCTGATTCTCCTCTTCGTCATTACTAAACAATATGGAATAAAAGAAGAAGGAAGACGACGAGTGTACCTGGTGAAGATCAACGATGGAGTAGCGGAAGGAGATTTTTTCGAAATAATATTTAGAGGGAGGCAAAAGCCACTTTTTTGGCAAAGAGTTGGTATTTATATGGGGGTAATAATCACGGGTACCAACCAGTGAAAAGTTACCTCGAGCTTTGTGCAAACAAGTTGTTACTCTAAAAGGATAAGCCGTAATTAACTCTCTGAACCAAGTGAAATTAATGTGGCTTAAAAACTAATAGGCTGATAGGACAGGCAAATTGCAACACGGAGCACATTTTTTGAAGTCTAACCGGACACTCTGCATGCAGCCTCTCCAGTTAGACTGGGGGGCTTGATGATATACCCTATACGGAGCTTTACCTCCGTACCCGAAGCAGATGCGAAGGCACCTTCGTACAGGTAAAAAATCACTTATTATACTCAGAACGGAGCACATCCTCCGTTCAACATAATCACTCTGGAGCTCCCGGGGTAATAACACCCAGCTCCGAAGAAACACGCTAAGAGGACGGATACACATAGACCCTTTCCATAGTTATCCGCATAGGATAGAATGTTTAAGTCCGAATACCTCGGACATGGTTCATTATAATATTATCATAAAATCTTCCTAAACAAATAGAAGATATCCTAAAGAGAGGAGGAGATTTACCCTAATTCTCTTACCCTCCTCTCCAAGTTTTTTACCCTCTATATAAAGAGGAGAATGCCATACGGCACATCATCTTCTCTAATACCTTACAACACCGACCCTAACGATCGGTGGCAAATCTGAAACACTAATTAGGCGTAAAGCGGCCGTAGCCCTATTACCAGTAGGGAATTGCCTACAAACCATCTCCAAAACCCACAAACCCCTTCGGTTGTGCCATAGTGCGATTATTTGATCAAACATTAGAGAAATACATATATTTTATGGTCTTCACATCTGGTCGTGAGCTCCAAGTCTAGTATGCTTTAAGATGTAAACGATCGTCCCTTTTTGCCGGTATGTTTCATGATCTGATAATCGACCGTTTCTGTCAAGGATCTAATCAATGGTCTTTAGATCATAGTAATTACTGTAATGATTTGCCATATCATATTAGTTTTCATGATTTAGGGATTTTTTAGTTTTAAATTTTCTTTTTACTCACCATTTATGTTATATATAAACCATCAAAAATGTGCGGAAGCGAGAGCACCAACACAGTTGCCTTTAAATCTCACAGCTTTCAATAGTTGATTGGTTTTCTTGAATTAAACGAGGGGTATCCTTTTTTTGATCGGTCCTTTTTGAGCAGCAAGTATATGCTTTGATTTAAAATTATTGACCCTTTATCCTTTTTTTGATCGGTCCTTTTTGAGCAGCAAGTATATGCTTTGATTTAAAATTATTGACCCTTTTTCTTGGACCCGTGACTTGGTAATCACGCTAATTGAACTGTGGACCTTTTCCGTCGCTATGCTTTTCGATGCAACTATGGACCCTTTGTGTCATTATGCTTTCCAATTTAGCTATGCCCATTGACACTTATTTCATACAGATGTAATTATGGACCCTTCTGGCAATTTGATCTTTGTATGCCTTTTGGCCAGTATGCTTTTTAATGCAAATATTGACCCTTTTGTCAGACATTTGATTGTCTTTACACTGCAAACTTGTAATTTCATGATGATGTACCTTATATTTATCGATGGTGTGGTTTTTGTTTGGTATCTCTGCTATGACATGCATAAGATCGGCCCCATATGTTTTTAACAAATAAATTATCGACCTTTTTTTCTTGATCCGCGAGCTGGTAATCATTCTTATAAACTATTATGGACCCTTTCATTCAGTATGCTTTCCGATGTAACTATGGCCCTTTTCGTCATTATGCTTTACGATGGTAACTATGGACCCTTTCATTAGTATGCTTTCCGAGGTAACTATGGACCCTTTCATTCAGTATGCTTTCCGATGTAACTATGGACCCTTTCTTCAGTATGCTTTCCGATGTAACTATGGACCCTTTCATTCAGTATGCTTTCCGATGTAACTATGGACCCTTTCATTAGTATGCTTTCCGATGTAACTATGGACCCTTTCTTAGTATGCTTTCCGATGTAACTATGGACCCTTTCAGTTAGTATGCTTTCCAATGTAACTATGGACCCTTTCATTAGTATGCTTTCCGATGTAATTATGGACCCTTCTGGCAATTTGATCTTTGTATGCCTTTTGGCCAGTATGCTTTTTAATGCAAATATTGACCCTTTTGTCAGACATTTGATTGTCTTTACACTGCAAACTTGTAATTTCATGATGATGTACCTTATATTTATCGATGGTGTGGTTTTTGTTTGGTATCTCTGCTATGACATGCATAAGATCGGCCCCATATGTTTTTAACAAATAAATTATCGACCTTTTTTTCTTGATCCGCGAGCTGGTAATCATTCTTATAAACTATTATGGACCCTTTCATTCAGTATGCTTTCCGATGTAACTATGGCCCTTTTCGTCATTATGCTTTACGATGTAGCTATGGAACCTTTTTGTCATTATGCTTTACGATGTAGCTGTAGGACCCTTTCGTCAATATGCTTTCCGTTGTAGCTATGGACCCTTTTGTCCCTATGCTTTCCGATGTAACTATGGACCCTTTCATTCAGTATGCTTTCCGATGTAACTATGGACCCTTTCTTCAGTATGCTTTCCGATGTAACTATGGACCCTTTCATTAGTATGCTTTCCGATGTAACTATGGACCCTTTCTTAGTATGCTTTCCGATGTAAGTATGGACCCTTTCTGAAAATTAGATGTTTGTGTCCCTTTTTGCCAATATGCTTCATGATGCAAGAATTGACCCTTTTTGTTAGACGTTTGATTGCCTTTACATTATGAACTTGTAATTTCATGATGATGTACCTTATATTTATCGATGGTGTGGTTTTTGTTTGGTATCTCTGCTATGACATGCATAAGATCGGCCCCATATGTTTTTAACAAATAAATTATCGACCTTTTTTTCTTGTATGCTTTATAATGTAAACAATTGTTTCTTTTTTCTTGTATGCTTTATTATGTAAAAGTATACCCTTTTTGTCAGAGAAATAAATATTTGAGTTAATTACACTTTTGGTCTCTGTCGAGGGTTAAAAATTACCGTTTTCATCCCTACCTTTCATATATTACCGTTTTAGTCCAAATTTGCTCCGTTAACGATTTTGGTCCAAAATGAAAACAGACGTTAACTTACCTATCACGTGACTCGCACGTGATGGGTATTTTAGTCCTTTCATTGGAACAGGGACCAAAAGCGTATCTAGTTATTCTAATAATATTTTGTTTATTAATAATAATACACATATATCTTTGTATCTACTAAACTACCATCATCACCATCTTTATTTTATGATAACAGATCTATACAGATCTCACAAAAACAAAATCCAAAAATCAAAATCTCTATATGTATCAACATTTTACAACCATAGATCTATAGTTCTATACATACATAGAAAAACGTAGCCAAATCCAAAAATAAACAAAAGCAACAGCAAATCTATCTCCATCTCCAGTATATCTTGTTCGTCTTTTTTCCCTTTTCCATATTTATTGCCAGATTTTCCATCATATCAAACCATTATAAACTTACACATATCCAAAACCATTATCACTTCCACCGAAAAAAATCATTTGAACAAATCAATAGTATCACTAGTTATTTTCATACTTACAGATGATATCGACTAGTCCTTTCAAACATGTTGTTCGGTTTTCGAAAATGGTGTTTATGGATATGGTGGTGGTGCTCGTATTATTATCATCAGATATCATCACACCACTCGTCGGTCCTCACCACTAACACCTAATAGATTCAACTTCAGCCGCCGTCAGCCACCAAAGGTCACCCCTCGACAACCACCACCACCATCCGATCTGAACCTTTTACTGTTAAAAGGGGTATTTTTGTTAACCAGTGGTATTTTTGTTAACCAGTTCGAGTATTACCACTCGATCGCGTTTATTTGTTGAATACCCACCACCACCGACGGACTCTTCTGAAGGAAACAACACCACTGCCGCCGCTTGCCACCGACGTGACAACACCACCGCCACTCTTCCAACACCACTGTCACAAAACACCATCACAGCACCACTACTACCACGACCGTCATGTTTTCTCTCTAAAAACCCTAAACTGAAAGAGAGATGAAGATAGACTTGATCTAAAAACTGATTTGGGAGTAATAGATGTGGATATATATATCATAATTTATGTATAATTATAAATTGTATAGAATTGATACATGTCTATATGTAGTTATAGATACAGATATAGATGGTGGAAAGGAAAAGTAAATGATTGTGGGTTTTGTTATAAATCAGTTGTTAAAGAAATTGTGGGTTTGTTGTTATAGATATAAATATAAATATAATTCTAATAATTATATCAATTTTGAGTTATTTACGGTTTTGGTCCCTGGGTAAGAAAAAGACTAAAATGCCCATCATGTGCGAGTCACGTGATAGGTAAGTTAACGTCTGTTTTCATTTTGGACCAAAATCGTTGACGGGGCAAACTTATTTGGACTAAAACGGCAATATATGAAAGGTAGAGAAGAAAACGGTAATTTTTAATCCTCGACAGGGACCAAAAGTGTAATTAACTCTAAATATTTTTATGGTCTTCACATCTGGTAATGAGCCCTTTTTGTCTAGCATGCTTAAAGATGGAAACGAAGTATGTTTCATGATCCGAGAATAGACCGTTTCTATTAAGGATTTAATCAGTGGTCTTTAGATCATAGCAATCACTTTGATGATTTGCTATAATATTAATCTAGTTTTCATGATTTAGCTCCTTTTTAGTTTAAAATTTTCTTTTCACTCTCCATTTATATATATAAACCATCAACAATGTGCGGCAACAGGAGCACGTGCACAGTCACCTTTAAATATCATATCTTTCAATAGTTGATTGGTTTTCTTGACAAATGGGGTATCTATTTTATTTCTTTCTTTATCGGCCCTTTTTGATCAGTAAGTATATGCCTTTTCTATTTCTTTTCTTTATCGGCCCTTTTTAATATTTAATCACTCTAAGGGCATCCACAATGGTAGGTTAATGGATGACTTTTTTTATACAAAAAAGCTATTGAAAAGCTTTTTATCATTGGGAGAATGACTTTTTTCTTCAAAAGGTTGACATTCTTCAACCTATTGAAGCAAAAGTTTTTTTTCTTACACACTCAATGTAATCAAGGAAAGTGGAGGGAAAGAGGTTTTGAAAATTATATTATTTTAAAAATAGTGTGATAAAGAAAAAAAGCTACTAATAGCTTATTACCATTTGGGATGCTCTAATGACCTATTATGGATCCTTCCCATCAATATACTTTCCAATGCAACTATGGACCCTTTTCGTCAGTATGCTTTCCGATGCAACTATGGCCTATGAACCCTTCTGTCATTCCGATGTAACCATGGACCCTTTATGTTTTGCAATTATGCTTCTTGATGCAAGAATTGACCCCTTTTTTTCAACGTTTGTTTGTCTTTACACTGAACTTGTAATTGCATGATGATGTACCTTAACCTTATATTGATCGATGGTATGGTATCTGTTTCGTAGCCCCTTCAGTTAGTAGGCTTTATGATGTCACCAATTATCTCTTTTTGCTTTATGATGTAAGAATGGAACCTTTCTGTCAGAGAAATAAGTAATTTACGGTGTTACACATCTGCTAATGTGCCCCTTTGTCTGGTATGCTTTAAGATGTAAACCATCATCCCTTTCCGCCAAAATGATTTCTGATGTAACTACAGACCCTTTTCGTCAGTATGCTTTCTGATGTACCTATGGCCTATGGACCCTTCTATCATTCTGATGTAACTATGGACCCTTTCTGGAAATCAAATGTTTGTGTCTCTTTTTACTAGTATGTTTCTTGATGCAAGAATCGACCCTTCCTGTCAAATGTTTGATTGTCTTTACATTGTGAACATACGGTATTTGTTTCTAATCTCTGCTTATGACATTTAAACAATCAACCCCTGTTAGGAATAAAACTGCACACACACACAAGAACCAGAATATAACAAGAAAGAAGGACACGAGAGATTTAACGTGGTATCTCAAACTAAACTATGTGAACTAATCCATGGGGGGAAAGAGGTTTTCTTATTGATTTTCCACACAATACATGTACAAGAGATGATAGAATATATAGGCTACAATTAGGGTTTAGCAAAACTTGCTCTCCAAGTTTAGACTTAACAGAACCGGGCCTAACAAAAGAGGCCAGCTGCCAGGCCTAAACAAACAAGGCCTCCTGCCTTTAGAATCTGCTGTAGCTTTATGTGGGCCGTAGACAACAATAACCCAACAATCCCACTTGGTGTCTTCGGACCTCGAAGTGCACCATCTTCAATCTCTTCTGTACATCTATATTAAGAACTAAATCCTGTTCTTCAATGCGGCCTATTTACCCCCTGGCCTCCTCTTCAGATAACCCGAAGGCCCGTTAAAGCTCCCACTGAGCTTCAACCCATCAGTCACGGCAATCTCTGCCCATGACTCGTTCTCTGTCTCTACCGGCTCCCACTGAAACGAACTGCCGGATCCTGAGAAATCCCGAGAACAAACACTCTTCTTTAAAGCAGATAAAAAACTAGAGAGACTTTAACAGCTGGAATACTGGTTCTCTTAACCCCACTGTCTGGAAACTCTGAAGCACAACACAATGCTCCCACTGTCATAAAAACCCTGAATGGTTTCTCTGAACCTTTTCTAGCACCTTCAACCTGAATCTGACCTGTAGCTCTGGGTTTGCCATCTGCAAAGCAAACCTTCTTCTGCCCACGAGATTCTGTGAACCGGATTTTGTTTTTCTTCTGAACTGGGATGGTCATTCCCTCAGACAGTAAACTGACCATATAACGCGAACCCCATTTCTTAGCTCGAGCCACGACTAGAATTCCCTTGATAACTCTCAAATGCCCGTTCCCGAACTTACCTCATGCCATGCTCATCCAACTGCCCGACAGAATCAACAGCTTCTCCTCCAGGACTTTCAAAGTTCATGAACCGGCTGGAGTCTTCAAATCTATGTCACCCATGCCCTACACATCAAGAAATTCATGTTCGCCGCTCTTACCATTTCAAAATCCCCGACTTTCGGATTCCGCAGTGCTTCACTGCTGTGGGTAGCATTAAATGAAGCACTGAAATCCACGACCCAGGAATCCACACTACTCTCCACTCTGCAATCAGCGTCTCGTCTGAGCTGTTTTGTTCATTTCTTTGTTATTTTCCGTACATTGATTCCTAAAATGTCCAACCTCTTCTGATCATGCTTCTTCAAAGAAGCATCTCCACCGACCAAGAAAACAAGACACCTGTTTTCTTTCACCTTGCTAAACAAGACGAATCCAAAGTCACCTGCTTTGATGGATCCTTTCTGCCTGTTTTTCATGCAACACGACGGTTTCCTCTTATCATGAACAAGCCAATCAAGGCCCGCAAAGAATTCAACATCATCCGTGCTGAAAATTTTGATCTGATCTTCACTACCCAGAAATTCTTTCTCAACAACCACCAACCAAATAATAAAAAAACAACAACTGAGCCTCCTGCTTCTGTCCCCCTTTTTTTTCTAGCTAAGCGTGACCTGGTTCAAAGCCTCTGCTGGATGAATTTTTCCTGTCCGCTTCTTCTGCTCTGGTTGGAGTAACTTATGCCTCAAGAACAAGTTGTCTTGCTTTTCCGTTCTTATACTAGGCACAAAAGAAAAAATAAAACTTGGTTTGAAGATACCTGATCAAAACTGTACCGCAAAAAACAACCACAAACAGACTTGAACACCCTCGAAGTCTCCGTTTTTCTGCTGTAAACACACTCCCGAAACAGCCCCTGCTGTCCCGGAACCTAGTTCTTCCTTCTGCTAATTCACGAACCCCCAAAAAAACTCCAATCTGCCAAATCAAGCCCTAATCTGCCCAACTAAACCCTGATTCGCCCAATTGAACCCTAATTTGCCAAAATCAGACCTGATCAGACCTAATTCTGCCTAAATCAGACCTAATTGAGGCTGTTCTGGGTGACGGCGACGGCTGTGGTGGCTGGTTTTGGCCGGAACCCTAAACTGGGTGACGGCTGTGGTGGCTGGACTTGGCTGCAACCCTAATCTGGGTGACAGCTGGGTGAATGTGTGATCTGTATGCAACCTAGCTCTAGATACCACTTGTTAGGAATAAACTGCACACACACACAAGAACCATAATATAACAAGAATGAAGAACACGAGAGATTTAACGTGGTATCTCACACTAAACTGTGTGAACTAATCCACGGGGGAAAAGAGGTTTTCTTATTGATTTTCCACACAATACATGTACAAGAGATGATAGAATATATAGGCTACAATTAGGGTTTAGCAAAACTTGCTCTCCAAGTTTAGACTTAACAGAACCGGGCCTAACAAAAGAGGCCAGCTGCCAGGCCTAAACAAACAAGGCCTCCTGCCTTTAGAATCCGCTGTAGCTTTATGTGGGCCGTAGACAACAATAACCCAACAACCCCTTCTGTTAGTATGCTTTATGATGTAAGAATTGACCCTTTCTGTCAGAGAATCGTATATTTTATGGTCCTCACGTCATGTAATGCGAACCTTTTTGCTAGTATGCTCTAAGATGTAAACAATGTCTCTTTTTGCCATGTATGCTTCATGATCTAAGAATCGACCGTTTCTGTTGAAGATTTAATCAATGGTCTTTACATCATAGTAATTACTTTGATGATTTTGCATATCATATTAACCAATGGTAGTTGTGTGAAAGCTGTCTTAATTTAAATGTTTGACTTGTAAACAGTCAGCCTCCTACAAGTAATGCTTTATACAGGTGTCCGTTTTTGCCCGGTGAATGAATCGAACCGTCAGTATGCTTCTATCATGTGATTATTGTTGGCTGCTGCTGAATACAAAAGAGATGGTGATGAACCTCTTCATGATGTTCTCAAGGAGGTCACAACTTCCAATGGACAAGTCCTTATCGACTAGATTCATACTCTAGTTGGTGTAGGTCACCACTTGTTTTTTTTTTTCCTTTTTCTTTTCTCAGTTTCTGTTTTCCTTGCTCATTTCATAATAAAATCATTTATCGAGTGTACAGGAGGTTCTGGTGGAGCGATGCGTTCTGGAATTCTAGGTGAGCTTCAATGTTTTGGAGCAACCACATTAAATCTTTATAAAAGAGAATCCTGCTCCAAAGAGTATGTTTCAACCAGTATTCTGTGATCAGCCGTCTGCCCGTCTGTTTAATCCGTTCTTTGTTCACTGGGGCAGTTTAAACTTCATCATGGGGTCAAAATATCTGATGATGCCCTTGACTCTTGTGTCTGCAGCTATTCTTTCTGATCGATACATAACAGAACGTTTTTTATCTTAATAAAGGTTAGATTGTCTGAGAACCATTTCTGCCTTAGTTTATATATTTATTCTTTTCTGGATATGATATATAGAAAATTAAATGTTAGTTGGTTTTAATTAGAAATCTGACATCACTTGGATCAAAATCACATTGGAGTCGACTTAATAATTAATGAACTTCCCTCTCATAACTACAGCAATTGATCTTCTCGATGGATCTACTGCAAATAAAGATCGAGATTACCTCTAGGCCCACTGACTTGAACCAAATAGATCGAGCGGCGTTGACACTTGAGATGTAGAGAGTTTCTCGAGAAAGCCAGTCTCACAAAGCATCCAAAAAAGATATGATTGGGATTGAAAGTCATTTAGAATTTTTAAAAGTGAAACAAAATGAGTTCATCGACCAATGGGAGCATGAAAGAGTATTGGTGACCCACATACGGCCAGTCAAAAAAGAGGTAATTAACACACTCTAGATTCTGCAGACATCAATTTCAGAGGTGGCAATTTCTAAATTAGTTTACTTACCAATGTGTCGATTTGGGTTGCATTCATGTCGACTGGTTCAAAAGCATAACATGCTAGTAGATCCCATACCTCTACTTTTAAAGTTATCATCAAAAGGTTAGTTAAATGGCATATTCTCCCTCCTTGTGTATCCGACAGTTGTATAGTCAACATCTATGATGAAGGGGATTGCATTCTGCCTCTTATTGACACTCATGACTTTCTTCACCCATTTTGCACTATTTACTCTCTTAGTGAGTGCAAAATTGTTTTTGGAACAAATTTGAAAATAGAGGGTCCTATGGAGATTTCTGGTTCCTTTCCAATTCCTTTACCAATGGGGCTAGGATGCTTCACTTGTTTTTTTTTTTCTTTCTAATAATTTATGTGACTTGGATTTAGATGTAACATATTTGTTCATTCCATTATTTTCCTCCAGGTCCGTTCTTGTTTAGAATGGTGGTGATGTGGCCAAATACTGTGTGCCGACAATTCCTACTAAAAGGTGCTAATTCTCACTGTTCTTGAAGTTATTGATTGTTAGGAAAAATTTGGTTTATATGTGATGTGTCTTCTATACCTGTTTCAACAGATTAGATGTGGCAAAATGGATGGGTCATAGGATTGGGTAATGGGTAAAAACGGTTGAGTTAGGTTGGGCGTACTAACAAACATGTTTTATCCATCTCTAGATATTTCACCTGCTAAACATACTTACAAAACATATGTAATTATGAAATAGTATGAGCTCTCTAGTAAAGTGATTACCAGGTTTTTATACTTTCAACCCATTTGACATGTGATACAGATTTTCTTTTCATTTAACTGTTGATAAGAGACTGATTCGAGATGGTCAATCTCCCAAGAACATAGAAAGAAACAAGAAACTGAACACTTACACTATTTTCTTCTTTTTTTACTTCAAATGAAAATTATAGTATTTAAACGAAATGAAAACATCCAGTTACTAATTTAGATTTTAGAAGCTAAGGATGGTAGTCCCACCTTTGATTTAGAAGCTAAGACAAAGGAACATGGGCTAGCACCTTTGATTTAGAAGCTAAGGATGGAAAACATAGTCTAATTTAGATTTTAGAAGCTAAGGATGGTAGTCCCACCTTTGATTTAGAAGCTAAGGATGGTAGTCACTTTGATTTTAGAAGCTAAGGATGGTAGTCCCACCTTTGATTTAGAAGCTAAGGATGGTAGTCCCACCTTTGATTTAGAAGCTAAGGATGGTAGTCCCACCTTTGATTTAGAAGCTAAGGATGGTAGTCCCACCTTTGATTTAGAAGCTAAGGATGGTAGTCCACCTTTGATTTAGAAGCTAAGGATGGTAGTCCCACCTTTGATTTAGAAGCTAAGGATGGTAGTCCCACCTTTGATTTAGAAGCTAAGGATGGTAGTCCACTTTGATTTAGAAGCTAAGGATGGTAGTCCCACCTTTGATTTAGAAGCTAAGGATGGTAGTCCCACCTTTGATTTAGAAGCTAAGGATGGTAGTCCACCTTTGATTTAGAAGCTAAGGATGGTAGTCACTTTAGATTTTAGAAGCTAAGGATGGTAGTCCCACCTTTGATTTAGAAGCTAAGGATGGTAGTCCACCTTTGATTTAGAAGCTAAGGATGGTAGTCACTTTAGATTTTAGAAGCTAAGGATGGTAGTCCCACCTTTGATTTAGAAGCTAAGGATGGTAGTCCACCTTTGATTTAGAAGCTAAGGATGGTAGTCACTTTAGATTTTAGAAGCTAAGGATGGTAGTCCCACCTTTGATTTAGAAGCTAAGGATGGTAGTCCCACCTTTGATTTAGAAGCTAAGGATTATTATCTTTCCATAAACTTAGGTCACATATTAATACTCCCGTCCTAGAAAGGAGCCTTGTCCTATTAAGGATCACGTTTTTGTTGCTTGGGCTACCGCGTCTCCCATGGTGGTTTAGTTCAGATGGAAAAAAACAAACTTGGGTGGTCCATAAGGAAAATGAAGTCGTTGGTGGGTGGATGATGTCAACCTTCTGTTGGAACTTGGCGATTGAGTTGGGTTAGCGGGCCGATGCGCCATTTGGGTGGCGACCGTGGTGTCGATTTTGGTGATGGGTGTTACACTTTTAGTGAGAGTTGTGGGTTAAGTAGCTATGTTTTTTGAGATGATGTATAGTCGTTCGGTTATTGTGGCGAATTGGATTTCGAGAAGTTTGGACATGCTTTCGACTATGGTAGAGCCATGGATTCTTCAATGGTTGGCAGGGTAAGATGTTGGAGGCATTTGAGAAAGCAATGAAAGCACTATTGAAGAGAACCCGATTCTAGATGGTCAATCTCCCAAGAACATAGAAAGAAACAAGAAACTAAACACTTAAACTTTTCTCCCCTTAACTTCAAATGAAATTTACACTATTTAATCGAAAATGATTGCTTACTAATTTAGAAGCTAAAAAATGGGAACGTGGCTAGCTCTCTATATGATTATGGTAACTAATTCATAAGAGATTTAAAAGGAAAAACAAGGAAGAAATGCTATTAGTATTTAGTGGTAAAAAGTCTCCACTATCTGCATGGAATTCGGCCATGTATCAACCGATTCATTTGACCCGTCAAAGTTAAAAGGTGACCCAAATTGAACCATTTAGAGGTATATGGGTCAAAATTGCCACTTCACACTATATGGTCAGTTATACAAAAAGGACCTGCTTTGACCTCTTCTAGAATTTCTACTCGGGATTTCAATTACATTCCAGATGATGGATGAATCCAAATGGCCAGTACGTTTGTTCCAGAACCAGATTTGCAAGGACTAACTACCTTAGGTCTTAGGAATTAGACAAACCCAAAGACGACAAAAACCGAGCCAGCCTTCTAATAGGCAAACGGTTGTAAGAATTGATACAAAATATTTTCAAACCAAACCAATAATTGTACGGGCAAGTGGTTAGAAGAGACGATATAATGGACAACTCAAGAGGCTTGGTAGGTCCACAACCTCGGTTCTATGGTCCAAGTCAAATCAGAAGACAAGAAGGTCCTAGTCTTGGCTTTCGAAGAAAGCTAGGTTAGAGTACAGATAATCTTACACTTCCAAAGTTTTAAAAGAATTACATAGTCTGCCTGGTTTCTTGCTTATTCTATAATTTTAAAATTAGGTGGTGTACGGATCATTACCCTATCAGAAGACAAGACAGGTCCTAGTCTTGGCTTTCGAAGAAAGCTAGGTTAGAGTACAGATAATCTTACACTTCCAAAGTTTTAAAAGAATTACATAGTCTGCCTGGTTTCTTGCTTATTCTATAATTTTAAAATTAGGTGGTGTACGGATCATTACCCTATCAGAAGACAAGAAGGTCCTAGTCTTGGCTTTCGAAGAAAGCTAGGTTAGAGTACAGATAATCTTACACTTCCAAAGTTTTAAAAGGAAAAACAAGGAAGAAATGCTATTAGTATTTAGTGGTAAAAAGTCTCCACTATCTGCATGGAATTCGGCCATGTATCAACCGATTCATTTGACCCGTCAAAGTTAAAAGGTGACCCAAATTGAACCATTTAGAGGTATATGGGTCAAAATTGCCACTTCACACTATATGGTCAGTTATACAAAAAGGACCTGCTTTGACCTCTTCTAGAATTTCTACTCGGGATTTCAATTACATTCCAGATGATGGATGAATCCAAATGGCCAGTACGTTTGTTCCAGAACCAGATTTGCAAGGACTAACTACCTTAGGTCTTAGGAATTAGACAAACCCAAAGACGACAAAAACCGAGCCAGCCTTCTAATAGGCAAACGGTTGTAAGAATTGATACAAAATATTTTCAAACCAAACCAATAATTGTACGGGCAAGTGGTTAGAAGAGACGATATAATGGACAACTCAAGAGGCTTGGTAGGTCCACAACCTCGGTTCTATGGTCCAAGTCAAATCAGAAGACAAGAAGGTCCTAGTCTTGGCTTTCGAAGAAAGCTAGGTTAGAGTACAGATAATCTTACACTTCCAAAGTTTTAAAAGAATTACATAGTCTGCCTGGTTTCTTGCTTATTCTATAATTTTAAAATTAGGTGGTGTACGGATCATTACCCTATCAGAAGACAAGACAGGACCTATGATATAACATAGTCTTAAATTTTCATTTTTCAAAAAAACCCACTTTTGTTGTAGTGTATAGAACTTAATTTCCATTTTTCAAGTTTGATTATCTACAATACATATAGCATAGTCTTAAATTCTTTATATCGAGCAACTAAAAGTATAATATACATATGAAGATTTTAAGGAAAAATTACCATAATAGTCAAATTTAATGGTATCTATCCAAATATGGACACCTACCAAAAAAATTACTATAATGGTCAAATATTTCTTACCACTAACCATCTTGGTAAGAAATACCACTACCCAATCAAATTATGTCAAGTGTTTGGTTGGTGGGCTCATTTACTAAGATGGTTCTTAGGCCATCTCTAATGGTCAAAATGTTTAGCCACTATGTCCAGTCAACATATTGAATTTGTGGGGTTATCTTGATTTTCTTATTAGTCTTTAAGCATATGTGTGTATATGTATATTGTTTTTTTAATTAGAAATATACCTTTGTATATAACTAATTATATTATTATTATTATTTGAAGATTTACGAAAAGATTTATCACACTTGGCTCAATTTTCATAATTATATTCTTAATTTTATAAATCGAGCAACTAAAAGTATAATATACATATGAAGATTTTAAGGAAAAATTACCATAATAGTCAAATTTAATGGTATCTATCCAAATATGGACACCTACCAAAAAAATTACTATAATGGTCAAATATTTCTTACCACTAACCATCTTGGTAAGAAATACCACTACCCAATCAAATTATGTCAAGTGTTTGGTTGGTGGGCTCATTTACTAAGATGGTTCTTAGGCCATCTCTAATGGTCAAAATGTTTAGCCACTATGTCCAGTCAACATATTGAATTTGTGGGTATGAAATAAACTGTGGTTAAAGTAAACCGATGATCGAAGCTAAGTTATAATAAACAAGAATGATAAATATAATATATGTTTAGTTAAAGTTTTGGATTTACCTTAAATTTTTAAAATCACATGAAAATCAGAAATTGTAAGCATAGAGGATGACAGCAAATAACCTTGTGATTTCGGATCGTAAACTCAAATTTTTGAAGTCTTCATGTTATTAACTTATGATAAGTAATAGAAGTTGAAGAATTGAGAAAGAAAAAGAGACAATTTTATTAATCAGAAAACGATTAATCAAATAAGGTTATAATGTGTTTTATATCTATAAGCTAAAAGTTAGAGTTTAATTCTAAGTCCAATAAGGAAATTGAATCTATATACAATTAAAAAAGCTAATTTAATAAAATAGATAAATTAAAAGGACACGTGTCGATCAAGGATTACGCCACGTGTCGTTTCAAGAATATCTCAATCCTGTTTTAGTTTATTGGTAGATATAATAATATGTATTTAATTAAA
>CM067170.1:47873586-47903586 GCA_034093135.1 Erigeron breviscapus | reverse complement strand
AAATTATATCATTCCAAACCTTTTCTTTTTTATAAATATACTTTCAAACTTTTGAAATGTTACAATACAGGTTCCTAGTACACATCTGAAGCCCACCATCCAAACATTTAGCATAATTTAATTGGCTAATAATATTTCTTATCAAGATGACTGGGTAGTAAGAAACTATTGACCATTGTGGTAATTATTTTGGTAGGTGTCCATATTTGGACATTTACTCTCAAATTTGACCATTGTAGTAATTATCCCGGATTTTAATTATGAATGAATTTTCAAAACTATATATTATTTCTAAGTCTATATGCGTATCATTAACCATAAATACTGAAATTATGTTTTTATAAAATATACCAACATCTAGATTTAATAAGAAAAGTATATAGTTAACAAGTTATTTGATTAAAAAAATGTCAAGTAATAAGTTATTTAATTTGATACGATTGACGACATAAGAAAATATTAATTAAGTGAAATTGAATATTTTAATTAGTTAATAATTAGTTAGAAAAACTATATTTTGGTATATATAAAGATAAAAATAAAAAATATATCTACTCGCGTTTTATGCGGAACAATGGTCGTATTTTAAAGACCCAGTATCCTTGGTCAATATATTAGATTGGCGTTTGCCATTGGAGTTACATTGCAGCTTCAACTTGACAAAGGCAACAACTAGGGGTTTAAACGAGCCGATTCGAGCCGACACAGTGCCAAACTCGAGCTCGACTCGAGCTCGACTGAGCCTTTATTTTCAAGCTCGAGCTCGACTTACGAATCGACACTTTCGAGCTCTACTCGGCTCGACTTGATTAAAAATTAAACTAAGTTTTAAATCAAATTAGTCTTATAAGCTTGACAATTTCAAGCTCGACTTGGTAGAATAATAATTATGTAAAAATATTTGATATCCAAGGGTAATTTGTAAATAAACACAAGCTCGATTAAGCTCGCGAGCTTTTCGAGTAGGCTATATTGAGGCTCAATCTCGACTCGAAAGTCTACTCGAGTAGCTTGAGCTCAGCTCGACTAAAATCGAGTCGATTTCGAATAACTTACGAGTCGATTTCGAATAATCTCGTCTCATTTATGGGTTGTTGCCCATAAAGACTCAATATGCTCTGTTGGTTGGGCCGTTGGTATTGTATATTTGTATGTAAGGGGTAGTTATTTTACTTATATATAAATCAAGCCCATTGATTAAATGAAAGGGAATTGAAAGGAAATAAACCGGCCCACTAACACAATAACATTTATAGTAGGATTTCCGATTTTTATTAGGTTTCCTATATTCCTCTTCGGTCTTCACCAAAGAGTAGTCGCATCGTTCTCCTCATTGTCTGAATATTTCAAGTCGTTTATTTAGGTTAGTCGATTATTTATTATTAATTGTGATAACTATATTTATAGTTATATATGATATAATATACTGAAGTATACTCATTAGTTGTTTCATGTTGTTATGTAATCGGCTCTAACAGTATTATGGGACTAGACAATCACCTTAGACCTTTTAAAAATCTAGGGCCTCAATATTTTTTATACTAGACTTATTGTTTGGACGTTCGGCTATGTACTATTATATAATTTGCATTGTAGTAACACCCATATTGGTTTTTGCATTGTAGTTCAATAACATAAGTCGAGATACTTTTTTTTGTATTACTTTAATTCATATGCTAATGAACTAGGTCTTTAAAATTGATATCGCTTAAGGCTTTCAAAAACCATAAACCGGCACTGTAGGTAATATATCTTGTTGTATATATATTGTAACATCCGTGAAGTTTGACCATTTGACTTGTGTTATATATATATATATATTAGCTATAATTTATGGATTAATTCATTCTAACTTTAATTGTGATCGTCGGTGTCATACATATCTATATATATACATGCAGGTTTTTGTCTTATAATCAAACAAGATTCTAAAACACAATATATTTTCAACCAGTTTCATATAGTTGATCAGTTGCCTTCAGACACCTTCTTTTACATCTTGTCAAGAATGCCTGTTAAATCTTTGGCTCGTTTACGGTGTGTATGTAAACTATGCTGCAAGTACATTGATGATCAGGGGCGGATGTAAGTGTATAACACCGGGGGTAATGCCCCCTATCACTTTGGGCCAATCATTTTACATGTGTAGAGTTTTTGTCTTAAAAGAGCTAGAAAATTCCATACTTGCTCAAAATGCCCCCACTTGAAATTTACAATGCCCTCTGTGTTCAACGAATACACCAAAGCCTAAAGTAAATTTCATTTTAGTTTTATGGCATAAATAAATGTGGGCCCGCTTAAGTAATACTTTTTGCTAGTATTTTCTCATCTATCTACTACATTCACAAAATGATAAAAGTGGTACAGTTTTGGTGAATACTAAAAATATATGGTTTTGTTTCAAAGTTTAAAAATTATATTTTGATTTGCAAAACACAAACGTGACCTATACATGTATATATTATATTATAATATATACTATTTAAAGAGAATTCACGTGAATAGTGAAGCAGCTTGGCTGGCTGCTGGCTCAGCAGCCTGCTTGCTTGGTTTTTTTTTAGTTAACGCGTTTTGTGTATATGTAAGCTTGCCTTCTTGGGTTTTTTTAATTTTAATTTTAACTTATATCATTATTTTTAGGGTGACGACGTTTTAATTTTTCACACTTTAACTACTAAATCTTTTAAGACTTTTTATTTTACTATTAAAGTTTTATGTTTAAGGATTCATGGTGCTATAATATTAGGTTTTTTTTTATTTTCATCATCAAAGTTTTAAGTTTTTTATTTTTATCTTCTAGAAAAGTTGGCAATTTTTTATTTCGTCTTCAAATTTTGTGTTATAAGATTTACAATGCATTATTTAACGATGAATTTTTGTTAGTCGGATGGTAACGAGTGACATGTATATGTTTGGTTGTTATACCCGGCCAGTTTACTTTAGTAATTTTGTTATATTCATTCTTTTACAATACTATTGAGTATTGAGTTTTTGGGAAGTTTGAAACTATCAGAGAAAACAAATATGGATGGATACAGATCGAGAAATTACAAATGCATATATATAACAACTAATTTGATGAAAAAGATAGTAACAAGATAAGTTTAACATCTTACAAGTGACACATCAAATACATATAAGCGTTTTGAAGACATTTTAGTAATACATATTATGAGTACTTCTCTTATCTTTTGGAGTGTCGTATAGTTAAACAAGCTTGTATTTTTCAAAAATAATTTTCTAATATCTTGGTTAATTTTGGTTGAAATACACAAAATAAAAAGTCCGCATGCATGAATAAATTGTGATTTGTTTACTAAGTTGTCGTTAAAGATAAGAGGATAAAATTGGAACACTATATGATAATCTTTGTATTCACCAAACCTAGTTTAATCGCTCTTTCTTTATTCACAACTTATCCTATTCGTTTTACCACCTTTGTCATTGTGCCCCCCAAACTAGCTATGGAAGAACCCATGATCCTCATAAATAAGGGTGTTAATTGTGACCACATGCCGCAGATACATATAAACAATTTTTCGCACAAACGAAGCATTCTAAGGAGTTTATTATCTTCACTAAAAGTCCTATCTAATGATGCTCATATTACTTTGGAGGTGAGGAAGAACCCGATTTTGGAGTCCTCTGGATATCGACCAGCAATAGACATGGTTCTACTGTTCAAACATAAAAAAATAAACATGATTCTAGGTTCTTGCAATGGGTTGCTTCTGCTCGGTTCAATAACAGATTCTGATTATTGGATGGCCAATTTTGCTGTGATTCATCCTTTAAGGAAAAATATTTATGTGCCCCCACCGATTAGTTTAGGCAAGAATTCTTGTGCTTTGAATATCAAGTGTCATGTGGCTTTGGTTTTGATACTTCTACCAACACTTTCAAGGTCCTGTGTGTTATGCTAAGAGAAGGCGTGCCACCAAATGATGAAATGAAGAAGGAGAATCTACGGACCATGGTGCATGTCTTAGGCACAGATATGTGGAGAGAGATACCACAAGTCCTGGATTATGGCTTGACCTACCCAGGTGTGTTCGTTGATGGTGGATGGTTACATTGGTTGGATAATTATACTCTACCAACCAAAGTAATATTTTTTGATATGAAAAGTGAGGAATTTGGGTTTATTGATCCTCCCAAACAACTAGCACGAGACCATGATTACTTGGTTGATCTATGCGGTGAACTTGGATATGTATATCAAACCTGCGACTTGATAGAGGTATGGGTATTGAAGAAGAAGAAGAAAGAATGGGTAATGCATTGTCAGATTCGGAACGAACCACCTCTTTCCGATAGTTGAAGATAGTTGGATAGATGTTCTAGGTTATTGGAACACAGAAGGGGACATTTTATTGACAGACGACGAGGATGGTAAGAGAAAACGTTTGTTTATTTACAACTCAAAAAGTGACACTTTACAAGAAGCTGGTCGGATAGATGGACATGTAAAAGATATTCAAATGTATCGGGGTAGCTTGTTTTCAATCCATGATGCTTATTCCATAAAGTATTGATGTATTTAATTTTTTCTAAGACACCTAATAAAATTTTAAAGTAGCTTATTTAATTTGGTCCCAAATTATTGATTCTTTGTAAGTGATACGGTTGAAGGTTTAAATCGTCGTGTGATTATTAGTTTATAGTCTAATCCATTTGTTAGCTTTTTTCATCGATAAGATTAACGAATTATCCATAATTGTTATACATGACTAGCGCGATACTCGCGCAATGTTGCGGTGGTCGTAGCGGCGACGGTGTGGTGGTGGAGCGATTGTTGGTGGTGGAGGCGGCGTTAAGTTGAATGGTGTAGATAATTTATGTAAAAGTAATTGATGCAAATAGTTAATAAAGATATTTTAAAAGAAAAATGACTCATAGTGTAATTTAATTATTAAGGACCTCTTATACAATTCCTCATGTAACTTTAAAAAAGGAGGTATTTTTTGTTATAATATAGTATAGAAGTATAGTGTAACATCCTAATCATTTTTCGATCTTTGACTATTAGTTGACCGTTAACTCCGATAGTTGACTCTTAACTCCGTTAGTGCTTAGACGACCCATTAGTTGATTTAGTTGAATTTTATTATAAATTAGATGTTTTATAAAACATTAATTGCCCAAAAAGTTGAAATAGTTAAATCGTTGCTCATTTCGTGGTTGTCAGGTCATTTATTGATTTATTTCGATAAATCGATATATATGCTAAGTTGAAAGTTGCTAATGTATCGTTGACTGAAAATTGTGCTATAAAGTGATTATTGTGCCTTATTTGTAGTAGAAAAAGGTCCTTATATGTTGGGTATATGATAACGGGTCATTTAGAGGTATAATGAAGTCATTAGTTGCTTTAGGGGTCAATTTCGCCATTTGGTCAAACATAAAAACGGGATTAGTTGGATAAGTATTGAAATAGGGTTAGACTCCAGCTATTTTAGGAGTCTTTAGGCAGCCCTAATCACCCCATAATTATACGTTCGTCTCCTAAAAACTTCCAGCCGCATGTTCCCCTTTTCTTCCAAGTTTTTCAAGGTTTTTGGCTATCAATTCGCCCCTGTTCCGTAGCAAACTAAAGGTAGCGGGTTGATCCCTGTTTTATCTTGATTTCGGGTCTGTAGATAAGTGGTTATGTTTGTCCAATTGATCATGTATGCTGAAATTATTAAAGATTTGGTTTTTATTAAGATTTAACCTGATTTTGGATAGAAAACGGGTTGGGTCAATTATGGGAATCAATGCTTGAATTCTGCAGGTTTTGATGATTAAAACAATTGTTTTCATGTTGGCTTAAATCTGAAAAAATCAAAAGGGGGTTCGGGTTGGGACGTTACAGCATGATCATGGCTGTTTGAGTCTGCGCGACTGCATTGTTTGCTGCTGGCGCTGCCTTGGTTGCTGCTGGCCGCTGCTTTGGTTGCTGGTGCGGCTGCCTTGGTTGCTGCTGCGCGGCTGCCATGGGTTGCTGCTGCACGACTGCATTTGTTTGTTGGTGCGCCGCTGCATTTGTTTGCTGTGCGCCGCTGCATCAGTTTGCTGCTGCGCCGCTGCTGGCACGCCTGTTTTGTGCTGGAAATCCAGCATCAACCATTGGTTAAGCTGCAAGTCCTGACCGTGAGGTCTTGTTGCTGCTGTCCGCAGGTTCGACCCAAATCGACCCGTTTGGTCGTAGGTTGGTCTGTACAGTTGTAAAAGGTCAAATTGGACTGATGTAAGTTCAGGGAATAGCCCGACTCGATTACTAAAGTTGAAAGTTGTTTTGTTAATTATGTTTAAATGATATAGGTTGTTGAATTTTGTCGTTGTCGTTAGTTGTCGTTGTGATAATTTGCATGCGCGACCAGGTAAGATATATCATTTTTGACACGCTGGGGTGCACAACGAAACTGGTGATTTCGTAAAAGTGGTTTAAAACCTTTTTTCTCATACGCTAGTTTGTGTAGTGGGAGTTTTAGAGGGTTTCGCGAAATGGGTAGAATTGCATGATTAGGCTTATTTATATTGTCGTTATTACGCCTGTGCATGCTGAATTATAGTTGATATTAATGTTGTTTTTAGTTGTAAAGTTGTTTTCGTTGAAATGCTAAGTTGTTGAGTTGATTTGGCTTTTACACTAGTTCACTAGACTTGTGTAGGTTGCCATGTTTACACTGTGCACGATTAGGGGCCCTAAACTTAAAGTTGAAATAAAAGTTGCTAAAGTTGATATCGTTGTTAAAACTCGAGTATAAATCTAAGTTGAAAGTGGTAAGCTTATCCCATACTGGAACCGCGTAGGAGCCAGTGTGATTTAGTTGGTCAGCGGGAGTAGACTAGTTGCTTCCAATGGCACGGCCTCGAAGTTTGAGATTAGCTGGGTGACTAGGTCCGGTCACTACGAGTTGCGTAACGGCTTTCTCCTGGATTTGGTTATGCCTATCCTTAACGACACTGATGGACCCCGATAGGACTACCCATCAAGTCGGGTGCAAGGTCCCATAAAGGCCTTAAGGCCGCCTTTGCACACATTTGTAGTTGTATTCATTGTGGTGACGCGAGTCATCCACCTTTAGTTGTAATAAAAAAGGGCATAACCTATTGTTGAATAAAGTTGTTGAAGTTGATTAAGTTGCTAAGTTGAATACGTAGATAAAGTTGAATATTGTTGATTAAGTCGATAGGCACACGTAGGATTGTTAATCATTCTTATGGGTATTCGATTGCTATATATTGTTGTTGTTGTTATATGCTCGACTGCGTATGATTCTTTATTAAGTTGTTTTAAATTGGCAATCATTTATATTAACCTGTGGTATTTCTTACTCGGCTTTATAGCTGACACTTGTCCTTTTTGTTGAAAATGTTGTGTCACCTCAGGTTGATGCTTAGTTGAGATGCAGAGTAGAGTGAGGATGGGTAGAAGATACAGCTGAAGACTTTTACCTAGATTGCCTCATTTATTCAGACTTATTTATTATATTATGTTGACTATTATCGCTATTTGACTGATTATGGGTTTCATTTTATTATGGTTAGATTCGACAAGTAACACCATCATTTAAGTTGAACATTTCTATTATGGAAATGTAATATTTTATGGAAACTTCCGCAATACTCCGTGTTTTTTAAGAAAAAATTTTGAAATCCATATTTTTATGAAGTTCGGTGTTACAAGTTGGTATCAGAGACGAAGTTTAAGTGAACCGTATTCTATGAGGCATAGGATTGGACTTAAACCTTTTAGTAGACTGCTTTTAGGACGGGTTGGGTTGAGTGAGAGTGTAGGTTTTGGCATTTTTAAATTGTTGCTTGTAGTTGATATTGTCAATAGATAGGTCCATAATTTTTCTCTCTATATCCGTCTTAAACATTCGTTGTTTATTTTTAGAAAAATGGTTTCTACTCGAGCTAACCCTAATGGCACTGAAGATGACACATTCGCTGCCCCCCTCCTAACCGTGAGCTACAGAGGATTGTTGCACAGATGGCTGAGATGCAAGCTCGTTTAGCTCAGTCCAAACAGCGTTTGGCACAGGTGGAAACTGAGAGAGATGAACTACTTAGGAATCGCCGAAACAGGAACATTGAAGATGAAGACGCTAATTCTCGCACTCGAGACACATTACCCACTACTGATGATCGTATAGGTGATACTAATGATGATTCTGATTGGACTAGTGGTAGTGGTACTGGTGGTAATAATCCAAACCGTAGGAATGGTGGTAGGGTGAGGGTTAAGGAGTTTTCTCTTCGTGACTTCTGGGGTTGTAATCCTTCTATGTTCTCTGGGGAAGGAAATTCTATTGATGGTTATCGCTGGTTGAAGGAAGTAGAGAAGAGTTTTCGGGTTGCTGACTGTCCTGAAAACAAGAAGGTGGAGTTGGCTACTCAGTTGTTTCGTAAGGGAGTCATCGATTGGTGGGAGATTCAGGTAGAAACTTTGGGTGTTGATGGAGAGATGCAGATCACTTGGGATCAGTTCACTGAGCTCTTTAATAAGGAGTACTTTACTATTCGAGAGAGACAGATGATCGAGAGGGAGTTCTTGGCTATTCAGAAAGGAGATAAGTTAATGAAAGAGCATATTAGGTTATTTGCGGAGAAGCTGAGATTCTGTACCCGACTTTGTCCTGATGATTTATCTAAGATTGGCCGATTCGTTGAAAGCTTATCTAATGAGTACCGTACACTTGTGAGCATGAAGAAGACCCTTAAGGATGCTTATGACACTGCACTATCTATGGAGGATGACTTGAAGTCTATTGTGAAGAAGGATTCTGGTTCTGGTTTTAAGAGGAAGAGTGATGGGTTTTCTGGTTCTAGCAAGAAGTTCAAGGGGGGTTCTTCTAAAGGGAAAGACGAGGTGAAGGAGAAGCCGTGGTGTAAACATTGTCGATCTCGACACACTGGTCCTTGTACTGTCTATACTCGCCGCTGTGACAAATGTGGCAAGACTGGACATAGCTTCGCTGATTGTACTGACAGGTGGAGGTGCTACAAATGCAACTCTACTGACCATAAAATTGCAGATTGTCCACAAATGAAGGCTGAAGAGAAGAAGAAGACAGAGATTCCTAAAGCTCGAGCCCGTGCATTTAAGATGACTGCTGAGGTGGTGAAGACTACAGATGACGTGGTTAGTGGCATTTTCCTTGTTAATTCTAAATTGGCTAATGTTTTGTTTGATTCGGGTGCTACTAAATCTTTCGTATCCCCTAAGTTTGCTCCTCAACTTGGTACCCCTGTTAGTCGATTAGCTCATGCCTTAGAAGTTGAAATAGCTAATGGTCATATCTCTAAAGTTCGTGATTCTTATTGTGATTGCTCCATTGAGATAGAGGGCAGGACCTTCCCGATCCATTTATTACCCATTTCGCTGGTTGGGTTCGATGTAGTTTTTGGCATGGATTGGTTGGGAGAAAACAATGCTACTATCTTCTGTGGAGAAAAGATCGTTCGTATCACTACCCACGATGGGAAAGTGGTCACAGTCTACGGTGAAAAGAAGTTTGGTTATCCTAAATTCATTAAGCTGATGAAGGCTCTTCGACATATTCGTCAAACTAAAACTCATTTCCTGGCATACGCGATTGACAGACGTATTGCTAGACCTCCTATCGCTGACATTGAAGTTGTTTCTGAGTTTGCTGACGTTTTTCCTGATGATCTTCCTGGCTTACCTCCTGATCGTGAAGTTGAATTTCGTATTGATCTTGTGCCTGGTGCGACTCCTGTTGCTAAGGCTCCTTACCGTCTAGCCCCTACTGAGATGAAAGAGTTGATGTCGCAGTTGCAAGAGTTGTTAGGTAAGGGTTTCATTCGACCGAGTTTCTCGCCTTGGGGTGCTCCCATTCTCTTTGTCAAGAAGAAGGATGGATCTATGAGGATGTGTATCGATTACCGTGAGTTTAACAAACGAACGGTAAAGAATAAATATCCTCTTCCTCGTATAGATGATTTATTTGATCAATTGCAGGGTTCTTCATTTTTCTCAAAAATCGATCTTCGTTCTGGCTACCATCTGTTGAAAGTAGAAAAGGAAAGTGTTGCCAAGACTGCTTTCCGAACTCGCTATGGGCACTACGAGTTTCTTGTGATGCCCTTTGGTCTTACTAATGCTCCGGCCGTTTTCATGGACTTGATGAATCGAGTCTGTAGGCCTTTCCTCGATCATTTTGTTATTGTATTCATCGACGATATTCTTGTTTATTCGAAGACTGCAGAGGAACATCGTGAGCATCTACGAGCTGTTTTAGAGGTTCTTCGGAGGAAAAATCTTTATGCTAAATTTTCCAAGCGTGAATTCTGGTTGCGTGAGGTTAATTTTCTTGGACACGTCATTTCTGTAGATGGGATTAAAGTTGATCCCTCGAAGATTGAAGTTGTGATGAAGTGGGAATCCCCTAAGACTCCTACTGAAATTAAAAGCTTCTTAGGTTTGGCAGGGTACTATAGGATATTCATTCAAGACTTCTCCCGCATTGCTAAACCGATGGCTGAGTTGACTAAGAAGGGTGTGAAGTATTTGTGGACCGATTCTCAAGAGAAGGCATTTCAGACATTGAAACAGAAGTTGTGTGAGGCTCCGATTCTATCTTTACCTGAAGGTACAAACGACATGGTTGTTTATAGTGATGCTTCGGTTTCTGGTTTGGGTTGTGTTTTGATGCAGCGCGATAGAGTGATTGCTTATGCCTCTCGTCAGTTGAAACCGCATGAGAAGAACTATCCTACGCATGATCTGGAATTAGCAGCGGTTGTTTTTGCCCTTAAGTTGTGGAGACATTATCTGTATGGCACTAAGTGTACTCTTTTCACTGATCACAAGAGTCTACAGCATGTGTTCAATCAGAAGGAACTGAATGCTCGTCAGAGAAGATGGATGGAACTGCTCAAGGATTATGACTGTGAGATCAAGTATCATCCGGGTAAAGCTAATGTCGTTGCAGATGCTCTGAGTCGTAAGGTGCAAGGTACTTCTTGCAAACTTTTATTTATGGTTGTACAGGCTGGATCTGGTTTGTTGGAGCACATCAGAACGGCTCAAGATGATGTTGTTCTACCTGGAAATTTCAAAGCCGAAAGAGTCGGGAAGAAGCGGGATAGATTTAAGGAGAACAGTCGTGGTTTTCAGACTTACAAAGGTAGGAAGTGGGTACCTTTATTCGGTGGCAACCGCGAGTTAATACTCGAGGAAGCCCATAGATCGAGATATTCTATTCATCCAGGTGCTACTAAGATGTTTCATGACTTGAAGCCTTTGTATTGGTGGCCTGGTATGCGGAGTGATATTGCTTGGTTCGTTCAGAAGTGTGTGACTTGTGCTCAAGTTAAAGCTGAGCATCAGAAACCCTACGGTGAGTTGCAGCAGTTGGAGATCCCCGAGTGGAAATGGGATCATATTACCATGGATTTCGTGACTAAGCTACCGAGGACTAAAGCTGGGAATGGCATGATTTGGGTTGTGGTTGATAGATTGACTAAGAGTGCTCATTTCTTGGCTACACGCGAGAATGCACCATTGGAGAAGCTGGTTGAGTTGTATATTGATGAGATTGTTTCTAAGCACGGTGTGCCTTTGACTATAGTTTCTGATCGGGATGGTAGATTTAATTCGGGTTTTTGGAGAGGTCTTCAGCGGGAATTGGGGAGTAAGATTAATATGAGTACTGCTTTTCATCCGCAGACAGATGGACAGAGCGAGAGGACTATTCAGACTTTGGAGGATATGCTTCGAGCGTGTGTTTTGGAATATGGAGGATCGTGGGATGATCATTTTCCGTTAGTTGAGTTTGCTTATAATAATAGTAATCATTCCAGTATAGGTATGCCTCCGTTTGAGATGCTATATGGTCGTAGGTGTCGTACGCCTAGTTGTTGGTTGGAACCAGGTGAGAGACAGTTTTCTGGACCAGAGGTTGTGCAAATAACAGCTGATAAGGTTAATATTGCTAAGGATGCTTTGAGAGCAGCTAGAGATCGTCAGAAAGCTTATGCTGATAAGAGGACTCGTCCGATTACTTTTGAGGTTGGTGACATGGTTATGTTGAAAGTCTCGCCATGGAAAGGAGTTCTTCGTTTTGGTAAGCGTGGTAAGTTGAGCCCACGTTTCATTGGTCCGTTCAAAGTGTTGAAGCGCATCAAAAGTCAAGCATATCAGTTGGATTTACCTCCGCAGTTGGCTGGCATTCATAACACATTTCATGTGTGTTACTTGAGGAAATGTCTAGCTAACGAGACTAGTGTAATTCCTTTAGAAGATGTCAGTATTGATCCAGAGAAAAAGATGATTGATGAACCAGTTGCTATCCTTGATCGTAAGAAGACTAAGCTTAGAAGAAAGCAGATTGATCTGGTATTGGTGAAGTGGAGACACAGTCGAGGTGAGAGTATGACCTGGGAGACGGAGTCTGTGATGAAGGATTGTTACCCTCATTTATTCGTTGCTGATCCGATTCTGAGGACAAAATCTTCTTAAGGGGGAGGTAATTGTAACATCCTAATTATTTTTCGATCTTTGACTATTAGTTGACCGTTAACTCCGATAGTTGACCTATTAGTTGACTCTTAACTCCGTTAGTGCTTAGACGACCCATTAGTTGATTTAGTTGAATTTTATTATAAATTAGATATTTTATAAAACATTAATTGCCCAAAAAGTTGAAATAGTTAAATCGTTGCTCATTTCGTGGTTGTAGGGTCATTTATTGATTTATTTCGATAAATCGATATATATGCTAAGTTGAAAGTTGCTAATGTATCGTTGACTGAAAATTGTGCTATAAAATGATTATTGTACCTTATTTGTAGTAGAAAAAGATCCTTATATGTTGGGTATATGATAACGGGTCATTTAGAGGTATAATTGTAACATCCTAATATTTTTCGATCTTTGACCATTAGTTGACCGTTAACTCCGTTAGTGCTTAGACGACCCATTAGTTGATTTAGTTGAATTTTATTATAAATTAGATATTTTATAAAACATTAATTGCCCAAAAAGTTGAAATAGTTAAATCGTTGCTCATTTCGTGGTTGTAGGGTCATTTATTGATTTATTTCGATAAATCGATATATATGCTAAGTTGAAAGTTGCTAATGTATCGTTGACTGAAAATTGTGCTATAAAATGATTATTGTACCTTATTTGTAGTAGAAAAAGATCCTTATATGTTGGGTATATGATAACGGGTCATTTAGAGGTATAATTGTAACATCCTAATCATTTTTCGATCTTTGACTATTAGTTGACTCTTAACTCCGTTAGTGCTTAGACGACCCATTAGTTGATTTAGTTGAATTTTATTATAAATTAGATATTTTATAAAACATTAATTGCCCAAAAAGTTGAAATAGTTAAATCGTTGCTCATTTCGTGGTTGTAGGGTCATTTATTGATTTATTTCGATAAATCGATATATATGCTAAGTTGAAAGTTGCTAATGTATCGTTGACTGAAAATTGTGCTATAAAATGATTATTGTACCTTATTTGTAGTAGAAAAAGATCCTTATATGTTGGGTATATGATAACGGGTCATTTAGAGGTATAATTGTAACATCCTAATCATTTTTCGATCTTTGACTATTAGTTGACTCTTAACTCCGTTAGTGCTTAGACGACCCATTAGTTGATTTAGTTGAATTTTATTATAAATTAGATATTTTATAAAACATTAATTGCCCAAAAAGTTGAAATAGTTAAATCGTTGCTCATTTCGTGGTTGTAGGGTCATTTATTGATTTATTTCGATAAATCGATATATATGCTAAGTTGAAAGTTGCTAATGTATCGTTGACTGAAAATTGTGCTATAAAATGATTATTGTACCTTATTTGTAGTAGAAAAAGATCCTTATATGTTGGGTATATGATAACGGGTCATTTAGAGGTATAATTGTAACATCCTAATCATTTTTCGATCTTTGACTATTAGTTGACTCTTAACTCCGTTAGTGCTTAGACGACCCATTAGTTGATTTAGTTGAATTTTATTATAAATTAGATATTTTATAAAACATTAATTGCCCAAAAAGTTGAAATAGTTAAATCGTTGCTCATTTCGTGGTTGTAGGGTCATTTATTGATTTATTTCGATAAATCGATATATATGCTAAGTTGAAAGTTGCTAATGTATCGTTGACTGAAAATTGTGCTATAAAATGATTATTGTACCTTATTTGTAGTAGAAAAAGATCCTTATATGTTGGGTATATGATAACGGGTCATTTAGAGGTATAATTGTAACATCCTAATTTTTCGATATTTGACTATTAGTTGACTCTTAACTCCGTTAGTGCTTAGACGACCCATTAGTTGATTTAGTTGAATTTTATTATAAATTAGATGTTTTATAAAACATTAATTGCCCAAAAAGTTGAAATAGTTAAATCGTTGCTCATTTCGTGTTTGAGCTCAAGAAGGAAGCTTTGGTAAGTCAAATTCATCCCATTTGCATCTAATTATGTTTTTTTACATGTTTCTAGTCATTTCAAGAACTTACAAGTCTTAAATCGACTCAAAATGGAATTTGGGTCAAAATAGGGTTTTGATTAGGGTTAATCGATTTGGAAGATTTGGTGATGTTATGGATGGAAATCTTGGTTTAGGTTATGTGTATTTAGGCTTATAAGTGTCTAATCTTGTTTCAAAACGAGCCCCACAACTTCTTACATCGATTTGGGGTCTTAGGTTTTGAGTAAATGGGTTTTGGTTCATTTTCTGCACTTAAACTGCTGCTGCTGGTGCAGCTCTGGGCCTCACTGCGGCGCAGTGGCAAGGCATAGCCTTGACTGCGGCGCAGTGGATAACCCTTGACTGCGGCGCAGTGGCAAGGCATTGCACTTGACTGCGGCGCAGTGGCAAGGCATGGCCTTGACTGCGGCGCAGTGGATAATCTCTGGTCCTGATGATTCGTTTTCGTTTCCTAACTTCAAACACTTATAACTTTTGATCCGTAAGTCCAAATAAGTCATATGACCTATCGTTGGAATCATGAGAGAGCCTAGTTTCTTGTAGTAAAATTCATTTTGTATGAGACTTTCCCCATTTCTAAAAATGTCGAGTCAAAGTATCTTGTTTCCTTACTCGGTAAAGTGTAGAAGTGTCTATGAGTTTGTGACTCGACTTAAACTTGTTGAACCAACTTGTTTAAGATTGTAGAGTGACATTTATGGTATTATGATGTACATTGATAGGTTGTGGACGCGTGGAGCCCAATACTCCCTTATAATCTTATATTATCAATACTAGCTTCTTTTGCCGAACAAGGTGAGTTCCGTAGCTCCCTACTCATTTGAGATTCGGGCTGAAAAGTGTAAACATACGTGCTTTATTGTTTGAGTGATTGGTTGATTTGCTGGATTTACATTCCGTCTTATTGTTTGATTTGGTTGTTAACAAATTAATAGATATAAGGACTCGCTTGATTGATTCATGTATGATTGTGATAATGGTTGATTAATTTAGGATAGTAGTGCATACATGGAAGTCGGTTATGCCTTCAAAGGGTTTTAGGTGTGGTGGGAAGGCTGCGGGTGACCCTATACATAAGCATCTAGAACTTGATGAAAGTAAAACCCTCCGAAGTGTATGTACGCATTGTTTAGAGGAATTGATGGATATTGGGAATGTGTTTGGAATGGACATATACGCCTTGTTATACTTGACTTGTACGGTATACACTCAAGCATACTTTTATTGTTGTATTGATGACGTTATTGACACACATTTGATATACGTTGTGGTCTTACATACGTATGATACATGATTTGATGTTAATATTTCGCGTGCTCATTTATTATACGCAATTACTTTGCCCTTATGATCTTGTAATGATTTGATATTGTGATTAGGATAGTTGTACATACATGGAAGACGATGATACATTTAATGAGTTGTAGATGTGGTGGGAAGGCTGCGGGTGACCCTATATATAAACATCTATGATTCCTTAAATGTAAAGCCGTATGAAATGTATGTGCATTGTAGTTTGATTGATTTGTGATATGATGGATTTGTGATTGAGATTAGTTAGGTTTGTACTTGATGTTTGGTTCGACGTACTCCCAAGTATTCGTACTTGATGAGTCGTACTATGTACTTCCAAGTGTTTTACACTTGAGAACATGCTTTTGTACTTATTGATTGGTTGATGTACTTCCAAGTATACTTACTTGATGAATGGTTCCACGTACTTCCAAGTGTCATACACTTGAGATCGCGCAATGTACGATGTACTACCAAGTTGTTAGACTTGAGAATATTGTGTTGGTAGTGGTTTTGTTGTTGTCATGGTACACTTAGGATGCGTTATCTGATGCCTAATTGTTGGACATACCTTTTATGCATTCAGACATGATTATGCGTGTAGTACATATCTGGATATAGACATCACTTGTGCTTATTTATTATACGCATTACTTATATTGTGTTTTGTTGTGATTTGAGATTGAGACACATAAAGGCTATTCTTATGTTATGTTTTGCCTTTACTTATACTTCTTGTGATTTAGGACAATGGTTCCTTGTGAACCATTCCTACGAACTCACCAACCTTGTGTTGACTATGCTTAGTACACTTTTCAGGTAATCAAGTTATTCCAAGGCATGAAGTATGATTGTTTCGCTTGCTTGTGAACCCGGGCATTGGACTTATATGAATCAAGGATTCATCGCCTACTTTTGCTTTATGCTTAGGTCAATAGTCATCTTTTGATGTTGTCTCTTTTCTAAACTTTGATGACTACTTGTTCTCATACTTTCTGTATTTGAATTGCCTCGTTTATGGATTCACTGGATCATTTGTTTGCATTTAGTTCATGTTCTACATTAATCCCACCTTGTGCTATATGATTTCCGTTATATTTCGAGCCCTTAGCTTGGGGTGTTACAATAATGAAGTCATTAGTTGATTTAGGGGTCAATTTCGCCATGTGGTCAAACATAAAAACGGGATTAGTTGGATAAGTATTGCAATAGGGTTAGACTCCAGCTATTTTAGGAGTCTTTAGGCAGCCCTAATCACCCCATAATTATACGTTCGTCTCCTAAAAACTTCCAGCCGCATGTTCCCCTTTTCTTCCAAGTTTTTCAAGGTTTTTGGCTATCAATTCGCCCCTGTTCCGTAGCAAACTAAAGGTAGCGGGTTGATCCCTGTTTTATCTTGATTTCGGGTCTGTAAATAAGTGGTTATGTTTGTCCAATTGATCATGTATGCTGAAATTATTAAAGATTTGGTTTTTATTAAGATTTAACCTGATTTTGGATAGAAAACGGGTTGGGTCAATTATGAGAATCAATGCTTGAATTCTGCAGGTTTTGATGATTAAAACAATTGTTTTCATGTTGGCTTAAATCTGAAAAAATCAAAAGGGGGTTCGGGTTGGGACGTTACAGCATGATCATGGCTGTTTGAGTCTGCGCGACTGCATTGTTTGCTGCTGGCGCTGCCTTGGTTGCTGCTGGCCGCTGCTTTGGTTGCCGGTGCGGCTGCCTTGGTTGCTGTTGCGCGGCTGCCATGGGTTGCTGCTGCACGACTGCATTTGTTTGTTGGTGCGCCGCTGCATTTGTTTGCTGTGCGCCGCTGCATCAGTTTGCTGCTGCGCCGCTGCTGGCACGCCTGTTTTGTGCTGGAAATCCAGCATCAACCATTGGTTAAGCTGCAAGTCCTGACCGTGAGGTCTTGTTGCTGCTGTCCGCAGGTTCGACCCAAATCGACCCGTTTGGTCGTAGGTTGGTCTGTACAGTTGTAAAAGGTCAAATTGGACTGATGTAAGTTCAGGGAATAGCCCGACTCGATTACTAAAGTTGAAAGTTGTTTTGTTAATTATGTTTAAATGATATAGGTTGTTGAATTTTGTCGTTGCCGTTAGTTGCCGTTGTGATAATTTGCATGCGCGACCAGGTAAGATATATCATTTTTGACACGCTGGGGTGCACAACGAAACTGGTGATTTCGTAAAAGTGGTTTAAAACCTTTTTTCTCATACGCTAGTTTGTGTAGTGGGAGTTTTAGAGGGTTTCGCGAAATGGGTAGAATTGCATGATTAGGCTTATTTATATTGTCGTTATTACGCCTGTGCATGCTGAATTATAGTTGATATTAATGTTGTTTTTAGTTGTAAAGTTGTTTTCGTTGAAATGCTAAGTTGTTGAGTTGATTTGGCTTGTACACTAGTTCACTAGACTTGTGTAGGTTGCCATGTTTACACTGTGCACGATTAGGGGCCCTAAACTTAAAGTTGAAATAAAAGTTGCTAAAGTTGATATCGTTGTTAAAACTCGAGTATAAATCTAAGTTGAAAGTTGTTAAAACTCGAGTATAAATCTAAGTTGAAAGTGGTAAGCTTATCCCATACTGGAACCGCGTAGGAGCCAGTGTGATTTAGTTGGTCAGCGGGAGTAGACTAGTTGCTTCCAATGGCACGGCCTCGAAGTTTGAGATTAGCTGGGTGACTAGGTCCGGTCACTACGAGTTGCGTAACGGCTTTCTCCTGGATTTGGTTATGCCTATCCTTAACGACACTGATGGACCCCGATAGGACTACCCATCAAGTCGGGTGCAAGGTCCCTTAAAGGCCTTAAGGCCGCCTTTGCACACATTTGTAGTTGTATTCATTGTGGTGACGCGAGTCATCCACCTTTAGTTGTAATAAAAAAGGGCATAACCTATTGTTGAATAAAGTTGTTGAAGTTGATTAAGTTGCTAAGTTGAATACGTAGATAAAGTTGAATATTGTTGATTAAGTCGATAGGCACACGTAGGATTGTTAATCATTCTTATGGGTATTCGATTGCTATATATTGTTGTTGTTGTTATATGCTCGACTGCGTATGATTCTTTATTAAGTTGTTTTAAATTGGCAATCATTTATATTAACCTGTGGTATTTCTTACTCGGCTTTATAGCTGACACTTGTCCTTTTTGTTGAAAATGTTGTGTCACCTCAGGTTGATGCTTAGTTGAGATGCAGAGTAGAGTGAGGATGGGTAGAAGATACAGCTGAAGACTTTTACCTAGATTGCCTCATTTATTCAGACTTATTTATTATATTATGTTGACTATTATCGCTATTTGACTGATTATGGGTTTCATTTTATTATGGTTAGATTCGACAAGTAACACCATCATTTAAGTTGAACATTTCTATTATGGAAATGTAATATTTTATGGAAACTTCCGCAATACTCCGTGTTTTTTAAGAAAAAATTTTGAAATCCATATTTTTATAAGTTCGGTGTTACATATCAATTACAGTTTTAAATATCTTTTATATACTAAAAGACAGTTGCTCTAATAACTTATTGACCAATCACAACTCTCAATTTTTTCAAGTTGACTTTTGTTTTCAATTTTAACCTTTTTATTTTCCATCACCAATTTACACTTTTTTAACCAATAATTTCAATATAATAAATCAAAAATAATAGCGAATATATATCCAACAGAATAATAGCTAATAATACATTCTATCTTTTAGATACAAACTAATTAATTAAATTAAATTAAATTCAATGTAAGTATATTAAGATTTTAAATATAATGTATATAGTAATTGTCATGACACATATAGAAAAACAAAGCATGTTAAAATGTCATCTTTATAGGAAAAAAATACAACATTGTCGTATTCTAATTGGAATATTTAGAATATATTTTATCTAAAAATAAAATATTAAATCTAATAGTGCAAAATAAGAATTTTGTACACCACGTGTAACAATAAAACAAATAAGGGTTAATCCAACATATCCCCAATTTAAACATCCAAATATCATATTTACCCACCTAAACTTAATAATATCATAACTATCCAATTTAAACTCAAAATCTATCATATATACCCATTTTATTATAAAATCCATTAAAATTAAATTTGAAACATTAGATTCCCTTTTTTACCCATAACATAAATTAACACACTAATCCTGCTACCACGTTTGAATAGCACAAAAAGCGAGCCTCAGACCCTTCGATTATATGAAAACATAAGATATAATAATAAGCTTAAGGTTTTTTAAGGATCACTTTTATGCTAATTATCAAACATTTATGGCTTCCAATTTAGCCGCTGTAGGAAGTAAGCTCACAAACGTGATTAAAGCATTCCATGTCACTCTCTCTTTAGAGACATTCTTTCAAAAACAACCACATATAGCAGAAATCCTCACATTTAGTCGACATCGTGTTTAATTGAATAACAATATATGCAAACTCTTTCCTACCAACTTGGTTTGAAACCCGATTATATACTGCATATCGTGACATACTCGTTCGTGATGACCAAATTGTGCAAACGCTACAACAATTGCAGACTAATATTATTTCCAGGAAGCTTATGAGATAGATCTTAAGTCTTTTCTAGCTTACCTTGTAAGAAGAGAGTCGATATACGAATAAGAGAATGAAATTTGTTTCTCTTGGCACATTCACCATCCGTGGTACATTTATGATGATTGTAGTAGAATATTAGGGATAAGATAGGAATTTAATTATGTTAAATTGTTTTTATTCATTATTTTAATAAAATGGGTAAATATGAAAGTTCTAATATTTAGATTGGTTAATTTTGTAATTTTGTTATTTAGTTGGGTATATATGTTATTTTAAAAGTTAATAGGGGGATATATGATATTCTCCCAACAAATAAAATGACAGTGATTTTTAATGATTTTTTAATATTCTAATATCGCTAAGTATGCCACAGTTTACACCTTCGATGTACATATTATGATTTTGTAATATTATATATCGCTAAGCATGTCACAGTAAACAACTCGATGAACATATTTTTAAAAATATGTCAATATAAAAAATCAATGTTTTAATATATAGATCAATTTTTTATTAATAAAAATAGTAAACTAAATTTTAAATCATAATAAATAACATCTAATATTGATTATGTTGTAAATCCCGTGTATTGGACACAAGTCTAAAATATGAAATTCAATAGCCAATAATATTCCATTTAAAACATCTACTACAAAAATCTTTGTAGCTGAAATTTTATCAAAATATATAAGATTGCTAATTAGTTACTTACATTACTCATTTGGAAAATCTACCAATAAACTAAAACAAGATTAAAGCCCCCATTGATTGACATGGCGCAATATTAGAACGAGACATGTCCTTTTAGTCATATTTATTAAAAAAAAACCCTATTAAATTAATATATAAATAAATTATTTATAGTATATCTTAATTTCCTAATTCTAATACAACTCTTCCTATTTTACTAAATGTTAGACGCCCAGTCTTTAGTATATCTTAATTTCCTAATTCTAATAAACTCTTCCAATTTTACTAAATGTTAGACGCCCAGTCTTTAGTATATCTTAATTTCCTAATTCTAATATATATATATATAAAATTATACATGATATATACACATATAAATGTATATATATATTTATATCATTGTATAGGTTTAACTATAAGTTTTTTATTGTATTCGAGATTGACAATTGAATTCAAGGTATTGTAGTAACTTGATTAATTCTAATTTTTATATTTTTGTGTGGTTGATTGTTTATTGAATAATAAAGTATATGTGTGTTATATGTATGGTGTGTTTTGTATGAACATATATGAGCAATTCTATTTTCCCCCCTAAAGTTTAATCTAATATGTTATATTCTTGGTGAAACTCGTCAGACATAATGGCTAATACCGAATACACCATAGCTATTACCGATATGTTGGTCAATGATATTACTCGCGAAACAACATATTATTCTATTAATTTCTTTGCGTATAATTCAAACGTGGGGAAAACATTTTTTTTCCAATCCATTGTTACCCTAAACAATTGAGGTTATCTTTATTGATCAAAAGATTTGCATTACATATCTTTTATAAATATAATGTTGATGTTTAAAAATTTATTATTACTTATACTATGTTGTGTTATTGTTCATAGAATAAACGAATCCAAACAACTGTTAAGAAATGAATTAGTCTCGGAAATTCACGATAAGCTTTGCGAGGGTGTCACTTCGCTTCTTGATGATTTTATGGTAGAGAAAAATCCAAATAATTTTATTTCTTGCTACAACATTTAAATAAATTAATATTAACACATTTGTTGGATCAACATATGGTTTTGATTTTGTGTGTTTTGAAGACATCTTAAAGAAAAATCTACATGATAATCAAATTATAGGTATTTTAAGTAATAAGATCAATTATATAAATATTTATAAGTCAAACCGTGCATCGCGCATGGGTATTAGTCTAGTAGTTGTTATAAACCAACAGAGGAGGGGTTATTTGGATGGATCAGATTAAAAATAAAAAACCACTCTCAACACTAGAGGGTATTTTCGTCAGCTCTCTTTTTTTCTCTCTCTTACTTTATTAAATTAATATAATTCTATCTAATTCACTAAAAAACTTTTATCTCACAAACCGTAAATCGTTAGACGAAAAAAAAACATGTTAGAATTTCGTCCTCTTTTATTAGAGATGCGACTCGATATACTCCTAATGTTTTACCAGAGTAGGTTGGAAATGATGGTATGTTACTTGTGTCAAACTTCCGTTTGTAAAAATTTGACATGGAAATGCGTTGCAATATCAATGTATCATGATGATATAGTTCATCTGTCTTTGGTCTTTACATTATACGAGTACTGTTTGGGTGTTATGATATTAGATAGTTGGCAATGCTTTATTGATGATACGACAATTATCATCATATTTTGGCTGCACTATGAGTCATATGTCAAGTCAACTGAAACGATACAAAGGCGGAATTGGTGAAAAGGGGTATCCCTCTTAACTCATCTTTAGCGGAATAAATGGTCAATCATTTAATGACATCTTGCTATAGCCCACCATTTGGTTTCTCTCTCTGCCCTCTCTCTCTACCTCTCCCTCTCTAACGGTCACATTTTCCAGATCTGAGATCGGAACTTGTGCACCGGAGATTGGGATCGAGCTAGAGATTGAGAGTTCGAGATCGAGATTATCACCATCCGGTTAAGGCTTCCACTCCGGTGGATCTAACCCTATTTTTTTCACCCGGCCGGAGGTCCCTTCCACCTCGGTGGATCTGGAAGCAGCCTCCCTACCTTTGTGTAGGGGTAAGGTCTGTCTACATCATACCTTCCTCATAGCCCGACTTATGTCGGGATTGAGTACCTTGTTGTTGTTGTTGTTGTTGTTGCTATGTAACAAAGGGATCTTAATTTGGTTCACTGTAATGTCATGGTGTCATATTCCGTAGGTGTACGTTTTCTCTCATGTTGATGTATTAAACCATCATGTTGGTCGTTGGCTCCCTGAGTAGAAAAAAAAGGTGATTCACACAATTATCTAGTTGGTCGTTGGCTTATTTGGAAAGCTCACGAGGCGGTTATGTGCTCCAAAAAGGTTGATATCGGATTTATCGTTAGGGAGATCAAATCGATAGGTTTCTTAGGTTGGAGGGAGTGCCTCACCACTACTCTTCACATTTTCCATCCCTTCTCATATCCTTTATACTTGTAAGGATCGTCTCATTACTTCTATCTCATTACTTCTATCTCATGTCCTCTCCAATTGAAAAAAGACAAACAAGAAAAACAAAAAAAATATAAAGTGAGATGGTGAGGAGATCACTGGCTACCACCATTGTCACTGAGCTCATCACCCTTTAGATATATAGCTACCCAGTTGGCCACTAGGCCGTTTCGTGCAACCTTATGAGGAAGTATCGGTCCAACCGTCTTAGTTGGAAACGTCCTAATGGGCTTCTTTTTTATTTATTTTTTATTTTAAAAAAGGTGTGAATATTACTCGTAAATATTAAGGGGTTTAGCATACGTTGTCTTAACCCGGTTCGTATCTAGCCCACTCGCTGAATATATCCCCAATTTACCTTTCGATGAGAAACCCCTATCACTTAGAAATATGGAGAGAAAAACTTCTTTAGATCGACCATAGATGGAAATTAAATACATGTGGTCACTCTAGATATGTTTGTGAGGGCTCGAACCTGAATGGGCTTCTTTTAACGAGAGAAAGTACCCGCGCGTTGCCACGGTGAGATGGTGGGGGTGATAGATCATAGAGTGTGATAGGTCATAGAGTGTGATAAGTCATAGAGTGCGATAGCCAAATGCCTTAGTCGTACGGGCTCCGCCCTCGGATTTAAAAATTCGTCGAAAGTATATCGAATGACCTCTCTAATGAAAGAACATGAAATTTTAAGAACACCCATATAATTTTTATAATTTATCGATGTACGGTTTTTGAGATAAAATTTTTTGAATGAATTAGAGGAATAAAATGATTTATGGAGGAGAGAAAAAAAAATGAGTGGTTGAGATTTTAGGAGAGAGATGAAAATGAGTGACTAAGATTTTCCTCTAAGGGTATTATAATTATTTCAGGTAGATATATTTAAATTAGTGAATAAATAATAGGGGCATTATAGGGTTTTCAAAAACTTAGTTGAAAAGTTAAAAAAATTTAGCGGGAAGAAATTCTTTATAATGTAGGTAGAGATAGAAATTGGATTGATATTCTATATAGTTTCTTTTAGCTGTATTTAATTTAATTGTATAATTTTATAGTTGAACAGAATTAACCTTTAAAATTAAAAAGAAAAATTCTAATATTGATCGGGAGAAGACAAAGTTCGCCTCCATGTTCATTCAATCTGCATCCAGCACGATATGTCAAACTCATACACGTTAGTATGTCGTCCTTTAATTACCAGATGTCGACTTGTTATCCTTCCTATTTTATAAACTATTTTTGTCGCATGATATATTTGAATCTATAAAAATTAATTGCAACCAAATTATTATTAGTCTATGTTTAGAAGATATCAAAAAAAGACTAAAAGGCCACATCTGTTTATCAATAACAAGGCGCGGAATTTTTATTTCGATGTTAGGTTTTGGTAATTAATTACCTTTGCATCTACATATTTTAGATGAAACACATATATAGTCCCAATAGTAGTATTACTTTTGCAGCATGACAAAGCAGCATGTAAAACATGGAAGTCCACTTATGTCTTATAAACGTGAAAAATGAGGTGCTTCTTAAATCCATAACACAAAAAGTATGGTCAACAAAAAAGCTTATTATTATACTGAATTATATCATGCTGTTTCAAAATGACAAGTCGATCGATTAGTCACATATATATATACATTAATGATAATCTTTTTATTACTAATACTAATGAATATATAAATAGTAAGAAATCTAAATTGTCTAGGTTAAAAATATCAGGGTAAATTATTAAGAGAAAATTACCACAATAATCAAATTTGATACTTTATATCTTGATATGGACACCTTAAAAAAAAATTACTACAATGACCAAATGTTCCTTACTAACTAACCATTTTAGTAAGAATATTATTAGCAAATCAAATGATGTCAAGTATTTTCTTAATAGACTATATGTACTAGATTTCTCTTTTTCTTTCCAAAATAATCTCTTTTTTTTTTCTTTGACACATAACAAAAGATAGACATAATATAACATTTGATAGCGTTATTATAAACATGATATAAGGAAATGATTATATCTCTTTCTTAACATCATAATTGTAAAATTTTAATATGTATAATTTATTTAATTTTAATAAATAAATTGATAAGGGTGGAGGGAGTGATGACTTTTAACCCTCTCATCTCCCTTCAACTATCCAATCAAATTACTCCACCTCATTTCAACCCTCCAACCTTTTTTTCAACTTTTTTTAGTGGCAACCATCACTCCCAACCTTTTCTTCACATTTTAATAATTCATCCTTAACATTTATAAACTTTACATAACTAACCCTTTTTTTAATTTATATGTTTTATTAATAACAAAACACATTACATAATACTTAAAACACATTAAAAGTAAAAAACAATACATAGTTAAACTTCACCGTACATAATAAAAACACACAATGCATAACTTAAAAAAAAACATAACTACTCTTCATCGTCATCATCTTTGATTGACATTTTTCCTAAGCCACGGTAAGCGTAATCGTCGAGCCACCACTTGTCGTGTTGCGGGCATTTAACTTGAGTGAGTGTCGAGAACAGATCGATTATGTTGTAATGTTTCTAAATTATGTTCTAATGTTTTTAAATTAAGTTGTAATGTTAAGTACTTTTAATTAGTTTATGATGGTTTAAGTAGTTTTAATTATGTTGTAATGTACTTTTTTAACAAATAAAATGGCATTTTAGGAATTAATATGTTGTTTTAGTTGTGTTTTTGGAAGTTTAAATGGGTATATATATATAAGAAAATAAAAAAAAAACTTTCAGCACATTTACACCTTTGGTCCCTGGCGCCTGTTTTCTTCCACTTCTAGTCCCTGTAACGGTTACTTCAACTTTCCAAAGCTGTCACCTTTAGTCCCTGCAGGCCCAACCTTTCTTCAACCTTTTGCGAGTTCAAAGCTCGCTCCGTCCATCTCGCACCCAGCTCGCTCAGCCGGCACCCGAAGCTCGCTCAGCCCTCTTGATCTCGCACCCATCTCGCGCCCATCTCCCATTCGACTCCCTCCACCCTAAGGAACTTTATAGTAACATATGTTCGAACAAGGATATTTGATCTTACATATGAATTTTATTGATTGATGTGATTAGTTATAAAAAAAAATGTTGAGGATGAAAACCTATATATAAAAGCAATAAAAAGGATAATGAATTATTAAACGCTAATGTAGTCATCTATAAGATAAACTAATATATATGAATCAATGTTATTCATTTTATGTAGTGTAACACATATTTTCTATGTATATGTATATTTTATTTATTTATTATTTATTTTCCAATATAATTAACTAGAAAGAAGTTTTATCAATCATAAAATAAATTTAGAAAAATACACCATACACATTCTAATGAAATTGTTGTTACTTTTTCTTTTACATCCAAGAATTAGATGTACACATGTAGAGGCCACAAGAGAACATTTGACATCATTTAATTGGCTAGTGATATTTCTTACTAAAGATGATTAGGTGGTAAGAAATTCTTGACCATTTTGGTAATTTTTTTATAGGTGTCCATATTTGGGTATATACCTTTAAATTTGACCATTGTGTTAATTTTCTCAATTATTAATTGAATTATAAAAGCTTTTAAAAATACGAGAACGGTACCCGCGCGTTGCGGCGGTGATGGAGGTGATGGCGGGGTGGTGATGTAATGGCGGCGGCGGCGGTGATGGGGTGATCTACCTGACGGGCTCCACCCTTAGCCGTACGGGCTCCGCCTTCGGATTTAAAAATTCGTCGAAAGTATATCGAATGACCACTCTAATGAAAGAGCATGAAATTTTAAGAACACCCATATAATTTATTGATTGATGTGATTAGTTATAAAAAAAAATGTTGAGGATGAAAACCTATATATAAAAGCAATAAAAAGGATAATGAATTATTAAACGCTAATGTAGTCATCTATAAGATAAACTAATATATATGAATCAATGTTATTCATTTTATGTAGTGTAACACATATTTTCTATGTATATGTATATTTTATTTATTTATTATTTATTTTCCAATATAATTAACTAGAAAGAAGTTTTATCAATCATAAAATAAATTTAGAAAAATACACCATACACATTCTAATGAAATTGTTGTTACTTTTTCTTTTACATCCAAGAATTAGATGTACACATGTAGAGGCCACAAGAGAACATTTGACATCATTTAATTGGCTAGTGATATTTCTTACTAAAGATGATTAGGTGGTAAGAAATTCTTGACCATTTTGGTAATTTTTTTATAGGTGTCCATATTTGGGTATATACCTTTAAATTTGACCATTGTGTTAATTTTCTCAATTATTAATTGAATTATAAATAAAAAAAAAAACACAATGAGTTGACAAGCAATGAAGCAAAGTCATAAATGCAAAACGACTTAAAGATAAGCGACAATATATGCCAAACACTACTCACTGATTAGTAATCAGCTGGTAATCACTGATGATCACTTATTCCATAATAATAATAATAATAATAATAATAATAATAATAATAATAATAATAATAATAATAATAATAATAATAATAATAATAATAATAATAATAATAATAATAATAATAATAATAATAATAATAATAATAATAATAATAATAATAATAATAATAATAATAATAATAATAATAATAATAATAATAATAATAATAATAATAATAATAATAATAATAATAATAATAATAATAATAATAATAATAATAATAATAATAATAATAATAATAATAATAATAATAATAATAATAATAATAATAATAATAATAATAATAATAATAATAATAATAATAATAATAATAATAATAATAATAATAATAATAATAATAATAATAATAATAATAATAATAATAATAATAATAATAATAATAATAATAATAATAATAATAATAATAATAATAATAATAATAATAATAATAATAATAATAATAATAATAATAATAATAATAATAATAATAATAATAATAATAATAATAATAATAATAATAATAATAATAATAATAATAATAATAATAATAATAATAATAATAATAATAATAATAATAATAATAATAATAATAATAATAATAATAATAATAATAATAATAATAATAATAATAATAATAATAATAATAATAATAATAATAATAATAATAATAATAATAATAATAATAATAATAATAATAATAATAATAATAATAATAATAATAATAATAATAATAATAATAATAATAATAATAATAATAATAATAATAATAATAATAATAATAATAATAATAATAATAATAATAATAATAATAATAATAATAATAATAATAATAATAATAATAATAATAATAATAATAATAATAATAATAATAATAATAATAATAATAATAATAATAATAATAATAATAATAATAATAATAATAATAATAATAATAATAATAATAATAATAATAATAATAATAATAATAATAATAATAATAATAATAATAATAATAATAATAATAATAATAATAATAATAATAATAATAATAATAATAATAATAATAATAATAATAATAATAATAATAATAATAATAATAATAATAATAATAATAATAATAATAATAATAATAATAATAATAATAATAATAATAATAATAATAATAATAATAATAATAATAATAATAATAATAATAATAATAATAATAATAATAATAATAATAATAATAATAATAATAATAATAATAATAATAATAATAATAATAATAATAATAATAATAATAATAATAATAATAATAATAATAATAATAATAATAATAATAATAATAATAATAATAATAATAATAATAATAATAATAATAATAATAATAATAATAATAATAATAATAATAATAATAATAATAATAATAATAATAATAATAATAAATCATTAAAAAAATCTATTAGTATAATAATAATAATAATAATAATAATAATAATAATAATAATAATAATAATAATAATAATGCCATCGCTATCTCTCTTTCTGGCGTCACCGGTTTTAGCTTGCTTGTAAGTTAACTCTATCTCTCTAGCTGTGTATCTATGACATGATGGTCAATTCATAATTACTATCCTTTTGCCATATATAAAGACCACTGTATTAGACGTACAGTTATGCATTGCCCATTAACATGCTGCTTGCATTTGTTGTCTATGATGAAAGAAAATAAACATAGGGACATCTAAATAAACATTGGTGGGAAAGAAAATAAAGTGAGTAAATGGAAAACCTGATATGGTTAAAAAAAAGGTTACCAACATATTTTATATAGGGTAATGAGTGGAACCTCTGGTCCCATGTACCATCTTGTTACCCAGAGCGCACACCACATATAACTCATGCCCATGAAACACCATCCTCACACATGGAGCACAAGATGTATTTTCTCTTATTGCCTTTGGCAAGGTTTGAACTTGTGACCTTGCAGTCTTCATCTTGTAGCCCATGTAGTTTCCCCCCCCCCCCCCCCCCCCCCCCCCCCCCCCCCCCCCCCCCCCCCCCCCCCCCCCC
>CM067170.1:47778586-47868586 GCA_034093135.1 Erigeron breviscapus | reverse complement strand
GAATTTGTATCTGTTTCAGACATTATTCGTTTGACTTCATCTGGAGAGGTGTTGGAATTGAGGGATTTTAGGATGTTGGCTAGCTCGTCTTCGGAGATTTTTCCATCACCATTGGTGTCAAAACGGTTGAAAATCTTCTTAACTTCATCGTTGCTGGTCGGGAATACGTGTTGGTTGTTTGATTCTGGATCCATTTTTGAAGAATTTGATTTTTTGGTTTGTGTTTTTGGGATGATGTTTTAGATGATGAGAATATATGTGAGGTACAAATGCATGCATGCACAGAAATGTTTTGTTTTTCTCTATTTTACATGGAGATAAAAAAATCCATCTTTTTATTTGGTTTGTGTTTTTGGGATGATGTTTTAGATGATGAGAATATATGTGAGGTACAAATGCATGCATGCACAGAAATGTTTTGTTTTTCTCTATTTTACATGGAGATAAAAAAATCCATCTTTTTATTTGGTTGTAATTAATCATGGGAAAAACCAACTAGTAGTTCTGTCCTTAAGGGCTACTTCCTATACATTTAGCAACTATTGCCTCTTTGGGGTTTGAAGATTGGAAAAAGCATTTGTACTAGTTGCCATTTCTGGGGTCAAATTGTAAGATTTATTTTCTGGGGTTTTACTAGAATCAATGTGTTTTTATGTATCAAAGATTTAAGAATCATCAAGTTTGGTGCTTTTTTCAATATATGATGATGTATTTAGAAAGTGTGGTGTATGTTAGCAAAACCAGACCAATGGTATTTTAATCATGCGCTTAATGTTCTATTTTAGGATATTGTGAATACAAACCCCTATTGTTTTTCATTACGAGGAGTAATTTTGAGTATTTACATTTTAAAGACTACCAATTTTTCTATGGGTAATGATATTCGTACCAACTCTTTTGATTAATTTACCATCACTGTGCAATAGTCAGTTGTACAGTATGCTTAAACTATTGTAGTTTATGGTAAATACATCAAAACTTTTGGTACTAATATCACTTCCCTTTTTCTATACTTTGCTTTTGCTTTCTTTCCTTTCAATTCACCTTTTTATATACAATTTATTTAAATCAAGAATACAGGTACTTGAAAATTGAAATAGATAGAAAACAGAATTGGAGATAGGTAAAGGTACATTTTCGTATATGATGTATAAACATATATGAATTTCATACATACAATATACAAAAGTTGTAGGTTAGATATAAATTGACTTATATACTAAACATTATATATTATCCCCAATAGAATTAACTTCATATACAACAAACAAATTTGTATCGAATTAAAAAGAAATAATTCCTATGTGTAATAAATAAAATGACATGAATTTATAACAAGTTTAAATTGTTAACCATCTGAATTCTTGGACATCATCTTCCTAAACTCTTCAAAATCAACAAAACCATCACCATCAGAATCCACAGATTTAATCATATTTGCACAGCTTTCGAGCGTGTAATTTTCCCCTAACTGGCTCAATATCTGTTGCAACTCATTTGCGGAAATCACACCATTATTGTCCAAGTCATATAACTTAAACGCCTCCTTGAGATCATTGATCGATTCACTTTCAGATTCTCCGGCTATTCCTTTGCATAATATGATAAACTCGTCGAGGCTAATGAAGCCATCAGAATTTGTATCTGTTTCAGACATTATTCGTTTGACTTCATCTGGAGAGGTGTTGGAATTGAGGGATTTTAGGATGTTGGCTAGCTCGTCTTCGGAGATTTTTCCATCACCATTGGTGTCAAAACGGTTGAAAATCTTCTTAACTTCATCGTTGCTGGTGGGAATACGTGTTGGTTGTTTGATTCTGGATCCATTTTTGAAGAATTTGATTTTTTGGTTTGTGTTTTTGGGATGATGTTTTAGATGATGAGAATATATGTGAGGTACAAATGCATGCATGCACAGAAATGTTTTGTTTTTCTCTATTTTACATGGAGATAAAAAAATCCATCTTTTTATTTGGTTGTAATTAATCATGGGAAAAACCAACTAGTAGTTCTGTCCTTAAGGGCTACTTCCTATACATTTAGCAACTATACTGCCTCTTTGGGGTTTGAAATTTGGAAACCTTAATTGCTAGATGCTTGAACAAATAACTTCAATTCAATATCTAATTTGCTTGTCTTTTTTTTTAACAGAACTAACAGGATTGTCCAAGTAAATCGTACAAAGGGATCCATTGGTGAATGGTCAACATTATTTAGCTAGTCAATCCAACCGCACGGAGCCCTCAAATTAATCCAGATCTAGGAAAAAACCTGTTGGTCCCGATCGTTTAGTAGTAAATGATACATTTAATCAACAACTTAATGGTAATTAAAGATACAAAGTTAATTTTCATTAAAATTATTGAGTAATAAATAATCAAAAAATTACAAAGAGTATTGCAGAATAAAAGGATTAAAAGACATAATATAATCCTAAATTACTCTTTATTTAATACATATTTAGTTTGAAAAAAATAAAATCTAACAAACTCTAAGAACTGCATCTAACAAACTCTAAGAACTGCTGACAAGCAGTGTTTTTACGAATAATATTGAAAACACAAAGTTACAAAAAAATTATTTTGGGAGTGGATCAATTGGACGAACATTGCTTTCGTTTTATAAACAAAGATTCACTTTGAAAAGTATGCAGCTACTTGTCAAAGTCTGATTTGACAAATGCAAGAGATAAGAAAGCAAGTTATACTTTTCTTTCCTTTTGTCTTATCCTGGTTGACAAGATAGATTTGTTTGTCCCCATCAACAACAAAAAAGGCACAGGGTAACACGACCAGAAAAAGGTCAACCCCACCAGAGCATTAGCGGCGACGTCGCCGCTAATGCTGCCACCGACATGTCTGCAATAATGACTGACAACGTTCGATCCCTAGATGCCACGTCGCAGGCATTAGTGGTGACGTCGCCGCTAATGCTCCGACATGGATACTGTTTCCTTTACATCGGATCATATAATTGGCGTAAGTGCGATTATCCTTATATATAGCAATCTGCATGTAGACTTTCATTTTAAAACAAACGCTGCTTCTTTCGCTTCTTTCATTCTTTCATATAACAGGTATATATTTTATGTATATATATATATTATGAATATAGATATTATACTTATGTGTAATTATATATATAGTTATTGTACTAACTATACATATAGTATGGATACCATCGATATGTTGACTTGTTTACTTTAATTATTTCAGATGGATAGTTTGGAGGATATTTTGTAACATCCGTGAGGTTTGACCCGTTGACTTTATGTGTAATATGACTAACAATTTAAGTTAATGAAGTATTTGGGTCGTTTTATGAATTAAATGACAATGTGTTATATTCGGGTCGATAATATGTTTTGATCGGTGTTTAGATGTCTAACGATTGTGTTTTTGGCTTGAGAAGAGAAACGGGTCGGTCCGTGGGTCATCCACGACCCATCAGCCCTTGACCCATTTCTCCCCCCCTTATCTTCTCATTTACCTCTCATTTCTCTCTTCTATCTTTCTTTCTCATTTTCTATCAAGTAAAGAAGGCAAAGGCAACCCATTTCATTTCTTCATCTCATTTACCTCTCATTTCTCTCTTCTATCTTTCTTTCTCATTTTCTATCAAGTAAAGAAGGCAAAGGCAACCCATTTCATTTCTTCATCTCATTTACATCGACTTGGTGTTTTGGAACTGTTATAACACTAGAATCATAGTCTTCTATACCTCATTATCGTCATATCGAAGAATCAAAGGTTGTAGTGAAAGCATTTTTACCCATTTTGCCATAAATCGGGTTCTAGCTCGGAAAAGAAGTTTTGGTAAGTCAAATTCATCCCATTTGCTTCTATTTATGTTAGTTTACTCATTTCTAGTCGTCTCGTGCATTTACAGGTCCTAAATCGGCTTAAAATGAATTTTGGGTCAAATTAGGGTTTAATTAGGGTTTGGATCGATTTGGTTGTTTGATGATGTTTTGGATTGATTTGAGGAATGGGTTAAGTGTAGCTAGGTGTAATGATGTATAATCAAGCTTCAAAATGAGTTTCAAACTCCTGCAAATCATTTTGGTATGGTTTGGGTCGAGTTTAGGGGTATTTGGTTCGTTTTCTGCACTTAAACAAAAACTGTTACTGCTGGTGTTTGGCCTCACTGCGGCGCAGTGGCAAGGCAAGGCCTTGACTGCGGCGCAGTGGATACCCCCTGGATTGAGACCTTGGTTTTGACTGCGGCGCAGTGGATAATCTCTGGTCCCGATGTTCGTTTTCGTTTCCTAACTTCAAACACTTATAACTTTTGATCCGTAAGTCCAAATAAGTCATATGACCTATCGTTGGAATCGTGAGAGAGTCTAGTTTCTCGTAGTAACCTTCATTTTGTATGAATCTTCGTACATTTCTAAAAATGTCGAGTCAAAGTGTTATGTTTCACACTCGGTAATGTTAAGAAAGTAATTGTGGGTTCGTAACTCGACTTAAACCTAAGGAACCAACTTATTTATGATTATAAAGTTGACATTATGATATATGACATGCTTTGATAGGTTGTGGACGCGTGGGGCCCAATACTTGCTATTAATCTTTTATTAACTCGACTTAAGCTTCTTTGCCGATCAAGGTGAGTTTCGTATCTCCCTACTCGCTTGAGATTCGGGCTGAAAAGTGTAAGACTTGCGTGTTTACTTACGTTGTTGATTGATTGATTGCTTTGGATTAAATGTTGGATTGATGAGACGGTTTATTACGTTTGATTGATTTGGTTTATGTTTTGTTAAGTATTTCATTAATATTAGGATAGACGTACATACATGGAAGTCGGTTATGCCTTCAATGGGTTTTAGATGTGGTGGGAAGGATGCGGGTGACCCTATATATAAGCATCTGGGACTCGAAGAATGGATAATCCTCTTAAGTGTATGTACGTATAGTTGGTTTGAATTGTGATTATTGGTTTATGATTGACGAATATTGATTGTTGGTTCATGACAGACGATTTGTGATTGATGCACATACGATTGATTGTAAGCATGCATACATAGTACATAATCCCTCGGTTGAGGACTCAAACATCCTAGTGTATAGATGTATACACTTATCATGTGAGATGTTGGTGACATGCCATCCGAGTATATAGACATATATATCTCGATGATTTTGAGATACAGCCTTGTTCATTGTGATGACAGGCGGGTATCGTTGCATAGGTGACCTGAGTTCACGCATAAGATAGGCATGTTGGCTTATTTATGCATTCGGTACTTGCATTGATACTTTTATCATTTGTGCACCTCTATTACACGCTTACTTGCTTTGTGTAATCTTGTTGTTGGACGTTATTGTGTTACTTAGAGGCTCGCTGTAAGTCATATCTAGCCTCTACTCGTGCATTGTGATTATTGACGATGGTTCCTTATGGACATTTACTACGAACTCACCAACCTTGTGTTGACTATGCTTAGTACACTTTTCAGGTAATCAATTTATCCCCGGTCGTGGAGTTTAGTTGCTTGCTTGCTGTTAAACCCGGGCATTGGACTTTATGAATCAAGGATTCATCGACCTTCTCTTTTGCATTATACTTAGGATCGAATTGCCATCTTCTGGATGTTCTTTTGTAAACTTTGATGGTTATTTGTTCCTTATGTATTTTGGTACTTGTTTCGTATTGTAATGGATTCACTGAATCTTTATTTGCATTTAGTTCTGTTCTATTGTAATTCCACCTTGCGCTATATGATTTCCGTGATATTTCGAGCCTCGGCTTGGGGTGTTACAGAATGGTGGCCCATGCCAGGTCGTAGAAAATTAGGCGGTTTGACCTAGACTACGGCTTAAGTTAAAACTCTTCATATAGCATGCATGGTTAGGAAATTCGTGTGCAATGTGAATTATGTGAATCCCCGTGTGAGTTCGTAGTTAAGACCACTTGTGTGATAGCTTGAATTCAATGTGATGAATGTGGAATGTGGCTAATATGGTTTGTTGTTGTTATTGTTTGGAGCTAATTTGATGATTTAGGGCAAAATGAAGTTATGCCATTAACTTAGTATAATATTGTGGCAACCCTAAAAGAACCCGATCAACTCTTTTATGGTTACCCAACATTATAACAAGTTAATGACATCGTGGATTGCGCACGTGTGACTTAAAGTATAATAAGGAACCGATATGCTTAATGGGAGATGATTAGGTGGAGGGTTAGCCATTGGTACACCCTGTATACATACCCGGTCGATAACTAGAGAGCATATCGAATTCAGATTATACTTTGAATCATTCGTGTTAGTTATTTGATTGCATGATGTATTGAGCATGATTACTTGAATTAATGATGAACGATGGTAATGAATTTGACATGATAATATGCTAAGTAACAATCCCATAGGATTCTAGCACTCTTTCCTTAGCATAATGATATGAAATGAGTAAGTGGTATCGGTACGAGAGTATTGACTACTTGTGTGACTAACTCCTGAGCCAAACTTGGCTGAGGTGATCGCTCAAACGGTCACCAATATCATGCCGACCATTATCGCTCAAGTCACGACAAGTCTTGGGGCAAACAATGAGACTCAAAACAATGGGCCTCAAAACAATAAAGCCCCGGAAAATGTGAATAATGAAAATGCTCAACCTCAGGCCGTGGAAAACGAAGAAGAGGAACTAGTGGGAGTTGATAACCGCATGCCCATGTATAATCAACATGGAGGATACCGACAGGGGTGTATATTTAAGGACTTCAAAAGCTGTGGAGCACCGGAGTTTAATGGAAGAGGCGGTCCCACTGAGTGTATAAGGTGGTTTGAAGAGATTGAGGCAGTGATTGAAAGAAGTTATTGCACATACGACGACCGGATTTCTTATGCATCCGGCATGTTTAGACATGACGCCTTGAGTTGGTGGAACCAAGAGATAACTTTGGGGCGGACTTATAACTTGGAATGGATCGATTTCAAGAACAAAGTGAAGGCAAAGTTTTGTCCTCCCTATGACTACAAAACTTGACCATTGAGTTTGCTAATCTCAACATGGACGGAGCCGAATACAAGAGCTATGTTAGACGATTTCAAGAGTTGTCTACCCTCATTCCTCACTTGGTGGGTTCCGAGTCTCAGGCCATCCAGAAGTTTGTATTGGGCTTGAATCCTCAAGTCCGATCTTATGTAAACTCTAACATGCCTACTTCTTTGGCCGACGCTGTTAACAGGGCCGGAAGTGTGACCGAAGACTTGTTGAGGAGCGGTGTCTTAAGCAAATCCTCAACATACAAGAGGAAAGAAGTGGGAGAGTCTAGTGGGGTAAAGAAAGTGGGAAGGTTTGACCCCAAGAATGCAAATAGGGGTAGAGTGATGGCGGCAGTGGAACCGGCTAGGAAGGCTTACTCTGGGCCTCATCCTTTCTGTGGGAGATGCAACAGGCATCATCCCGCCAATGCCCAATGTGGGGCATGCTTTAACTGCAACCAAGTTGGGCACGAATCCAAGAATTGTAGAGCTCCAAGAACGGGCCCAATGAATGTGGCTCCTGTTCGGGTCGTCCCTCCTTAAGGTAATCAACGAAGAGGTGAATGTTTTGAATGTGGTAGTCGTGACCACTACTGTAATAATTGTCCTCGATGGGCGGGACAACAAGTTCAAGTAGCCGTCCACCCCAACCAACTACAAATGGTCGGGCCTAACCAAAACCGGGGACAACAAGGGCATCAAGTGCAACCCCGCGGCCGAGCCTTTGCGGCCAATGCAAATGAAGCCCGCAACGATCCCAACGTAGTAGCAGGTACCTTTCTCCTTAATGGTCACTATGCAACGGTTTTATTTGATTCCGGAGCCGATTATAGCCTCGTGTCCTCTAACTTTGTTCCTTTGATTGATGTGCATCCTTGTGCTCTAAACTATGTGCTTGACATTGAAATGGTAAACGGGTCACTAACTAAACTTAGTCAAATAATACGTGATTGTGTCTTGACCCTAGACGATGTTGAATTCTTCATAGACCTCATGCCTTTCGATATTGGGAGTTTTGATGTCATTGTGGGTATGGATTGGTTGACGGCAGTAAACGCGACTATTGATTGTGGTGAGAGAGTTGTTAAGATACCCTTGTCTAACGGTAAAATTCTTAGGGTTCAAGGCGAAATCTCTGATTCCTCTAATTATAAGGTCTTTAGTGCTACCATCACAAAGGTAGAATTGAAGACTGTTCCTATTGTTTGTGAATTTCCCGATGTTTTTCCGGATGACTTACCGGGATTACCTCCAACTCGTGAACTTGACTTTCGTATTAATCTTATCCCCGAAGCCGCACCCGTAGCAAAAGCTCCTTATAGGCTAGCTCTAACCGAAATGCAAGAATTACAAACTCAACTCAAGGAACTCCAAGAGAAGGGTTTCATTCTCCCTAGTCAATCTCCTTGGGGTGCTCCTGTTCTCTTCGTCAAAAAGAAAGACGGGTCTTTCAGGATGTGTATCGACTACCGGGAATTGAACAAGCTCACAGTGAAGAACCGGTATCCCCTCCCAAGAATCGATGACTTATTTGATCAACTTCAAGGTGCTAAGCACTTCTCTAAAATCGATCTTCGCTCGGGTTATCATCAACTCCGGGTACATGAAGATGATATCCCTAAGACGGCTTTTCGCACAAGGTATGGTTATTTTGAATTCACGGTGATGCCCTTCGGGTTGACTAATGCACCGGCGGTGTTCATGGACTTGATGAACCGGGTGTGTCAACCATACTTAGACAAGTCTGTCATTGTGTTCATTGATGACATACTTGTATACTCGAAGACAAAGGAAGAGCATGTTGAGCACTTGCGTGAGGTGCTTGAACTACTAAGAAAGGAGAAGTTGTATGCCAAATTCTCCAAGTGTGAGTTTTGGTTGGAAGAGGTCCACTTTCTTGGTCACGTAGTGAGCAAGGATGGTATTCATGTGGACTCAAGCAAGATTGAAGCGGTCAAGAATTGGAGAAGACCCGAAACGCCATCAGAGATCTGTCAATTCCTTGGATTGGCGGGCTACTATAGAAGATTCATTGAAAATTTCTCCCGTATTGCACAACCACTCACTCTCTTGACTCAAAAAGAGAGAAGCTTTGAATGGGGCGAAAAACAAGAAAACGCCTTCCAAACTCTTAAAGATATGCTATGTGACGCTCCTATTTTGACGCTACCGGATGAAATTGAAGATTTTGTTGTTTATTGTGATGCCTCGGGACAAGGGTTGGGTTGTGTTCTTATGCAAAGGGGTAAAGTCATTGCTTATGCCTCTCGTCAATTGAAGGTGCATGAGAAGAACTACCCGACACATGATTTGGAATTGGGAGCGGTTGTATTTGCTTTAAAGTGTTGGAGACATTATCTCTACGGCACCAAATGTGTGATTTATACCGATCACAAAAGTCTTCAACACATCTTTAACCAAAGCGAATTGAATATGAGGCAAAGGCGTTGGCTTGAACTATTTAGTGATTATGATTGTGACATCCGTTATCATCCGGGCAAGGAAAATGTAGTAGCCGATGCCTTGAGTAGAAAGGAGAGAGTGAAGCCAAGACGGGCTAGAGCTATGAGCCTCACGGTGGGGCCGAATATTCGTGACCGGATCATTGAAGCCCAAATCCAAGCCACCCTACTAGAAAACTTTGGAAACGAGAACCTAGATGGCATGGAACAACAATTTGACAGAAAGAGTGATAATGGGCTATACTTGGTTGAAAGACTTTGGGTTCCTATTTTCGGTAACTTAAGAACACTTATTATGAATGAAGCTCATCAATCGCCTTATTCGGTCCATCCCGGGTCGGATAAGATGTACTTTGATTTGAAAAACTTGTATTGTTGGCCGGGCATGAAGCGTGATGTGGCTAAGTATGTGAGTGAGTGTCTTACTTGCTTACAAGTCAAGGCCGATCACAATAAGCCACCCGGATTGTTGGTACAACCGGTGATGCCCGAATGGAAGTGGGAACATATTTCAATGGACTTCATTACTAAACTACCGAAGACGAGAAGCGGTCGTGACACGATTTGGGTGATAGTAGATCGGTTAACGAAGTCGGCTCACTTTTTATCCATTCGTGAAACCGATAAATTTGACACTTTGGCTCATTTGTACATCAAGGAAGTGATATCTAAGCATGGAGTGCCGATTTCTATCATTTCCGATAGAGATGCCCGTTTCAAATCAAACTTTTGGAGAGCTTTTCAAAAAGCAATGGGTACCCGACTCGACATGAGCACGGCGTTTCACCCTCAAACGGATGGACAAACCGAGAGAACCATTCAAACACTTGAAGACATGTTGAGGGCTTGTGCAATTGATTTTGGTGGAAGTTGGGAAGACCATTTGCCGCTAGTTGAATTCTCGTTCAACAATAGCTACCATGCCACCATCCAAATGGCGCCCTTTAGAGCATTGTATGGTAGGATATGTCGTTCTCCTCTAGTTTGGGAGGAAATTGGTGAGAGTCAACTCATCGGGCCGGAAATTGTAGTTGAAACGACAAAAGTGATTTCTCAAATTAAGGAGAAGTTGCAATTGGCCCGTGAACGTCAAAAGAAGTATGCCGATGTGAGGCGGAGACCATTAGAGTTTGAAATTGGTGATTATGTGCTTTTGAAAGTGTCACCTTGGAAAGGTGTTGTACGTTTTGTGAAGCGGGGAAAACTTGCACCAAGGTATATTGGTCCTTTCAAGATTCTTGAACGGGTTGGAAAGGTTGCCTACCGATTAGAATTGCCACAGGAGCTTAGTGGGGTACACGATGTGTTTCATATTTGTAACCTACGTAAATGTTTGGCGGACCCTACACATCATGTGCCCATGGACGAGATTAGGGTGGATTCGAATCTCAATTTTGTTGAAGAGCCGGTAGAGGTCCTGGATCGTCAAGACAAGAAACTCAAGAATAAACGCTACACGATTGTTAAGGTTAGATGAAATGCTAGGCGTGGAGCCGAGTTCACTTGGGAGCGAGAGGATCATATGAAGTCTAAGTATCCGCATCTATTTTAGTAGTTAGTGTTTTGTTGAATTTCGGGACGAAATTCTTTCAACGGGGGAATAATGTAACATCCGTGAGTTTTGACCCGTTGACTTTATGTGTAATATGACTAACAATTTAAGTTAATGAAGTATTTGAGTCGTTTTATGAATTAAATGACAATGTGTTATATTCGGGTCGATAATATGTTTTGATCGGTGTTTAGATGTCTAACGATTGTGTTTTTGGCTTGAGAAGAGAAACGGGTCGGCCCGTGGGTCATCCACGACCCATCAGCCCTTGACCCATTTCTCCCCCCCTTATCTTCTCATTTACCTCTCATTTCTCTCTTCTATCTTTCTTCTATCTTTCTTTTTTTTGGGTAAAGCAATGAAAGCAGAAGAAGTGAACCGAAAAACCCTATTTTTCTCTCCATAAGGACGATTCTATTACTTTAGGGCCGCCGGCCATTACTTGGTCAATTCCGGCCATTTTTGACCGGATTTTCCCCTAGCTTTCTTCTCCAATCGATTCTATTTTCAATTCCCTACACATCCATGTAACGTACAATGCCTAATTCACGCAAAAAGAAAGGGAAATTAGGGAAGAAATCTAATGATGATAATTTTCAATCATCATATAACTTACAATCTTCCTCTAAATCTGTTGTTGATTACCCAATTCTGCATGAATATCGTTCGTCGCATATGTCTTCTGGTCATTCGCCGCCGCCTGGTCAGATTCAGGCCACCACCGCTCCATTGGTGGCTGGTCGTGAGTCGTTTATGGGAGAGGAGGGTATTGCTTTGTCATCTGATGCTAATTCGATTGGATCTGGGGCTAATCATGTAAACAACCCTATTTTTGATCAAAATGCTTCTGTTGATCCGCTGCCTGGTTGTTCTTTGCTGGCTGCTTGTGTTTCTCCTTCACGTTCGGCCGCTGTTGCTGTTGATGTTTCTTCACCACGATCAGCAGACGCTACTGCTGTTTATTCTCCATCACGATCAGTTGCTGCTGATGTTGTTGGGTCTCCCCCACGTTCAACCGATGTTACTGTTGTTGGTTCTTCACTTCATTCAGTTTCTGATCATTGTGGAGGGACGATTGGGATTGATCATGATTCGGGTTCTTTGACGCAATCTATTTTTTCAATGGAGGCTAGGGTTTTTGAAAACCCTAGTTTTGAAAACGTCACTGAAAACCCTAATCCGATGGATGCTTCTGTTCAGCCTTCTCCTGCGATGAATTATAGTGTCAATTCGCATGATGAGAAGGATTCAGGTGTTAAGCAGTGTTCATATGTTTCTGCTATTCGAGCGGCTAATGATTTGATAGAGTCTCTATCTTTGCGGTCTAAGGTGCATACACCTGTTTATTCGTCTCCTGATTTGCTTGTTGAGAAATCACATTCTACTAGTGATCATACAATTGATGGGGATCATACAATTGCTGGGGATGATCTTGTTTCAAATTCACGTTCTCCTAGAGATCATACAATTGCTGGGGATGATCTTGGTTAAAATTCACGTTCTCCTAGAGATCATACAATTGCTGGGGATGATCTTGTTTAAAATTCACGTTCTCCTAGAGATCATACAATTGCTGGGGATGATCTTGTTTAAAATTCACGTTCTCCTAGAGATCATACAATTGCTGGGGATGATCTTGTTTAAAATTCACGTTCTCCTAGAGATCATACAATTGCTGGGGATGATCTTGTTTAAAATTCACGTTCTCCTAGAGATCATACAATTGCTGGGGATGATCTTGTTTAAAATTCACGTTCTCCTAGAGATCATACAATTGCTGGGGATGATCTTGTTTAAAATTCACGTTCTCCTAGAGATCATACAATTGCTGGGGATGATCTTGTTTAAAATTCACGTTCTCCTAGAGATCATACAATTGCTGGGGATGATCTTGTTTAAAATTCACGTTCTCCTAGAGATCATACAATTGCTGGGGATGATCTTGTTTAAAATTCACGTTCTCCTAGAGATCATACAATTGCTGGGGATGATCTTGTTTAAAATTCACGTTCTCCTAGAGATCATACAATTGCTGGGGATGATCTTGTTTAAAATTCACGTTCTCCTAGAGATCATACAATTGCTGGGGATGATCTTGTTTAAAATTCACGTTCTCCTAGAGATCATACAATTGCTGGGGATGATCTTGTTTAAAATTCACGTTCTCCTAGAGATCATACAATTGCTGGGGATGATCTTGTTTAAAATTCACGTTCTCCTAGAGATCATACAATTGCTGGGGATGATCTTGTTTAAAATTCACGTTCTCCTAGAGATCATACAATTGCTGGGGATGATCTTGTTTAAAATTCACGTTCTCCTAGAGATCATACAATTGCTGGGGATGATCTTGTTTAAAATTCACGTTCTCCTAGAGATCATACAATTGCTGGGGATGATCTTGTTTAAAATTCACGTTCTCCTAGAGATCATACAATTGCTGGGGATGATCTTGTTTAAAATTCACGTTCTCCTAGAGATCATACAATTGCTGGGGATGATCTTGTTTAAAATTCACGTTCTCCTAGAGATCATACAATTGCTGGGGATGATCTTGTTTAAAATTCACGTTCTCCTAGAGATCATACAATTGCTGGGGATGATCTTGTTTAAAATTCACGTTCTCCTAGAGATCATACAATTGCTGGGGATGATCTTGTTTAAAATTCACGTTCTCCTAGAGATCATACAATTGCTGGGGATGATCTTGTTTAAAATTCACGTTCTCCTAGAGATCATACAATTGCTGGGGATGATCTTGTTTAAAATTCACGTTCTCCTAGAGATCATACAATTGCTGGGGATGATCTTGTTTAAAATTCACGTTCTCCTAGAGATCATACAATTGCTGGGGATGATCTTGTTTAAAATTCACGTTCTCCTAGAGATCATACAATTGCTGGGGATGATCTTGTTTAAAATTCACGTTCTCCTAGAGATCATACAATTGCTGGGGATGATCTTGTTTAAAATTCACGTTCTCCTAGAGATCATACAATTGCTGGGGATGATCTTGTTTAAAATTCACGTTCTCCTAGAGATCATACAATTGCTGGGGATGATCTTGTTTAAAATTCACGTTCTCCTAGAGATCATACAATTGCTGGGGATGATCTTGTTTAAAATTCACGTTCTCCTAGAGATCATACAATTGCTGGGGATGATCTTGTTTAAAATTCACGTTCTCCTAGAGATCATACAATTGCTGGGGATGATCTTGTTTAAAATTCACGTTCTCCTAGAGATCATACAATTGCTGGGGATGATCTTGTTTAAAATTCACGTTCTCCTAGAGATCATACAATTGCTGGGGATGATCTTGTTTCAAATTCACGTTCTCCTAGAGATCATACAATTGCTGGGGATGATCTTGGTTAAAATTCGCCGTTGCTTTGGATAGATTTACTGAGGAGATGATTGAAAAGAAGTCGGGTAGGGCTATGTTTGCTAGGGTGTTGATTAAAGTTAGTGCTGATCATGATATTCCTGCTTTTGTTGAGGCACTTGTGTTGGGTAAAATGCAGAAATTTAGGCTTCAGTACTTCTGGAAGCCGGATAGATGTTCTCATTGTGATGTCTTTGGGCATAAGTTTCTTGATTGTGTTGATAGGCCTAAGTCTTCTGAGGAGATGATTGAAAAGAAGTCGGGTAGGGCTATGTTTGCTAGGGTGTTGATTAAAGTTAGTGCTGATCATGATATTCCTGCTTTTGTTGAGGCACTTGTGTTGGGTAAAATGCAGAAATTTAGGCTTCAGTACTTCTGGAAGCCGGATAGATGTTCTCATTGTGATGTCTTTGGGCATAAGTTTCTTGATTGTGTTGATAGGCCTAAGTCTTCTGAGGAGATGGAAGCTGGGGCAACCAATATTGTTCCAGCTAATGAGGCAGGTCCTTCAGGTACTAAAACACAAGATATTCAGGGTTCACAGGATAAACAGGGCTTTCAGCAGCCTAAAAAGAGCCGTAGAAGGGCCAAGGTGTATCGGGCTTTCAGATTCCTAAGCCCAAGTTTCAGTATGTCCCTAAGAAACCAGAGAGGCCTGCCAACTCATTTGGCAAGGCTCCGATAATTGCTCCAGATACCTCAGCATCTACAGATCCATCACTGACTATGAGGGTCACTCCAGATACACATACCGGTTCACGTGCTGCTTCTCCGAAGGTTTTTCCTTCTACTTCTGCACCAGTTATTACTACTGGTAACCCGTTGCTTTGGATAGATTTACTGAGGAGATGATTGAAAAGAAGTCGGGTAGGGCTATGTTTGCTAGGGTGTTGATTAAAGTTAGTGCTGATCATGATATTCCTGCTTTTGTTGAGGCACTTGTGTTGGGTAAAATGCAGAAATTTAGGCTTCAGTACTTCTGGAAGCCGGATAGATGTTCTCATTGTGATGTCTTTGGGCATAAGTTTCTTGATTGTGTTGATAGGCCTAAGTCTTCTGAGGAGATGGAAGCTGGGGCAACCAATATTGTTCCAGCTAATGAGGCAGGTCCTTCAGGTACTAAAACACAAGATATTCAGGGTTCACAGGATAAACAGGGCTTTCAGCAGCCTAAAAAGAGCCGTAGAAGGGCCAAGGTGTATCGGGCTTTCAGATTCCTAAGCCCAAGTTTCAGTATGTCCCTAAGAAACCAGAGAGGCCTGCCAACTCATTTGGCAAGGCTCCGATAATTGCTCCAGATACCTCAGCATCTACAGATCCATCACTGACTATGAGGGTCACTCCAGATACACATACCGGTTCACGTGCTGCTTCTCCGAAGGTTTTTCCTTCTACTTCTGCACCAGTTATTACTACTGGTAACCCGTTTGAGGCACTATGTGCCTTAAACAATGATGATGTTCGCAAACCATCTGCCCCCACTATACTTCAGCAGGATCCAGATCCAGGCATAACATTATCAACAGATCCAGCAGATATAGAGGAGTTTGAGTCGGATACAGGAGAGACTGCCCAGTTCATGAAGGGTGATATATAGACTAGCTTTATTTACATTCTTGTTAATTAGATTGCTAGTCATAGTTTCATTTGATAGATTCAGGTGTTCTTGATATAGTTGGGTGTTCTTTCTCATTTTCTCTCAAGTAAAGAAGGCAAAGGCAACCCATTTCATTTCTTCATCTCATTTACATCGACTTGGTGTTTTGGAACTGTTATAACACTAGAATCATAGTCTTCTATACCTCATTATCGTCATATCGAAGAATCAAAGGTTGTAGTGAAAGCATTTTTACCCATTTTGCCATAAATCGGGTTCTAGCTCGGAAAAGAAGTTTTGGTAAGTCAAATTCATCCCATTTGCTTCTATTTATGTTAGTTTACTCATTTCTAGTCGTCTCGTGCATTTACAGGTCCTAAATCGGCTTAAAATGAATTTTGGGTCAAATTAGGGTTTGGATCGATTTGGTTGTTTGATGATGTTTTGGGTCAAAAATGGTGCCTCTTCTCTGCTTAAACATCATCATGGATAGTCTACAGGGAACCCTTTCAGGTTTTAAAGCTTCTGCGTTTGGTATTTTAACATGTGTTTTACTTAGAGATGTATATATGGGCTGTTCATCGGGTCAGATAATGGGTGTAAATGGGTTAAAGTTGAAATCTTCTTTTCTTAGTATGCATACAATGAAATGCATCAGGCCAGATTGGCCTGCAAACACTTTTGTCCAATAAATTTTAAAGAACTAATATGTAAGCATTATAAAGTACAAATTGAGCAACAATTAACCTGTTACCCTTTTAGATAAACCCATTTAGTATATTAGTCGAAATTCCCACTTAATGTGAAAATGCTATCATTTGTTGCTTATATGATCAAATAGGTGTTGCGAGGGGAGTTGGATCATTGGATGGCAACATCTAGGAGCCTGCATTAATCTTGCTGCATTCTATCTTGCGGGGATTCCGGTTGCTGCTATATTAGGATTCTGCACCTCGTTGCGAGGAGTGGGTCTATGGATCGGAATAATTGTGGGAGCAGCTATTCAACTTGCTCTACTGGGGGTAGTAGCAATCTGCACAAATTATGAAAAACAGGTCTGTTCTACATCCACCTCATCCATTTTGTTGTATTGTCTTTTTAAGTCATAGTACGTACTTCACAAAAAGAACATTATAGGATGATTCAATGATTCAGACGGTCATTTAACATATAAAAATAAATGAGTAATTATGTTTTGTTGTTGTGTGTATTTTGTGCAGGTGGAAAGGGTAAGGGAAAGGTTATTCAAGGAAGAATCCCCAATTGAGAGATTAATCATGTGAACCCATAAGCAAAAAAAACACTAGTTGGCTTATCCAAATGAGAGTAATTTATGTGAAACAGATTCTCATGTTTTGTTGATTGCAGAAAGTTCCAAAGTCTTGCTTCATATTGTCAGGATGTTTACAAACTATACTCTTTTGTAGTTATTTTTGAAAGAGGTCAGAGAGAACTCCAACGTCTCTCTAGAGAGAGAGAGAAGCGAACGCCTGAGATCGAGAACCCCTCTTCTCTAGATCTTATATCGGAGAATATTTTTGAAGGGTTAATAGCCCTGGGCCGGAGGTCCCTTCCACTTCGGTGGATCTGGAAGCAGCCTCCCTACCTTTGAGTAGGGGTAAGGTCTGTCTACATCATACCTCCCCCATAGCCCGGCTTATGCTGGGATTGGGTACCTTGTTGTTGTTGTTGTTGTACTCTTTTGTAGTTATTATGTAGCTCGAGATGGATCCAAGGGTTCTTGGTTGATATATCCCAGGCTTCGACATCTCAGATCTGTTAAGTTTGGCAACAGATTTAGGTAGCCATCGGATTTAAAGGTTTACCACTGGTCGTGTTTGAAACACAAGATTTGTATTTTGAAGCCATTGTTGGTTTTCTTTAAACAACTAAAAAACTTCATTGTTGGTTGGTTATCTGGTGAAAAGTGTTGAAAAGATAGAGTATATATTGCATTGGGGAAAGTGTGAGTATGAAAATCCACCGGAGAAGTTATTTGTTGGCTGAAATTTCGTTGGTGAAAATGAATGGACAGATCGGCTTAAGGGATTAAAAGTGAAATGTTTGACAACGTGAGGGACGGAAAATGTAATTACTCATTGTATTAGGACGTCGTTAACGTGAAATGACCGTTTGACCCTAACGTGTTTAGCACGTGCGTACGTGAACGGCCAAAAACCAACGCCGCCTATGAGAAGGACCACGATTGCAAATTTTTGTCAATTTTTAAAATTGATAATTTTTTCACCTTAGAGATTGAAAGTGAAAAACGTGTTAGGACGAAAAAAGTAATTTACTCTATTACTTTTGCAGCATGACAAAGTAGCATGTAAAATATGGAAATCAACTTATGCCTTATAAACGTTGAAAATGAGGTGCTTCTTAAATCCATAACCCAAACATGTTATGGTCAACAAAAAAGCTTATTATTATACTGAATTATATCATGTTGTTTCAAAATGACAAGTCGATCAATCACAGTAATAATAATTTTTTTATTAATAATACTGATGAATATCTAAGTAGTAAAAAACTCCAAATTGTCCAGGCTTAAAGTATCGGGTAAATAATTAACGATAAACGTTTTTTCTACAAAAAAGGTTTTGTTACATAAAATAGTTGTATACTTATCAAAAAATTCATGAGTAAGCTATTAATAGGGAAATGTACGTTTTTTTTTACGTTAATTACAGCTTTTAAAGTTGTATTTGGCATTTTCCAACCCAACCCTAGTTAGAGATGCACAAAAAAATCGGTTAACCTAACCGATGTGATCAAAAACCGGTTAACCTAACCGGTTAACACTATTTCGGTTATAGGTTATTAAAAATCGTAGGTTAGTAATCGATTGGGACTTTCAAAACACGAACCGGTTAATAATCGGTTAATCAATAACCGGTTATTTTTAAATAAAAATAACCTATAACCGGTTAACCTATATATTATTAATAATATTTTTATTATTTATATTATTAATTACGTTAGTACGACACACGCGGCTTTAAACCTAAAAACCTAAACATAACACAGGTTAATTTTAACCTATTTTCGGTTAACCGGTACCGGTTAACCGGTTAATAATAATCGTAATCGGTTACATATGTTTGAGTTTTTTGGTAGAGTAACCGGTTATTAACCGGTACCGGTTAACCTTAACCGGTTTTTTTATAAAAAAAAATAACCGGTTTCGGTTACTAAAAAAAATAACCGAAACCGGTTAACCGGTATTTGCATCTCTAACCCTAGTTAACATGTTACCATAAGTCAACATACAGTATATGTATCGTGAGGCTAGTGATTATAAAATAATTATTATTGTAAAACGTATACGATAAAACTACAACCGTTGGATATATTGTAAAACATATAAGATTAAATTACAAACAGTTTTGTAATATTGAATTATTGAAGACCTAAGGTGTAAAGTCAAAAGGCAATTTTGATAATGAAAGTTTGAAGCTGTCCTAAAAAATAGGTGGAAGTTCGAAACGAGCGTGTTTTCAGATTTTTCTTTAAATTCAACTCCTTAAATTTATTCAGATATAAATATAATGGTAAATGATAAATTCTCCTAAAAGTTATCCTAAAAATCCTCCTAAAACTATAAAAATATGACATGTGGTATCCACTAATTCTCTTTCCTAATCTTGCCCCCTGATTTTTCCACTTGTCACCATCTCATGGTTAAGAGGATTATTAGGCTATTTAGTTAGGAGGATTAATCATTTCCCAAATATAATTGTTTGATATATCTAAACAAGTTAAATCGCCAATGATGACTAGTCCAAGAGAATGTCTAGAGTACGTGAAAGACTTCACCATTATACAGTGAGGTTTCCCAGATGTCGTATTCGACTAAATGTTCGGAAAAAAACAAGTTAAATAAAAAAATAAAATTATAAAATAATAAATATTATCTTTTTCTACTGACATAAAAAATATCAGTTATTAACTATTTAATTTTTACAGGTATTTAATTTTCACATATGGTAAGTCTGGGTGAGTTTTTTCCTCCAGATCTCCGGTGATAGGGGTTTCTCATCGAGAGTTTAAATTGAGATCTATTCGGCGAGGGAGCTCTCTAGCGCGGGCCCGGTTAAAACAACGTAAGCTAGATCTCCCGATATTCACGAGTAATTCACATTTTTTTTTACAGAACTGAATGTACAAATAGACTTTTGTTTATAGTAATAATTTCATTTATAAGTATTTAATTATACTTTATTACAATTTGAAACATGAAGTTTTGGTGCATCATAACAAATAGATCGTATCAATATATGTGAGTGTGCATCAATATAATGCAAAAATATATCACAAAGTAAAAACAAATTAAATATAAATAAACACAATATTGAATATCTAAAATAAACATACTTATGTGTATAGAGATTTATTGTCCAACACTGTACACGGGACTTACGATATTATCAATATTAAATCTTTATACATTTAAGTCATAAAAGCTTATAACTTTGAAGATATACGGTTTCAAGTGTTATACTTTGCAAGTTGTAGTACAATAATCAGAGGTTCGTCATTGTCATTATTAGCTGAGACATATTGATGGAATTGTTTGCCGTAATCATTCCACAAGGCACATGCTACAATAATTCATCTATTATAAAACTTTTTTTTGTAACCAGTTGTACTCATCAAGTGATATTATTATGATAGATTATTAAGAATTAAAATATAAACATACTTGTGATCTTGTACTTGACAATCAAGTATATGTCTTTGATTATGATGTGAACCCATAACACGAATAAGTTTATTTTCAATCACATGTCCTATGATAATTAGATAACAATTAGGATTCCTATTGTGTTTAGGATAAGGATGTTGTATCGTCATTCGTTATTGTGTTTGAGATATTTCATATGTTGAAATTTTTTTAATTAATTAAATGATTAAAAATTTTTAAAAAAATCCTCTCAAGTTGATGGCTAAAAATAAATATAAATTAAGTATTCAGGGTTAAAAAGTGTAAATTATTGATGGAAAACAAAAAAGTGTAAATTAATGAGACTTTTTCTACAAATATAATATAAATACTAATATAATAATATATTTGGATAATGATTATTAGGATTTTAAATATATAGTTAAATTAAATGATGACATAAGCGAGAGTCAATTTGATAAAATTAAGCGATTTGATTGATAATAAGTTATTAGTTAACTGTCTTATATTATATATTAAAATAAGATTAAGATAAGATAAGATTAAGATTAAGATTAAAATATAAAATGATGCACGGTGATATTTTTAATTCATAAAGTTAATTCTCAATATTATGATGCACAAGTACTATCAATAAAGATTTTCTTTGATGCACGAGTCATATAAAAGGAGAAGACGACAAATAAAAAATTTTATGATAATTGATTGACAATAATAATTTATTGGATAAAAAGAAATGAAACATAATTTGTTCTTACAATAATAATGACTTTTGTATGTGAATGAGATTTTCGTTTATGAAAACAAAAGCAAAATGAGATTTAGAATATCTTTTTCTATTATAGTGAAAGTGAGTTATATGTTTTAATATGTTTGAACGACCACTTCAGCATGAGGATTAAAGAAATATGGTAGTATTTTATGCAACATAAAATTATGCTGAGTCGTAAGACGAAATCAAAATGAGATGATGAAAATTTTGATTTGATGTAAGTTTATCTATGCCTATATAATCTATAGTATATTAATAAACAAACTACCCTCCCCTTTTCAACTCTCTACCTTTAAAATACCCAAAATACCCTTAATTTTCAACACATTTCTAACTCACACACTAAATCTACCCAATATATCCCTAAAATATTTTACACCCATATTTATCCAAACTATCTATCTCCTTTATTAATTAATTTAAATATTTCCACCTAATATCTCTATAATATTCTTAATAAAGTTATTTACAAAAGATACATCTCTTAACCATAAAATAACTACACTACCATTTACGTCAATTACTTTTAGATTAATAACCACATCGTTACCACCACCGCCACTAGCACCACCCGTTGCCGCCACCGCCGCCGCATTGCGCGGGTACCCATCTCGTCTCTTATAATTCAAACTAAACCCTTTATCTTTAAACAATTAAGAACTTAAAAAGACTACATTAACACTCTTCTTTTTACATTTACTATTACCACATACTTATATAGACTAAAATACCCCTAATATCCTATATATTGTTAATAAAGTTATTTACAAAATATACATCTCTTAACCATAAAATAATTACACTACCCTATTAAATTAATTACATTTACATTAACAACTCATCTCTACCCCATCGCTACCACCGCCATTGGCGCCACCGTCGTCGCCACCGCCACCACTCACCATCGTAGCCGCATTGTACGGGTACACTTCTAGTTTTCTTATAATAAGAGAGAGAAATACACTATTTGTTAATGTCTAAAATGTAACACCCCGAGCTAGGCTCGAAATGCACTGAAAAGCATGACACAAGATGGAATTATCGTAGAACGAGACTATATGAAAATAAAAGGATTCCGTGAACCCAACAATTAGAATTCAATGTCACAAAAGCACAAGGAGCATACAACCATCAAAAGTTTACAAAATAACATCAAAAGATGGCTCATGATCCTAAGCAAGTCCCATCAACGGGTAATGAATCACGGATCCATAGTCATAGTCCAACTCCTAGCAATGCATATCAAGCTCTTGGGTTCTCTTGGTTACCTGAAAAGTGTACTAAACAATGTCAACACTAGGTTGGTGAGTTCGTAGGAAGGAAACGAAACAAGAACACATATCGATGCCATCCAACACGAAATCAAGCATAAGGAACGGGAATTTGGTATCCATTTAGTATTACACATGTATCATGATCTCATACTTGCACACAATGTCTATCGAATGTTCTCATGTCATCCATAATGTCATCAAGTACTCAAGTACCCGTAAAATGTCATCAAGCACTTACAGTGCCCGTTTGAATTGTCATCATGCACCTCATTGTACTTAATTGCACATAAATTGTTCTCACATGATCGTCAATGTCCACACATAACCTTATAACATGTGTATATACTTCGTACGATACTACTATTGAAAGGCCATAGATGCTTATATATAGGGTCACCCGCAGCCTTCCCACCACATCGACAACCTTTCGAAAGCATTACCGTCTTCCATATATACCCAACTAACCTAATAAACATCTAAACATGTACATACAATAATCATATAGCGAATACATATTTGCACGACAGCAATTCCACCAAACAACACTTATTGCACAATGTCATCATGAGCGAATGTACACTTTTCAGCCCGACTCTTAAAAGAGTAAGGAAAGCTACGAAAACTCACCTTTGCCTTGCGATGTTAAGGTTAAAATAAGCTACGACGTCAAGTGCTCACCAAACGTTCACGACCTATCAAGGTATATCATAGTATCATCAATGTTAATTCTAAACTCTTAAACAAGTCGGTCTAGTTAATTTAAGTCAAGTCACAACCCCAAAACGCTACAATGACTCTCCCGGCTAAGAACAAGACACTTGACTCGACACTTTTAGAAATGGAGCAAGATTCACCCCAAATGGATGTTATCACAGAAAACTAGACTCTCATACGATTCCAACGATAGGTCATACGACTTATTTGGAGTGGGGCAAGGCCCTTGCCACTGCGCCGCAGTGGGCCAAAACCCTGCACCAGCAACAGCAGGTTCTAAGTGCAGAAAACGAGCCAAAAACCCCCAAATTCGACCCAAACCATACCAAAACGATTTGTAAGAGTTTGAAACTTGTTTTGAAGCATAACTAAACATCATTAAACATAAATACACATAACCCATTCCACAAGTTCGACCAAAAACATCAATATTACTTCCAAATCATTCTAACCCTAATCAAACCCTAATTTTGGATTTTGAATCTCAAAAAGATACAAGCGCTTAGATTTAGATGAATACATGTTTAATAACTTGAAATGATGAATTTGAACTAGAAAACACTTACCAAAACTTCCACAAGCAATCAAACCCGAATTTGACCTAAATGGAGCTTTGTCTTGCACTTTGAAACTTGGATTTTTGATATGATGCTAGAATAATAAAGAGGATGATGATTTTGTCATGAATTTACTTGAACCACCTTAAATGACTAGAATTTGGAGGGGGGAAATTAAATGTTCTTGCCTTTGGTAGATAGGGGAGTAAATGAGGAAGTAAATGAATGAAGGAAGAAATGAATGAGTGAGATGGGGAGGATAGGGTTGGGTTACTTGGATGGGTCATGGGTTGGGTATAACCCATGGATAGGATCCATATTCAATTTACTAGTTAAACTTAGATGTCCTCTAAACGAAAGTCGATTGGCACTAACCAATGGTCTTAGTTAGCACATAAATCTTAAATTCAACATGAAATTGACCCATATTAACACATTTCACCCAATTGAACCTCAGATTGCACTTGAACATATATTGATTAGCCAATACTTAGGCAAAAATGTACACATAGTCAAGAGTCAAAAAATCACAATTGTTACATCATTCCCCCGTTAAGGGAATTTCGTCCCGAAATTCGATGGAACCCTAATCACTAAACAAATGCGGGTACTTAGATCTCATAAAATCTTCCCGCTCCCAAGTGAACTCGGCTCCACGCCTAGCATGCCATCGAACTTTGACTATCGCATAGCGCTTGTTCTTCAATTTCTTGACCTCGCGTTCCAAGATTTCTACCGGTTCTTCAACAAAAGTGAGCTTTTTGTCCACTTGAATCTCGTCCATGGGCACATGATGTGTAGGGTCCGCCAAACACTTTCTTAAGTTACAAATATGAAACACGTCATGCACACCACTAAGTTCTTGAGGTAACTTCAATCGATATGCCACCTTGCCCACTCGTTGAATGATCTCAAAAGGCCCAATGTATCTCGGTCCAAGCTTGCCTCTCTTCACAAAACGAACGATACCCTTCCACGGGGAAACCTTCAAAAGCACATAGTCGCCAACATTGAACTCCAACGGTCTACGTCTCACATCGGCGTATTTCTTTTGCCTTTCACGGGCCACTTGTAATTTCTCCTTAATTTGAGAAATCACTTTTGTTGTTTCAATTACTATTTCCGGCCCAATGAGTTGGCTTTCACCAATTTCCGCCCACGCGAGTGGAGAATGACACTTTCTACCATAAAGCGCCTCAAATGGTGCCATTTGGATAGTCGCATGGTAGCTATTATTGTACGAGAACTCCACCAATGGTAAACGATCTTCCCAACTTCCACCAAATTCAATTGCACAAGCCCTCAACATGTCCTCGAGCGTTTGGATGGTTCTCTCGGTTTGTCCATCCATTTGAGGATGAAACGCCGTACTCATATCAATTTGAGTACCCATCGCTCGTTGAAAAGCTTCCCAAAAATGAGATTTAAACCGGCTATCTCTATCGGAGATAATGGAAACCGGAACCCCATGTTTTGACACCACTTCCTTAATGTACAAACGAGCTAGGGTGTCGGGCTTATCGGTCTCACGAATGGCTAAGAAGTGAGCCAAATTTGTCAATCGGTCCACAATCACCCATATAGTATCACGACCATTTCTTGTCTTCGGTAACTTCGTAATGAAGTCCATTGCGATCCGTTCCCATTTCCATTCCGGTACCACCGGTTGTACCAACAAACCGGGTGGCTTCTTATGATCGGCTTTCACTTGTAAGCAGGTGAGGCACTCGCTCACATATTTAGCCACATCACGTTTCATGCCCGGCCACCAATAAAAATCTTTTAAATCAAAATACATCTTATCCGAGCCCGGATGGACCGAATAAGCCGACTTATGAGCTTCATTCATAAGAAATGTTCTCAAATTGCCAAAAACGGGAATCCAAAGCCTTCCAACTAGATATAGCCCATTGTCTTCCTTTCTATCGAATAGTTGCTCCATGCCATCTAACCCTTCGTTACCAAAATTTTCCGGTAAGGTAGCTTGTACTTGGGCTTCTATGATGCGGTCCCGAATACTTTGTCCCACCGTGAGGCTCATTGCTCTTGCTCTTCTCGGCTTGACCCTTTCCTTTCTACTCAATGCATCGGCTACAACATTAGCTTTGCCCGGATGGTAGCGAATGTCGCAATCGTAATCGCTAAAAAGTTCAATCCACCTTCTTTGCCTCATATTCAACTCACTTTGATTAAAAATGTGTTGGAGACTTTTATGATCGGTGTAGATTACACACTTGGTGCCATAAAGGTAATGTCTCCAACACTTCAAAGCGAAAACAAGTGCTCCCAATTCCAAATCGTGAGTAGGGTAGTTTTTCTCATGCACCTTAAGTTGCCGGGAGGCATAAGCACTGACCTTGCCCCGTTGCATAAGCACACACCCCAAACCTTGACCCGAAGCATCACAATAGACCACAAAATCTTCAATTCCATCCGGAAGGCTCAAAATAGGAGCATCGCATAACATGTCTTTGAGAGTTTGAAAGGCAAACTCTTGTTTCTCACCCCACTCAAACCTCCTCTCTTTTTGAGTCAAGAGAGTGAGTGGTTGTGCTATCTTGGAGAAACCTTCAATGAATCTTCGATAATAACCCGCTAATCCAAGGAATTGACGAATCTCAGATGGGGTTTCGGGTCGTCTCCAATTTTTGACCGCTTCAATCTTGCTAGGATCCACGTGAATCCCATCTTTGCTAATCACGTGACCAAGGAAATGGACTTCTTCCAACCAAAACTCGCATTTAGAAAATTTTGCGTACAACTTCTCTTTTCTTAGCAATTCTAGCACCTCACGTAAATGCTCGGCATGATCTTCCTTTGTTTTTGAGTAGACAAGTATGTCATCAATAAAGAGAATAACCGACTTGTCCAAGTAGGGTCGACACACCCGGTTCATCAAATCCATGAACACCGCCGGTGCATTAGTCAACCCAAACGGCATAACGGTAAACTCATAGTGGCCATACCTTGTACGAAACGCCGTCTTTGGTATTTCATCTTCATGAACTCTAAGTTGATGATAGCCCGAACGGAGATCGATTTTTGAGAAATATTTGGCACCTTGCAAGCGATCAAATAGTTCATCAATTCTAGGAAGTGGATACCGGTTCTTCACCGTGAGCTTGTTCAATTCCCGGTAATCGATACACATCCTAAAAGACCCATCCTTTTTCTTCACAAATAAGATTGGAGCTCCCCAAGGCGATTGACTAGGACGAATGAACCCTTTTCCTTGAAGTTCCTTAAGTTGGGATTCTAGTTCTTGCATTTCCGTCAAAGCAAGTCTATATGGAGCTTTAGCCACGGGTGCGGCTCCGGGGATCAAATTGATGCGAAAGTCAAGTTCACGAGACGGGGGTAGACCCGGTAGATCATCCGGAAAGACATCAGGGAAGTCACGAACAATAGAGACGGTTTTCAATTCTACCTTTGTGACAGTAGCACTAAAAACCTTGGAACTAGAAGGATCGGAAGTTTCACCCTGGACTCTAAGAATATCACCGTTTGACAACGGTATTTTGACCACTCTTTCACCACAATCAATGACCGCATTCACCGCCGTCATCCAATCCATACCCACAATGATGTCAAAACTCCCAACTTCAAAAGGCATGAGGTTGATATAAAATTCGACGTCGTTTAGAGTCAAGATACAATCACGGAGTACTTGACTAAGTCTAGTTAGTGCACCATTTACCATTTCAATATCAAGCACATAGTTCAAGGCACACGGATGAACATCTATCAAAGGAACAAAACTATGGGACACGAAACTATAATCGGCTCTGGAATCAAATAACACCGTGGCATAATGACCGTTAAGAAGAAATGTACCTGCCACCACATTTGGGTCATTGCGGGCTTCATTTGCATTTACCGCAAAAGCTCTCCCCCTTGGTTGCACTTGATGGCCTTGTTGGCCACGGTTTTGGTTAGGACCGGTGATTTGAAGTTGATTTGGGTGAACCGCCACTTGAACATTTTGTCCCACCCATTGGGGAGAAGCATTGCGGTAATGATCGGTGCTTCCACATTCATAACAACCTCCCCGTTGCCCCCTTTGATTGTTAGCTTGAGGAGGATGTGCTCGGAGAGGAACCGCATGAGTAGGAGCCACTCTCGGGGCCCTACAATCTTTAGCAAGATGGCCAACTTGATTGCAATTGAAGCAAGACCCACAAGGAGTAGTGGGAGCATGGTGTCGAGAGCATCTATTACAAAGTAGATGGGGACCCACATAAGCTTTCCTTGCCGGTTCAATCGCCGCAAACACTTTCCCTTTATTAGGGTGCTTAGGATCAAACCTACCCATTTTCTTCACCCCGCTTGACTCGGGTGCATCCTTCCTCTTTGATGATGTTGCTTGGCTCAACTCACCACTTCTAAGTAGGTCCTCGGTAACACTACCAGCTCGGTTTATGGCTTCCATCATGGAGGTAGGCATAATGTTATTCACCAAGTGTCAGACCTTTGGAGTCAAGCCCATAACAAACTTTTGAATAGCTTGAGCCTCGGGAGACACCAAGTGTGGGATGAGTGTTGACAACTCTTGGAATCACCGAATGTACCCTTTATAGTCCGCCCCATTCATTTGGAGTTGAACGAACTCCAAGGTTAGAGTTTGATGTTCATAGGGTGGACAATATTTCTTTTACCAAAATCTTGAATTGATCCCACGGTATAGCATTGCCCGCCCCTATTTCCTTGTTCCACCATTTTAATGCATCGCCTCTAAACATGCCGGTTGAATAGGTAACTTGATCATCATGAGTACAATGGCTCCTAGCAATCACCGCTTCAATTTCTTCAAGCCACCTAATACAAGCCGTAGGACCCCCACTCCCATCATACTCCGGGGCTTCACAACTCTTGAAATCCTAGAAGGAATACCCTTGCCGGTACACTCCATGTTGATTGAACCTTGGGACATAGTTATCATGCATTACCGGTGCCTCTTCTTCTTCCACCTCTACCGGTTGAACATTTTCATTGTTCCCATTAACTTGAGCTTGAACATTCGACACCGTATTATTGGGTGCTTGGAGAGATGCCGTGACTTGGGCAACTATGTTAGGCATGATGTTTGTGACCGCTTGAGCGATCACGGTTGCCAAGTCGGGTGTTGGTGCTTCACCACCACCTTGACCTCTCCCTTGGCCTCTCCCTTGACCTCTCGCTTGACCTCTACCACCACTTCTACCTCTACCACCACCACGACCTCTTCCACCACCACGACCTCTTCCTTGAACTTCTTGCTCCGGAGTATGCTCCCTATAAGTAGTCCCGGCTCTTCTTGACCTCACCATTTCTATAAAACAAGGAACACGTCGACTCGAAAAGTTAGCCTCAAAATGCTCGCATGTTAGTCACACAGGTAGTTAATGCTCCCATGTCGGCATACCACACATAAATCATATCATTATACTAAGGCAAAAGTACTAATGTTCTAGGGAAATGTTATGTATCATGCCATCATACCATATCACACTAATTGTTCATCATTAAACTGCATACCCATTTTCAATACATCAAGCAATCAAACAACTAAAACAAGTGGTCCAAGGTATAATCCGAATCCGATATGTTTCCTAGTTATTGACCGGGTATGTATACAGGGTGTACCAGCGGCTAACCCTCCACCCAATCAACTCCCATTAGGCATACCAGTTCCTTATTATACCCTAAACCAAACGTGTGCAATCCGTGGTGTCATTAACTTGTTATAATACCGGGTAACCGTAAAATAGTTGATCAAGCTCTTTTAGGGTTGCCACAATATTATATCATGTTAATGCCACAACTTCATTTTGCCCTAATTCATCAAACAACATCAATTCAACTCATCTCAATCCAACAATATGCACATGACCTCATTGACTTCAAGTAACCACATTGACCTCATGCACTTGACCACTACACATAACACGTTGTTCACGCCAAACCAATTGTACTCATGTTATCACATATAATGAACTTTTCCTACGAATTTCAAACGTACACTTATAATGCTCATATAGTTCACGTTGCATACAAGATTCCTAATCATGCATGCTATATGAAGAGTTTTACTTAAGCCGTAGTCTAGGTCAATCCGCCTAATTCTCTACGACCATGCGTGGGCCACCATTCTGTAACACCCCGAGCTAGGCTCGAAATGCACTGAAAAACATGACACAAGATGGAATTATCGTAGAACGAGACTATATGAAAATAAAAGGATTCCGTGAACCCAACAATTAGAATTCAATGTCACAAAAGCACAAGGAGCATACAACCATCAAAAGTTTACAAAATAACATCAAAAGATGGCTCATGATCCTAAGCAAGTCCCATCAACGGGTAATGAATCACGGATCCATAGTCATAGTCCAACTCCTAGCAATGCATATCAAGCTCTTGGGTTCTCTTGGTTACCTGAAAAGTGTACTAAACAATGTCAACACTAGGCTGGTGAGTTCGTAGGAAGGAAAAGAAACAAGAACACATATCGATGCCACCCAACACGAAATCAAGCATAAGGAACGGGAATTTGGTATCCATTTAGTATTACACATGTATCATGATCTCATACTTGCACACAATGTCTATCGAATGTTCTCATGTCATCCATAATGTCATCAAGTACTCAAGTACCCGTAAAATGTCATCAAGCACTTAAAGTGCTCGTTTGAATTGTCATCATGCACCTCATTGTACTTAATTGCACATAAATTGTTCTCACATGACCGTCAATGTCCACACATAACCTTATAACATGTGTATATACTTCGTACGATACTACTATTGAAAGGCCATAGATGCTTATATATAGGGTCACCCGCAGCCTTCCCACCACATCGACAACCTTTCGAAAGCATTACCGTCTTCCATATATACCCAACTAACCTAATAAACATCTAAACATGTACATACAATAATCATATAGCGAATACATATTTGCACGGCAGCATATCCACCAAACAACACTTATTGCACAATGTCATCATGAGCGAATGTACACTTTTCAGCCCGACTCTTAAAAGAGTAAGGAAAGCTACGAAAACCCACCTTTGCCTTGCGATGTTAAGGTTAAAATAAGCTACGACGTCAAGTGCTCACCAAACGTTCACGACCTATCAAGGTATATCATAGTATCATCAATGTTAATTCTAAACTCTTAAACAAGTCGGTCTAGTTAATTTAAGTCAAGTCACAACCCCAAAACGCTACAATGACTCTCCCGGCTAAGAACAAGACACTTGACTCGACACTTTTAGAAATGGAGCAAGATTCACCCCAAATGGATGTTATCACAGAAAACTAGACTCTCATACGATTCCAACGATAGGTCATACGACTTATTTGGACTTACGCTTTAGAAGTTATTAACGTTTGAAAACTGACGCGCGTATTTCCCAGTAGTATCTCACTGCGCCGCAGTCAAGGCAAAATATTGCCACTGCGCCGCAGTGGGACAAAACGATGCAAGGGACATAAAGTATCCACTGCGCCGTAGTGGGGCAAGGCCCTTGCCACTGCACCGCAGTGGGCCAAAACCCTGCACCAGCAACAGCAGGTTCTAAGTGCAGAAAACGAGCCAAAAACCCCCAAATTCGACCCAAACCATACCAAAACGATTTGTAAGAGTTTGAAACTTGTTTTGAAGCATAACTAAACATCATTAAACATAAATACACATAACCCATTCCACAAGTTCGACCAAAAACATCAATATTACTTCTAAATCATTCTAACCCTAATCAAACCCTAATTTCGGATTTTGAATCTCAAAAAGATATAAGCGCTTAGATTTAGATGAATACATGTTTAATAACTTGAAATGATGAATTTGAACTAGAAAACACTTACCAAAACTTCCACAAGCAATCAAACCCGAATTTGACCTAAATGGAGCTTTGTCTTGCACTTTGAAACTTGGATTTTTGATATGATGCTAGAATGATAAAGAGGATGATGATTTTGTCATGAATTTACTTGAACCACCTTAAATGACTAGAATTTGGAGGGGGAAAATTAAATGTTCTTGCCTTTGGTAGATAGGGGAGTAAATGAGGAAGTAAATGAATGAAGGAAGAAATGAATGAGTGAGATGGGGAGGATAGGGTTGGGTTACTTGGATGGGTCATGGGTTGGGTATAACCCATGGATAGGATCCATATTCAATTTACTAGTTAAACTTAGATGTCCTCTAAACGAAAGTCGATTGGCACTAACCAATGGTCTCAGTTAGCACATAAATCTTAAATTCAACATGAAATTGACCCATATTAACACATTTCACCCAATTGAACCTCAGATTGCACTTGAACATATATTGATTAGCCAATACTTAGGCAAAAATGTACACATAGTCAAGAGTCAAAAAATCACAATTGTTACATCATTCCCCCGTTAAGGGAATTTCGATAATTTATTTAAAATCTAATTGACAGATGTCACTTCCTAATTCTATCTTATTTAATTTGTTTTATATTAATAGTTATTTTATTTTACCCGTAACCTATGTATCATTTTATATTTTCACTACATTATAAAAATTATATCATCTTGTTGAAAAGTTAGAAAAAGAAGAGTTTGAAAATGACCAATTTACCCTCAATGAACCCTCTTTCATTACTACTTATAAAAATTTACCTAATTGCCCTTATTGAACTAATTTTACACTCTAAACTCTTATCTTCTAAAAATATCTCTACTACCACCTTTACATTAATTACATTGTACATCATTCGTCGCCGCCACCACCGTCGCCGCCATCACTACCAGTCTCCACCATCATCAAACCGTCATCGCTGTCACCATCGCCGCATTGCACGGATACCGTGCTAGTATAAATAAAAAAAACACAATGTCTAGACAAGCGATGAAGCAAAGTCATAAATACAAAATGACTTAATGATAAGCGACAATATATGTCAAAACCTTAGGATGTCAAAACCTTGGGGTTTTTCCCTCTGAATACTTGTAACGGCTCATGGTCAATATCTCGTTGTCTAGGATACGTGCAAGGCTTCATCATTATACGGCGAGGTTTTCTCGATGTCGTATACCGACTGAATGTTAAAAAAAAACAGGTAATCACCGATGATCACTTATTTCATAATAAAAAACAACAACAACAACAACAACAACAATAATAGTATCCAACTAGTTTTTGTACCCCGCGCGTTGCCGCGGAATACACTTTCTATACGACAAAGTTTATGTCAAATATCCGAACCCAAAACTTAAAAAAGACAACTAAACATGTAGCAATAACAATAAAAAAAATGTAAAAGAATAATAAGATGTATAAAAACATAAACAATAATTATATTAATGCTATAAATGTTACATGCATGTAAAACGTAACGATGATGAAAGTTATTATATATTAAAAACGTTATTTATATAAAAAGACAGATGCAAATAATCAAACCAAATGTTTAAAAGTAAACTGTAACGGTGTGAAAGTTGTTTGATGAAAATCCAAAAAGTTAGTGTCAAGAAAATGAAAACAAAAACTTTGATGAAGGACAAAAGTTAAAAGATAGAAACTTTAGAGTGCTAAAATGAAAAATTGATAAAAAATAAATAAATATTATGTGCTATAAGAACTTGTACATTACATGCATAAAGAACTTGTAAATTTGTACAAGTTGTTTGTATAAAGACATAAACAATAACTATATTGATGCTTTAAATGTTACATGAACGTAGGACGTAACGATAATAAAAGTTATTATATGTTAAAAACGTTATATATATATAAAGAGAAATGAAAATAATCAAAACAAAGTTTAAAAGTAAAACCGTAACAATGTAAAAGTTTTTTTATGAAAACATGAGAACCTAAAAATTTTGTGTCAAGAAAATGAAAACGAAAACTTAGATGTAGGGCAAAAGTTAAAAGATAAAAACTTTAAGGGGTTAAAATGAAAATTGGTATAAGTTATTATGTGCTATAAGAACTTGTACATTCCTTGCATAAAACACTTGTACATAAGTTTTTAGTATAGTTATAATATACAGTAATATAAAAGAACATATACGCCACAACTAAATTTTTTGATCAGATTGGTAATAAGGGGAGCTAATGGAAGAAAATTTGCTATTGTTACAAGGAAATAATGATGATGGTCATGATGATAGAAATAATAGTAATAATGATTTTGGATCATTACTTACATGGAGTATGTTTGTAATAGAAGCTAAGAAATTTGTGTACATAGCAGGACCGATGGTGTTGGTCACACTTTCTCAGTATTTGTTGCAAGTTATATGCCTCATGATGGTTGGTCATCTCGACGAGCTCGCACTTTCCAGTACTGCCATCGCCGTCTCTCTTTCTGGCGTCACCGGTTTTAGCTTGCTTGTAAGTTAACTCTATCTCTCTACCTAGCTATGTATTTACGGGTGATGATCAATTCATAACTATTTTTTTTGCCATATATAACGACCACTGTATTAGACGTACATTTATATATTACGCATTAACATGCTTGCATTGCATTTGTTGTCTATGACAAAAGAAAATAAACATAGGGAAATCCAAATAATCATTGGTGGGAAAGAAAATTAAGTGAGTAAATTTAAAAAACTGATATGGTTAAAAAAAAGGTTACCGCATAGAACTCAGATGACCGGTGAAGCACCACCGGTGAAGCACCATTCTCATACATGGAGCACAAGATATATTTGTTCCACTTGCCTTTGGGAAAGTTTGAACTTGTGACCTTGTAGTCTTCATCTTGTGGGCCCATGTAGTCAGTAGTCACATTGTGGCGGTAGCAGTTGATCGAACAAACTAAAATATATGTTTTTAAAACTTGAATTGTAAAAACGAATCAAATGTGATCTGCATCAATTTTTATACATAACGTACTTCACTTTGCATAATGTAAAACTCAGTACACATTCGACTCATGATGCTGCAAACAAGGAAATGCATCATAATCATTTGTACTTGCAGATTTGGCGTTAAAAGTAAGATTAGGTTCTTAATGTTATGGATGGATATTGGGTATTTAGGATTAATAGGATATATAATATAATGTAATTAAGTTGTCAGATTTTGAAATTTATTTGCATATATTTTGTATTTTTGTTACAGTTGGGGATGGCTAGTGCACTGGAAACCTTATGTGGACAGGCTTATGGAGCTCAACAATACAAGAAAATCGGAACCCAAACTTACACCGCCATTTTCTCTCTTTCAATCGTGTGCATTCCTCTATCTGTTTTATGGAGATATACAGAAAATATACCCGTTCTTACGGGCCAAAGCCCTGCAATTTCAAGTGAAGCTGGAAAATTCATAACGTGGCTTATTCCTGCACTCTTTGCTTATGCAACACTTCAACCACTTACTCGATATTTCCAAATGCAAAGCATGCTTTGGGCTATGCTCATTAGCTCAACTGTTGCGTTATGTTTGCACGTTCCTCTTTGTTGGGCTCTTGTGTATAAGACCAGATTAGCAAACATTGGAGCTGCAATATCCATGGATATTATAATGTGGCTAAACGTGATCTTCCTCTTCTTTTACATGAAATATTCTCCTGCTTGTGCTAAAACCCGTGCTCCAATATCTATGGAGGTGTTGCACGGGATGAGACAGTTCTTTAGCTATGCTATCCCTTCAACTGTCATGATTTGGTACTCCTCTCCCTCTCTTATACGTAAACGTATCATATGCTTTCATGGCCTATTAATTGAAATAAGAAATAAGGGTATATGTTAGATCAATAAACCATAACTATAATGGTTAACAAGTCGATGACTTTGAAGGCTTTGTTTGTCTAACATTTTTTCATACCTTGTAAACATTACTTGCAGTCTTGAATGGTGGTCTTATGAGTTTTTACTATTGCTATCTGGTCTTCTGCCAAATCCGGAACTAGAAACCTCAGTTCTTTCTGTATGGTACGAACTCAGATTGAACAAAAACTCAGTTTATATGAAGGGTGGTGATTTTTAAATTTATTTTGCATTTTGAACAGCCTCAACACTATTGCTACTTTCTACGCCATAGCATACGGATTTGGGGCTGGCATCAGGTTCGTCAATACTCATGTTACTGCTTCATTTCTACGATGATGGCAAAATGGGCGGGGTGGACGGGTCAAAACATCTAGGTGTCAAATCTTGTCAGTTTGGTTGACAGGAAATAGTTTTTGCCCCAAAAATCCAGGATTAGCATGTCAGATAGGGTGTAGAAAGTTTTATGCATTAGAAATACTCTATAATCGACTTTCAACCCGTTTTACTTTTCGCTATATATTTAGCCGAGCCATTCGAGAACATAACCTGGGTAGGCCAATCCATAACTATATGATTCAAAATTTCTAAATCTAGTTTCTGTAATGCATATTTGCATCTAAAGGTTCATTACTGATGTGTATTTAGTAGCACTGCTTTGCTTTTTCCAGCACTAGAGTTTCTAATGAACTTGGAGCCGGAAACCCACAAGGTGCTCGTATTGCAGTCTATGTTGTCCTCTTAATTGCCATTATTGAGACGAGTGTAGTTAGCACAAGTGTTTTTGTCGGTAGGCGCGTTTTTGGGTACATTTTTTCCAATGAAGAGGAAGTTATTGATTATGTCACAAAAATGGTGCCTCTTCTCTGCTTGAACATCATCATGGATAGTCTACAGGGAACCCTTTCAGGTTTTAAAGCTTCTGCGTTTGGTATTTTAACATGTGTTTTACTTAGAGATGTATATATGGGCTGTTCATCGGGTCAGATAATGGGTGCAAATGGGTTCAAGTTGAAATCTTCTTTTCTTAGTATGCATACAATTAATGATATGCATCAGGCCAGATTGGTCTGCAAACACTTTTTCCAATAAATTTTAAAGAACTAATATGTAAGCATTATAAAGTACAAATTGAGCAACAATTAACCTGTTACCCTTTTAGATAAACCCATTTAGTATATTAGTCGAAATTCCCACTTAATGTGAAAATGCTATCATTTGATGCTTATATGATCAAATAGGTGTTGCGAGGGGAGTTGGATGGCAACATCTAGGGGCCTACATTAATCTTGCTGCATTCTATCTTGCGGGGATTCCGGTTGCTGCTATATTAGGATTCTGCACCTCGTTGCGAGGAGTGGGTCTATGGATCGGAATAATCGTGGGAGCAGCTATTCAACTTGCTCTACTGGGGGTAGTAGCAATTTGCACAAACTATGAAAAACAGGTCTGCTCTACATCCACCTTACCCATTTTCTTGTATTGTCTTTTTAAGTCATCTGTCATTGTACCTCACGAATAAAAACATAATATGATGATTCAGATGGTCGTTTAACATATAAATATAAACGAGTAATTATGTTTTGTTCTCAGATTTTTGTGTTGTGTGTATTTTGTGCAGGTGGAAAGGGTAAGGGAAGGGTTATTCAAGGAAGAATCCTCAATTGAGAGATTAATGTGAACCCATAAGCAAAAAAAACACTAGCTGGCTTAACCAAATGAGAGTAATTTATGTGAAACAGATTCTCATGTTTTGTTCATTGTATAAAGTTTCAAAGTCTCAGCTTCATATTGTCAGGATGTTTGCAAACTACACTCTTTTATACTTATTATGTAGCTCGAGATGGATCCAAGGCTTCATGCACTATGATCATTAGATCCAAATAATATCACTCGGTAAATATTGTCTCGGTTTGGGCTTTAGCCCCAGGCTTTTGTTGGAATATGATCACGTTAAATAAACGCATGTCCGAAAATGTTTAAGCCTGCGGGGTCACACGCGATGACACTTAGATATCCGGTAATATGTATATATTGTATCTACATATTTATAATCACCAAATTGAGAGAAATGATAATTGGACATTATTAACTGGATATGTTAATTAGAATTACTTATTAATTAATAAATATGAATTATTAATTATTAAGTATTAATTAGTAATTAAATGTAATTATTAATTAAATCCTAGTCCAAATCAAAGATATTACTTGAGGATTAAGTTATTTGGGATATATCTATACCCTATATATACCCTAATAACTTAACCCTAATAATAATATAACTCTAATATCATTCGGTTCTCTCTCGATCCAAACTTTAATACCGAAAACACAAAACTCATATTCTAAAACCAAATCTATATTATATAGATAATAGTCAAGACTTTGGTGGGGGTTTTAGTTCGGCAGAAACATAATTGTGTTTCGTTATTCTGTTCGACAAAACAAACTAAAAGTTATTTATGAGCTTTTGGTTTTTGGTGATTCAAGATCTAGCAATCTTCGGGTATTGTTTGACGTGTCGTGTGTGCGATCGTAGAGGGGTTTTACTTTAAACCCTAATTAATAATAATCATCATCATTATTACTTATTGGAAGCTAAGCTAAAAAGTACACATTAATATAGGGCTAATTGTTTGGAAAGTACCCAAACTTTGACACTTTTGTTTTTGTGAGGCTTCAACAAAAAAAACTTCTATTGTGAGGATTAAAACCGGTAAACCCATCTATTATGAGGTCATGTTCAGGTTTCCAGTCACTTTTTAATTTTCATTTCATTTTATATTATTTTTTGAAAAAAATAATGATATATGTGCCAAATAAGCTGCCACATCACCTTTTTCCCCAAATTATTCAACCACAATCAACATCCCTACATTTTTCCAGATTATGCAGATGAATCCATCTCCAAATCGCATCACCAAACAAATTTATATTCATATATATATATTTCATCATCAATAATCATAATCATCTAATATATATATATATATATATATATCTATATATTTCATCATCAATAATCATAATCATCTCGTGGGAATACAACGAGCCACTGTCAAAGGAGAAAACTACAATTCAATTGTATCACCAAATTTAAATTATTCTGCTTATATCTATAACACACACACACACACACACACACACACACATATATATATATATATATTCCCAAATATATATCCGGCAATGGTATGATATACTCCTACCCTTAACCCCAAATAAAGTGGTCAGACCTTCAAAACTTTAAATCGGAAAAAAGGTATCCAAGAACAAAGAAATTTAATCAGATCTATGGATGTTGCAGATCTTCACTGGTGGTTTGGGTGTGGCCGGAGAAAGAGAAACCATTTTCCGGCAAAAAGTGGCGGCGGTGGTATGACAAGTGATTTGGCCCACAAGGTGTAAATCTTATTGAAGGTGCACGATGGTGCTTTTTGGCATGATGCTCCCCGATTAATGATGGATAGATTATAGGTTATGATTTTTGTTTTGGTTGTCATCATATCCAACTATCCAACTATGATTGAATTTTTTTTTAGACGGCAACTATGATTAAATCTAAATGGAGATGGTGGTGGATGTATGTTATAGAATTTAGGGTTATGTATATATATATTGAAATAAATATAAATATAATCCACATGGAAATTGAGTTACAGATGATGTATTTTAAATATTGATAAACCGGCTAGTGACTGTACACGTAAGCAAAAAGTGTACGGAGTCCCACAAAAGTGATTATAGCCGGTTTCTTGCCCTTGAATAGAAATTTTTTTTGTTAGAGCCCCACAAAAACAAAAGTGTCAAAGTTGGAGTACTTTCCAATCAATTAGCCCATTAATATATTGCATATGATTCTTTCCGCTGCGTACTCGTGATTATTTATATGATAATTGTGCATGAATCCTAACAGTGGTATCACGAGCCTACTATGTGATATATTAGTTACAAAGTTCAAAACTTGAAGGGGGGTTTAGGGTTGGTTCGATTTATTTAATAATTAAATATTAAAATCGATTTTTTATTTATTTATTTTAATATAAATCGAAAATTTAATAAAAATAAAATTAGGGTTTTTGTTTTTATTATTAATTCAACCTAATTAAGTTAATGGTTAAATTAAACCCTCTATGCAAGTTTTGATTGTGTGAATTGACATGTTTATTTGATATAAATTGCATGTTTTATGTATCTTTTATTTAATGTTGTTAAATAGAAGTAAAAATCATAAGGAATTCATGCAAAATTCTTTATGATTATTACTTAGATATATTGATATAAATTGCTTAGTTTAATGGTCCAATAATTAGGGTTAATTATTTGATAATTGTGTGACTATGTGAATTTTTCGTGTGATTTTTTCTGTTTGACACATGTTCACTAAAAAATTAATATAAAATCAACCGTAATGAGTTAGGAGCTGTCTTTGGACTATATGTAACATTCGCGATTTTTGCCTTGTATTAACGTGAATTAAACGTGATTACATTTTGATTTAATTCCATGTGTTGTGGCTTAATTTATTGTCGACCCGTTGACCCGAACGTGTTAAATGATTTATTGTTCTAGTTAATTTAAATAATTTATTTATTTATTGTGAAACTAGAAACGTGTATTATGCTAGTCGAAGCTACGTGAGCGTATTTATCAGGTTTAAGACGTAATGTGACGTTTAATTTGATTAGAAATGTAATCGGGGATCCATGGGTCAACCCATGACCCATGAATCACCACATTTGACCCAACCATATCCACCCAACCCAAGTCTTACACTCTCACCTCATCCATTCATTCACTCACACTTCATCTACCTCTCTCTCACCCAATTGAATGCAAGAATACCTCTCTCACTCTCTCTCTAAATTCTTGTTCCATTTATTGTGTTTCAAGCTAGATTAGTCATAAATTCATCATCTAATCACCATATTAAAGATTGGTGGGTCAAAGTGCAAGAAACTACTATTTCCGGGCTAAATTCGGGTTTGAGGCTTGTTGGAAGTTTTTGGTAAGCAAATTTGTTCCAACATCTTTATTTTCATGTTATTAACAAATCTCTAAGTAAAACAAGGTAATCTTGGATCAAAAATGTAAGTCAAACCCGTTTTTAGTGAAATTAGGGTTTTTGGGTTACAAATGGTAAAAATCGGGTTTCCTATGTTATGAGTCAAATCTTGGGATGGGTTATGTTTGAAATCGTGTTTTTAGTTTAATACAATCAACATTTGTACGAAATTTTGGATTAGAAACCTCTTGAACCGAAATTAGGGTTTGTAGTGACTGAAGTGGGTCAAATTCGGGTTTTTCACTATGAATCAAATTTATTATGTGGGTTATATTTGAGAACACATTTCTAACTTAACACAAACGAATTCTGGTCAAGATTCGGGTTAAAACCCATTTAAACCGAAATTAGGGTTTATAAATTATAAATGGAGTCAAAAATCAATTTAATTATAAAACCCATGAATTATGGACGAATTGGATGGAAGTCTCAGTTGTTTATGTTCATAGTTGGTTGTCAATGCTCAAACATGCTTTGTGTCATCATCAAATCGACCCCATGGCTGCAATTTAGGGTTTTGGTTGAAGTCAATGTTTGACTTCAGAAAGTCAAACTGTTCTTGTTCATCTTTGTTACCCAGATTTGTTCCTTGATTCTGCTCAGACGTAACCTACGGCCAAAAGGCCATATCTTACGCTCATATGCATCTCTTATTTGGACCTTACGCCCATATACTTCTGTTTACGCCAAGAAAAGACGAACCAGACGCTAAAAGTGCATTATAGGGGGCAACGTAACCTACGCTCACTCCTGCCGTAACCTACGCCTGCTGGGTTTGAACCAGCGTACCCTACGCCACCTTACAACGTAACCTACGCTCGTTGTTCTCTTAGCCACCGTATGCTACGCCCACCACCACCGTACCTTACGGTGGTGGGGATTCCTTATTTTCCCAGATTTCTTTCTGGTTCGTTTCCTTCTTCTTGCTTCGAGCCCAGTCTCTTGTGGGACCCTTCTGGTCTGGATTGGGTCGTGTTCAGGCAGGAGAAAGTGAGAAAAACCCTAGCTGGTTATTGTGGGGAAGAAAGCAGTGTAGAGATATATATAAGAGCATATATATATAATTACGGTCCCTTTTCTTTTCCTTTTTTTTTTATTATTATAAACTTAGCTTTCAAGTTTGGGCCAGCTCTCTTCTTGTTTTGGTCTGGGCTCCCTTTTTGGGCCGTTTCTCAGCTCACTTGACACCAAGTTGAGTCGTTTAGTAGGTCCAATGTCGAGCATTTAAGCAAAGCCTATATATATACATACTTACAAATGTATGTAAATTAAAGGTGTATCATCACATATAAATTTACATAAATAAACATTTAAATATTATGTTAGGTGGTGAACACAAGACGATTACCGGACATTAGTAGCTCGTTAAATACTTATAACTCGACCCGTATTGTGTTGGACATGAAGCCTAAGAGACGTCTAAAGTCTTAAGTCGTTTTAAAATGTCAAGTAAAGACTTGTAATATAAAACGTGTATACTTATTGATAGGTGGACGCGTGTAACGATCATTGGACGATAATAATTGATTATAAACTTCTCTTTTGCCGATCAAGGTGAGTTTCGTAGCCCCTACGTTTACTTTATTTGGGGTGGAAAGTGTACTCGTTTGTTAAACGCTTGTCGGTTGATACGATGGATTATGATATGAAACGAGATGTTAGTTACCTATTTGCTTGCTTGTGATACGTGTTATTGAACTTTTATATGTGATGAATAACGTTATGTGGTAGTGTATTGAAACGTTTATTATGTATATGTATACTCACGTTATGGATTGTTGAATCCACGTTATGGGTATCTCTATATCCACGTTATGGGTATCTCTATATCCACGTTATGGGTATCTCTATATCCACGTTATGGGTTGTTGAACCCACGTTATTGAACGTTATTAATCCTCGTATATCGTTAATGGTTGTTATCCCGACACTTGATTTTTATTACTTAAACCTACGAACTCACCAACTTTATGTTGACACGTTTTAGTACACTTTTCAGGTGAACAGGTAAATGGAAGACATATTGGATGATTTATTGCTTGATTGCATACTAGGATGGACTTGGACTATTTCTTGGATCCGTGATTCATAGTTCCCGCTAATGGGTTATGCTTAGGATCATTTACCATCTTTTGAACTATTATGTAACACCCGACTTTAAAAATATGGGTTTTCAAAAACTTTTCACCTAGCGGTGTTAAATTGCGGAAGTAAAGACTGTAAAAGTCAAAACCGATAAAAACATTTCGGTTTCTGCATTTATTTGGTGTTACATGCCATATCAAACAATAGTTCAAATGAAAACCCAACGGTTGCCCAACATTAAACAACCGTTCACACATTACTACATAAGTTCGACATTAAGTACGAAATGTAAATAAATGTCTAAGAAAGAATCGTCTATGGGTAGCTAAGGCTCCTTCAATGAATCTACCCAAGCTCACACGTCCTTCATCTAATTCCTTCAAGCTAAACCTGAGGGAACAACCACATTAAAGAAACAAGTGTTAGCTATAAGAATAGCTAAGTAAGATAACACTTAATTTAAAAGCATTTGTCCAATTAAAACAATCTTCATTATTAGACAAGTTTTATTAGGCACAACACACATCACACATTCACACATATACTGCATCTCAACTTCATATCAATTAGGATAATCATCCTAAATGTGCCTATCCTGCATTAGTTCACACATTGTCACACGTATCTTTGTTAACTGCATATAAGTGTGCCTGCATCACACCCGACTGGATGATTAGTCAAAAGACTACTCATCTTACGTCGTTAAGGAATGGCAAGCCAAACCTAGAGTAATCCGTATGTGGAGGTTGGTCAAACCTCTCGTATTACTCGCCCTGCGTTATAAACACCATGTTGCGAGGAGCCACCCAAGCAACAACTGCATCTACGCACTCATCCGGCTAAGACAAGTACGGGTTAAGCTTAACACTTTTCACTGCATCTGTTTTATGAGCTCAATTTCACACATAAAGATTGGGTCCCTGCATTCCCAATCATTCACACACATATAGTCTAGGTAACACACATTCCTAGACATTCACACACTTTAACTTCATTACGTTTGGATCCTTAAACGTGCAAGTGACATAGCAACCTAGCAAGTCTAGTGAACTAGGCGTACAGGTCAAGCATGCATATCACACATCAACTTCATTTCTATATATCATGCATATCAAGATACTTCATTAAACTACATCAACTGCATAGCTACATACTATATTAAGCAATACTACATTACACTACAATAGGGACTGCATCTCAGGTCTCATGGTCAACTGCATAACCCATAATACCTCCCAAGTAACCCATATGCCCACATGCAATAATAAGGTACCGAATGGAAGTATTTACGATTTGAAACCAGCTTTTAGTTGATCCCCCAGCGTGTCAAAGTAGTGTATCTTACCTGATAGTAGTGTACGCGCGCAAACAAATAGCTAATAGTGCTTATCAATAATCCCCGACACCTATCGTACATTAACATATTAAGCATAAGTCATTTGAGACATCAAATGGACTCTCGTACGACCTCAAGACTGACCACGTGAAAATCCAGACTCACATCTTACGAAGTTACCTACAGGCCTTACGAAGATAGCCTGCAGATTCCTTCTTACGAAAATAGCCTTCGTACGAACTTAATCTTCGTTCAAAGTTACTTCTTACGAATTTAAACTTCGTTAGGTTTACTTCATGAAAAATAACTTATAACTTACGAACTTAATCTCTGGAAAAGCTTCTTACGAATTTAACATTTTAGCTAACGAATTTAGCCTCAAAATCCTTCTTACGAAGATAGCCTTCGTTCTTACGAACTTAGCAGCAGCTTCGTTAATTTCGTTCGGTTTTTCAAAAACTGACTAAGTTCTTCGATTTTCCAGAAAACGATCCATCTAGGCTTTACCCCAAACACGTTTTTAACACAATTAAACATCTTTTGATCATCAAGATCGATTATAGACTCGTTTAATACCGTTTTGAACATTAATTGACCAAAACACCTCTTTAACCCTAATTCTTTTGCAAAACCCCTTTTCAATCAGATTTGGTTCATTATAAAACAACTTTGAATCTGAAAATACAATCAATTAATTGATTATTACCTGCTAATAACAAATAGGATGCAAATACTCTTGACAATGACCACCAATTCACACACAAAACGACTTTTCGGCTTGAGATTTGATGAGAGAAGACTATGGAATGACTTAGGATCAGTTAGGGCTTGTTTAGAAGAAGTGAGATCTGCAATTAACCTCCTAATGGCATCCCCTAAGCTACTAATCCCGTTTTTGACTTTCCACACATGTCAAAACTAGTCCCTAGGCTTCCTAATCCTTCATTATTGGTCACAAACTACATTATTGACCATATACAACATTAACCCTTCATTAAATGTCACTACATAGACATAAACCTTCATATTTCACACATTTATACTACATTAATATTTAGGCTTCCAAGCCTCACACATAACACACATTAACTACGTATATGCATATATTCACACTAGACTTAACAACACACATAAAGTTGACCTAACGGCGTTAGTCAAATCTTAAAGAAAAGTTTGGGATGTTACAAATACCTCCCCCTTAAGAGGATTCCGTCCCCGGAATCTCATCATTAAGGAACAACTCGGGATAATTCTCCTTCATTACTGCTTCAGTTTCCCAAGTCAAGCTTTCTCCATGATTATGTTTCCACTTTATCAAAACAAGATCTATCACTTTCCTGCGTAACTTCTTTTGCTTCCTTCCAAGTATTGCCACTGGTTCTTCAACCATTTTCTTCATTGGGTCAATGCTCACATCTTGAATTGGAATCACACTTGACTCCTCAGCTAGACACTTCCTTAAGTAGGATACATGAAAGGTGTTGTGAATTCCATCCAATTCTGGAGGTAATTCCAACTGATATGCTACATCCTTAACGCGTTTCAAGATTTTAAAAGGTCCAATAAATCTTGGACTCAACTTGCCCTTCCTTCCAAATCGGATTACTCCTTTCCATGGTGACACTTTCAGCATCACTAAGTCACCTACATTAAACTCCATTGGTCTCCTTTTCTTATCTGCATAAGTTTTATGCCTTTCTCTGGCCACACGTAAAGCTTCTTTAGCTACATTAACTTTCTCAGCGGAGATTTCAATAATTTCGGGACCGGTTAACTGCTTTTCACCGGGCTCCATCCAACAACTTGGAGTCCTACATCTTCTTCCATATAACATCTCAAATGGTGGCATTCCAATACTTGCATGGTGACTATTATTATAAGCAAATTCAATCAACTTCAAGTGTTCATCCCATGCTCCACCATAGTCTAGTACACACGTTCTCAACCTATCCTCTAAAGTTTGGATGGTTCTCTCACTTTGCCCATCGGTTTGAGGATGATAGGCGGTACTCAAGTTCACTCTAGTACCCAATTCTCGTTGAAGACCCTTCCAAAATTTAGACACAAATCTAGTGTCCCTATCCGAGACAATAGACAATGGAACTCCATGCTTCGACACTACTTCATCAATGTAAATCTTTGCCATCTTCGTTAAAGGCACATCTTGTCGAGTAGCTAGAAAATGAGCACTCTTCGTCAGTCTATCTACAATCACCCAAATCATATCATTCCCCTTCGGCGTCCTCGGTAGCTTCGTTACAAAGTCCATCGTGATATGATCCCATTTCCACTCGGGAACGTCTAATTGATGCAACAAACCATACGGCTTTTTATGGTCCGTTTTCACATGTGCACATGTCAAACACTTTGCTACAAAATGAGCTACTTCTCCTTTAATATCCGGCCACCAATAAATCGGCTTCATATCTGCATACATTTTGGTGACACCGGGATGCATCGAATATCTACTTCTGTGGACTTCTTCAAGGATCAACTCACGGTTACCACCAAGCAATGGCACCCAAATACGACCCTTGTACGTTTTAAACCCACGGCTATTAGTCTCCATCACAAGTCGTTTCTTCTTTCCAATACTCTCATTATCAATATTATCCTCCATTAATGCCCTTACTTGTGCTTCTTTAATTCGATCAAGTAGCCCCGACTTGGCTTGAACTTGCATGCTCATCAACTTACAAGAAGAACTTTGCACTTTCCTACTTAGTGCATCCGCCACTACATTGGCTTTACCCGGATGGTATTTAATTTCACAATCATAATCCTTGAGTAATTCCATCCACCTCATTTGTCTCACGTTCATCTCCTTTTGATTAAAGACATACTGCAAGCTTTTATGGTCGGTAAACAAAGTGCATTTTGTACCATAAAGGTAATGTCTCCACAATTTCAATGCAAATACAACTGCCGCTAACTCAAGATCATGGGTAGGGTAATTCTTCTCATGAGGCTTCAACTGACGTGAGGCATAGGCAATCACTTTGTCCCTCTGCATTAAGACACACCCCAAACCCGTAATAGAGGCATCGCTATATACCACTAAATCATCCGTACCTTCAGGCAAGGCAAGGATAGGAGCTTCACACAACTTCTTTTTCAACGTTTGGAATGCATTTTCCTGCTTTTCAGTCCACTCGTACTTCACACCCTTCTTTGTTAATTCCGTCATAGGCTTGGCTATTCGGGGAAAATCCTGAATAAACCTTCTATAATACCCAGCCAAACCAAGAAAACTCTTAACCTCGGTAGGAGTCTTTGGCTGCTCCCACTTTGAAACAGCTTCAATCTTTGAAGGATCTACCTTAATACCTTCTGATGAAATAACATGACCAAGAAACTGCACTTCTCGGAGCCAAAACTCACATTTAGAAAACTTTGCGTACAACTTCTTCTCCCTCAACACTTCCAAAACTGCTTTCAAATGCTCACGATGTTCACCTTCTGACTTAGAATAGATCAAAATATCGTCAATAAACACAATGACAAAATGATCTAGAAAGGGGCGGCATACCCGATTCATTAAGTCCATAAACGCGGCTGGAGCATTGGTCAACCCAAATGGCATGACCAGGAACTCATAATGACCATATCTAGTCCGGTAAGCTGTCTTTGCTACATCTTCCTTCTTTACCTTCAACTGATGATAACCGGACCGCAAATCAATCTTTGAAAAATACGAAGCACCATGTAGTTGATCAAAAAGATCATCAATTCTCGGAAGAGGATACTTGTTCTTGACCGTTCGTTTGTTCAACTCACGGTAGTCAATACACATGTGCATTGATCCATCCTTCTTCTTAACAAAAAGAACCGGAGCTCCTCAAGGCGAGGAACTAGGTTGTATGAACCCTTTGTCAAGTAACTCCTGAAGTTGCGTCATTAATTCCTTCATTTCTGTAGGAGCTAATCGATAGGGTGCTTTAGCAACGGGTGTAACACCGGGAATAAGATCTATCTGAAAAATAACCTCACGATCGGGAGGAATACCGGGAAGATCATCGGGAAACACATCGGAAAAATTGGATACTACATCAACACTAACGATTGGAGACTTCTCTTTTCTTGCATCAATGACATAAGCCAAGAAATGGCTCTTGTTTTTCCTTATACATTTAATAGCTTTCATCATACTAATAATCTTTATTCCTCCTCTCTTCTTGTCTCCATACACCGTTATCACTTTACCCTCGGATATAGGCAATCGAATTATCTTTTGGGAACATAGAATACTAGCTTCATTACTAGCCAACCAATCCATACCAATCACTACATCAAAACCACCTAAGGTAGTAGGCAATAGTTGGACCGGAAAAGAACGACCTTCAATCTCAATGTCACAATCGTCATAACCCACACGTATATCATTAACCGTACCATTAGCAATTTCTACCTCTATTGAACAATCTAAGGAAGTAGTGACTCTTTCTAGCTTAGGAGCAAATAATGTGGATACAAACGACCTATAAAGAGTCACTACTTAATTTCCATGTCGTGCTGTGCTTTTCTTGTGATATCCCATTATTTCGCCTTGTTGGGGTGTTACAGAATGGTATCAGAGCTGTGGTTGTAGAGAATTAGGTGGATCGACCTAGCCTATAGCCATTGAACCCTTATTTCATAATTAGCATGCATGATAGGAAATTTTGTGTGCAACGTGAATTGTATGATGCATAAAAATTTGTTTAAACGGAGTTCGTAGGTTTCTTATGACTTGATTACTATGTGATGACTTGATGGACGTATGTGTTAGTGTCGGGATACACCGTGACTTGCCGAACGAACGTTAACGTACATTCTTATAGTTTATTGTTTAACCCTAGCAAAGTGAAATGAGGGCATTAACGGAGTATGACATTCGGTAACCCTAGAGGCGCCTGATCAACAAATTTATGGTTATCCTATGTCATATAAAGTTAATGGCCTCGTGGATTGCGCATTGTGGATGAAGTATAGTAGGTAAACCCGGTATGCTTAATGAGTGTTGGTTGGGTGGAGGGTTAGCCGCTGGTACACCCTGTATACATACCCGACCAATATTTAGAAAGCATAACGGAACCGAATCCCGACGTCCATTCAATATATTAACGGTGTGGAGGGTTAGCCGCTGGTACACCCTGTATACATACACCTTTAATGTATTGAATGTTGAAGTTAAGATTTGGACTATGCTTTACCCGCCTTGTCATGACTTGACCCATTTTACATTGTGTTGAATGATTCGTGATTGCATGGTTGATTGTGGATTGTATAATCGATGAAGCCTTAGATTATTGCCATGATAAAATCCCCGTAGAAATATGTATGTTAGACGGTCTAGGGAAGCCCTAGATATGAAATGCTTGTTTCGTGATGATTTACCTTGGTTAACTCGTGTGTGAATCGTGAGAACTAACTTGCTAATCTAACACGTGTTTTCAGGAAAGTATGGTTAGACCAAAAAGAGTCGTTCGCCGCCCTCGTCCTCAAGAAGAAGAAGAGGTTGTAGGTGGACGTGGACGTGGCGGTAGAGGAGGACGGGGTGGTAGAGGAGGCCGTGGAGGTCGTGGTGGCCGAGGTGGCCGGGGTGATGCCAATCCCCCGGTAACCGCCGAGGTTATCACTCAAGCTCTAAATGATCTCATGCCGGATCTTGTGGCCCGAATCCAAACGGCCATGGAAGCTAGAAATGAACAAGAAGAACCGGAGGATGAAGCGGTTCATGTTCAAAATGAAGATGAAGATGTGAATGTAAATGGTGAGGATGAGGGAGAAGGTTTTGTGCGACCAATAGGTCATGATGCTTACCAACAAGGATGCTTGTTTAAAGACTTCAAACTTTGTGGAGCTCCGGAATTTAATGGAGAAGGTGGTGCCACGGGTTGTTTGGAATGGTTGGAGACAATTGAATCAATCATTGCTCGGAGTGGTTGCGCCTATCACCAAAAAATTACTTATGCCACCGGCATGTTGAAGGGTGATGCCCTTGAATGGTGGAATGAGGAGGTTGATGAATTGGGGATTGATGCGGCTAACAACCTACTTTGGGGAGAGTTCAAAGACATGATAATTGCTAAGTACTGCCCGACACATGAAATGAGGAACTTGCAAGTGGAATTTTCTAAACTTGCTATGAAGGGAGGAGACTATGAGGGTTACACTCGCCGATTTGGCCAACTCTCTAGACTCATCCCCCATTATGTGAGACCCCAAGAAGTAAAGATTGAGAAGTATGTTTCGGGGTTGCCTCATGAAGTGAGAATGCTTGTTTCTCACCCCACCATGCCTTTGACATACAAAGAGGCAACCACCCGCACCGCTAGTGTGACATTGGAGCTCATTAGGGGTGGTAAATTGAGCAAGAATGACAACAAAAGGAAAGATGCGGCCGAGGCTCGTGTTGACCCAAACGTCGTGGCAGGTACTTTTCTTCTCAACAATCAATATGCCACCGTATTATTTGACTCGGGTGCCGATTTTAGTCTTGTTTCAATGACTTCATCTCGTTGATTGATGCTAGCCTTAGTCCTTTGTCGTATTACTTTGAACTTGAAATGGTAAACGGTGGGTTAACTAAAATTGATCAAGTCGTTCGTGATTGTACCTTAGAGTTATGTGACCACCCGTTCTTGATAGACTTGATTCCTTTTGATATCAGTATCTTTGATGTGATTGTGGGAATGGATTGGATGTCAGAAATGAACTCGGTTATAGATTGTGGTAGTCGGGTAGTGAGGATTCCGTTAGATGATGGTGGTGAGTTAGTAGTTCAAGGCGAGACAACCGAACCGTGGGAAGGAAAGATCTATAATGTTAACGTCACAAAAGTTGAGTTGAAAGCCGTACCCGTGTTTAATAGATTCCCGGATGACCTACCAGGTTTGCCTCCATCCCGTGAACTCGATTTCCGTACTGATCTCAATTCTTCTCCCGTGGCCAAAGCACCCTACCGCTTAGCCATAACCGAAATGCAAGAGTTGGCCGCCCAACTCAAAGAACTTCAAGAAAAGGGTTTTATCCGCCCTAGTCATTCACCGTGGGGTGCACCGGTCTTATTTGTCAAAAAGAAAGACGGTTCCTTCCGTATGTGCATCGATTATCGTGAACTAAACAAACTCACGGTGAAAAATCGTTATCCTCTTCCAAGGATTGATGATTTATTTGACCAACTCCAAGGTGCTCGTTTCTTTTCCAAAATTGATTTGCGGTCGGGTTACCACCAATTACGTGTCCACGAAGATGATATTCCCAAGACGGCCTTTCGTACACGATATGGGCACTTTGAATTCACAGTTATGCCATTCGGGTTGACAAATGCACCGGCGGTGTTCATGGACTTGATGAACCGGGTGTGTAAGCCCTACTTGGACCAATTTGTCATTGTCTTTATTGATGACATCCTCATCTATTCCAAATCTAAAGAAGATCACGCCGAGCATTTGAAGCTAGTTTTGGAGCTACTCCGGAAAGAGAAATTGTATGCCAAGTTCTCCAAATGTGAATTTTGGCTTGAAGATGTCCACTTTCTTGGTCACGTAGTGAGGAAGGAAGGAATTCATGTGGATCCAAGTAAGATTGAAGCGGTGAAAAATTGGAGACGACCCGAAACGCCAACCGAGATTCGTCAATTTCTTGGTTTGGTGGGTTATTATCGACGATTCATTGAAAATTTCTCCAAGATTGCCCAACCTTTAACCTTGTTGACTCAACGAGAAAGAAGGTTTGAGTGGGGCTTGCCCGATGGAGCCGACGATTTTGTTGTGTATTGTGATGCATCCGGGCAAGGATTAGGTTGTGTCTTAAAGCAACGAGGCAAGGTGATTGCTTAAGCATCTAGGCAATTAAAGGTGCATGAGAAGAATTACCCGACTCATGACTTGGAATTGGGAGCGGTCGTGTTTGCTTTGAAATGTTGGAGGCATAACTTGTATGGAACCAAAAGTGTGATCTATACCGATCACAAAAGCCTCCAACACATTTTTGATCAAAGTGAATTGAATATGAGGCAAAGAAGATGGCTTGAGCTTTTTAGTGATTACGATTGTGTTATCCGGTATCACCCGGGTAAGGCAAATGTTGTAGCCGATGCCTTGAGCCGGAAAGAACGTATAAAGCCAAGATGAGTTAGAGCCATGAGCATCACCGTGATAAGGAGTGTTCATGACTCCATCATTGAAGCACAAAGATTGGCAACTAGGCCGGAAAACTTCATCAATGAAGCATTACACGGCTTAGAAGAACAACTTGATAGAAACAATGATGACGGGTTATACTTTGTTGAACGATTGTGGATTCCCGTTCTTGGCGGGTGGCGATTGAAATTGATGAACGAAGCCCATAAGTCGGCCTATTCGGTTCACCCGGGTTCTGACAAAATGTATTTTGGCTTAAGAGATTTATATTGGTGGCCGGGAATGAAGAAAGATATTGCTAGATACGTTAGTGAATGCATTACTTGCTTACAAGTAAAAGCCGACCACAAGAAAGCGCCCGGTTTGCTAGTTCAACCGGCGACACGGAAGTGGAAATGGGAAGAAATCGCCATGGACTTCATCACGAAGTTACCTAGAACGAGTCGTGGTCGGGACATCATTTGGGTGATAGTTGACCGGTTGACTAAGTCGGCTCACTTCTTAGCCATCCAGGAAGACGATAAATTTGACACCATGGGACGCTTGTACATCAAAGAGGTGATATCCAAACATGGAGTGCCGATTTCCATTTTAACCAATAGGGATGCCCGATTTACTTCAAAATTTTGGAAGGCATTCTAAAGGGCAATGGGTACACAACTTAACATGAGTACGACGTTCCACCCTCAAACCGATGGTCAAAGTGAAAGAATGATTCAAATGCTTGAAGATATGTTACGAGCTTGTGCCATCGATTTTGGTGGCAATTGGGATGCACATTTACCTCTAGTCGAATTCTCCTATAACAATAGCTATCATGCTAGCATTGATATGGCGCCGTTTAAAGCATTATATGGGAGAGATTGTAGATCACCGGTAGCTTGGGCGGAAGTTGGTGAAAACCAGCTTATTGGGCCCGAAATTGTCATTGAAACAAGTAAAGTGATCTCGCAAATTAAAGAGAAATTGAGAGTGGCCCGTGAAAGACAGATGAAGTATGCAAACGTTAGACGACGACCTCTTGAATTTGAAGTCAGTGATTATGTTTTGTTGAAAGTGTCCCTGTGGAAAGGCGTAGTTCGGTTTGTGAAACGTGGCAAGTTGGGCCCGAGATACATTGGCCCATTTAAAATCCTTGAACGAATTGGGTCGGTAGCTTATCGATTGGAACTTCCTCAAAACTTAAGTGGAGTTCATAATGTTTTCTATATTTGCAATCTCAGGAAGTGTTTGGCCGATCCAACACTTCACGTGCCTCTTGAAGAAATCCGGGTCGATAAAACGTTGAAATTTGTAGAGGTGCCGATAGAAATCTTAGACCGTGAAACTAGGAAGCTTAAGAACACTCGGTATACACTCGTTAAAGTGAGATGGCGAGCTAGACGTGGACCCAAATTTACTTGGGAACGCGAAGATTCTATGAAAGCCAAGTATCCTCATTTGTTTGACGAGTCTAGTTAGATTAAATTTCGGGACGAAATTCCTTTAACGGGGGAATGATGTAACATTCGTGATTTTTGCCTTGTATTAACGTGAATCAAACGTGATTAATTTTTGATTTAATTCCATGATGTTGTGGCTTAATTTATTGTTGACCCGTTGACCCGAACGTGTTAAATGATTTATTGTTCTAGTTAATTTAAATAATTTATTTATTTATTGTGAAACTAGAAACGTGTATTATGCTAGTCGAAGCTACGTGAGCGTATTTATCGGGTTTAAGACGTAATGTGACGTTTAATTTGATTAGAAATGTAATCGGGGATCCATAGGTCAACCCATGACCCATGAATCACCACATTTGACCCAACCATATCCACCCAACCCAAGTCTTACACTCTCACCTCATCCATTCATTCACTCACACTTCATCTACCTCTCTCTCACCCAATTGAATGCAAGAATACCTCTCTCACACTTCATCTACCTCTCTCTCACCCAATTGAATGCAAGAATACCTCTCTCACCCTCTCTCTAAATTCTTATTCCATTTATTGTGTTTCTGTAACATCCCGAACTTTTATTTAATGTTTGACTAATGCCGTTAAGTCAATTTGGGTGTCGTTAAGTCTTTACTTAATATTTGAATGTAGTTATGTGTGGTTAACGTAGATAAAGTAGTTAGGTTTAAAAGCCTAAATTTTAATGACAAATAAAAGTGTGATTAATGTCGCTTAAAGGCTATGTAGTGCCTTTTAATGAAGGACAAATGTTGTATATGGTCAATAATGCAGTTTGTGGCCAATAATGAAGGGTTTAGAAGTCCAGGGACTGATTTTGACATAGGTTGAAAACTAAAAACGGGTTTAGGGTTTTGATAGGTGTAGTTAGGTCTACTTTGGCAGCCATTAACATTGGAAAACACGCACACAAAGTCTCTCTAGTATTCTCTTGATTTCTAAAGCAATTATACAAGATTTGGGTCAATCGATTGGGGGTTTTGGTGTTGAAATCGATCAGTCATCTAGCAAGCAGGTAATCATTGAATCATTGATTGTATTTTCGGATTTAGAGGTTGTTTATTTACGAAACAGATCTGATTATAAAGGAATTTAGCAAGTAATTAGGGCTTAAGAGGTGTTTTGGTTAATTAACATTCAAAATGGTGTTAAACGAGTCTATAATCGATCAAGTTAATCAAAAGATGTTTATTTGTGTCAAAAACATGTTTGGAAAGAAGCCTTGATCGATCAAAATCTGGAAAATTGATGAAGTTAGTCGTTTTTGGAATTCTGGACGAAAATATGATTTAATTCGTAACTGTGCCTAAGTTCGTCGGAACGAAGATAAAGTTCGTACGAAGATTAAGTTCGTAAGAAGGAGTTTTGTTAAATTCATTGGTTAAATTCGTTTGAAGCCAAATTCGTTGTTTAAATTCGTTTGAAGCCAAATTCGTTGGTTAAATTCGTAAAGAAGCTATTTTCGTAAAGTAGACTGAACGAAGTTTAAGTTCGTACGAAGATTAACTTCGTTAGCTAAGTTCGTACGAAGGCTATCTTCGTAAGGTGTAATTCTGGAATTTTACGTAGTCAGTTTTAAGGTCGTTCGAGAGTCCGTTTAGGATTCCAAATGACTTATACTTTATATGTTAATGTACGATAGGTGTCGGGAAGTACTGATAAGCACTATTAGCTATTTGTTTGCACGCGTACGCTACTACCAGGTAAGATACACTACTTTGACACACTGAGGGATCAACTAAAAGCTGGTTTCAAATCGTAAACACTTCCATTCGGTACCTTATTATTGCATGTGGGCATATGGGTTACTTGGGAGGTATTATGGGTTATGCAGTTGACCATGAGACCTGAGATGCGGTCCCTATTGTAGTGTAATGTAGTATTGCTTAATGTAGTACGTAGCTATGCAGTTGATGTAGTTTAATGAAGTATCTTGATATGTATGATATATAGAAATGAAGTTGATGTGAGATATGCATGCTTGACTTGTACGCCTAGTTCACTAGACTTGCTAGGTTGCTATGTCACTTGCACGTTTAAGGATCCAAACGTAATGAAGTTAAAGTGTGTGAATGTCTAGGAATGTGTGTTACCTAGACTATATGTGTGTGAATGTTTGGGAATGCAGGGACCCAATCTATATGTGTGAAATTGAGCTCATAAAACAGATGCAGTGAAGAGTGTTAAGCTTAACCCGTACTAGCCTTAGCCGGGCGAGTGCGTAGATGCAGTTGTTGCTTGGGTGGCTCCTCGCAACGTGGTCTTTATAACGCAGGGCGAGTAATACGAGGGGTTTGACCAACCTACATATACGGATTACTCAAGGATTGGCTTGCCATTCCTTAACGACGTAAGATGAGTAGTCTTTTGACTAATCATCCAGTCGGGTGTGATGCAGGGCACACTTATATGCAGTTAACGAAGATACGTGTGACAATGTGTGAACTAATGCAGGATAGGCACATTTAGGATGATTATCCTAATTGAAACGAAGTTGAAATGCGGTACATGTGTGAACGTGTGATGTGTGTTGTGCCTAATAAGACTTGTCTAATAATGAAGATTGTTTTAATTGGACAAATGCTTTTAAATTAAGTGTTATCTTACTTAGCTATTCTTATAGCTAACACTTGCTTCTTAATGTGGTTGTTCCCTCAGGTTTAGCTTGATGGAAACTAGATGCAGGACGTGTGAGCTTGGGTAGATGCAATGCAGGAGCCTTAGCTACCCTTAGACGATGCTTTCTTTGGACATTCGTTACATTTCGTATTTAATGTCGAATTTATGTAGTGATGCGTGAACGGTTGTTTTATGTTGGGCAACCGTTGGGTTTTCATTCGAACTATTGTTTGATATGGCATGTAACACCAAATAAATGCAGAAACCGAAATGTTTCTATCGGTTTTGACTTTTACAGTCTTTACTTCCGCAATTTAACACCGTTAGGTGAAAAGTTTTTGAAAACCCATATTTTTAAACGACGGGTGTTACAAGTTGGTATCAGAGAAGTAGTTTTAAGTGAACCAAGGCCTATTGACCATAGGATTTAGACTTAAACTTAAGATGTGCATGCTAGGTACTCGTAGGATGCCTTAGCTAGAGATGACATGTGATGTAGAATGGATTGGGATGAGTGCGAGTGTGATAGGGCTTACGAGATGTTTAAGTTACGATGTTATGTTTTAGCCTTATCTCAACGAGCTTTTTGTTTTATCTTGCGCTTATCGACTCCACCATTTTATTGAAGGAAAATGGTTAACACTCGCAACCGCAACATCCAACGCGACGGAGCTACTGCTAGCGTTACTCCACCTGTCCATCCGGGTGCAGGTGCTTCTAATGCTGCTAATGCTGCTGCTAATGCTAATGTGAATCGTGTGAACCCCTGCCGTGTTAATCAACCAGGCTCATTGGGTCCGATGCCTCCACCACCTGGCAATCCTCCGAGAGTTAACGATGTAGTGGTGGATCAGATTCCCAATCAGACGGAGATGTATAATCTTGTGCTAACTCTTCAGGCCCAGTTGGCCCAAACGCAAGAACAGTTGAATCAGGCGTTGGCAGCTAACGCAGAAGGAACTGATAACAGTCACTCTGTGCCTTCTCACCACACTGAGCCACCGGTCGATGATGTTGTTATTCCCCATGCTAATGTTAATGTGGTTCCTCCTAATGATGTTCACGCCTCTCGATTCAAGTTTGAAAGTTTCCAGAAGTGTGGAGCTCAGAAATTCTATGGAACACTTAATGCAGTAGGGTGCATGGAATGGCTTGATGATACTGAGATGGTTTTTGAAGCTTGTGATTGTCCCGAGGATAAGAAAGTATTGTGTGCTAGTAGGATGTTGAAAGAAGGTGCTCGGGACTGGTGGAAGAGCATTACTATTTCGATGACTCCGGCTATGGTAACTGCTATTTCATGGGCTGACTTTAAGCAGAAATTCATTGAAGAATATATTGGAGTACATGAGCAGCGTAAAATGGAAAAAGAGTTCCGTGCTTTGACAGCTGAAGTTGGCAAAATTAACGATTATGCTCGTTCCTTTATGGAGAAGATGAAGTTCGTAGGCCATCTGTTTCGTACTGATGCAGATCAGGTTGCTTGCTATGTTGATGGTTTGCCTCCGAGTTATCGAAGTATTTGCAGGCAGCACAAGACTCTGACTGAAGCTATCAAGGAGTCTAAGAAGCTTGACGATGATTTTGCTTCGGACAAGAAAGTAGTTGAGAAAGTCGACGACAAGAAAGTGGGATTTAAAAGAAGGTCGAATTGGTCATCCAATAACAATAATAATAAGAAGTTCCGTGGAAGTGGTAGTTCGAGTGGTGACAAGGATAAAAAGAAGAATGGGTCATGGTGTACATTTTGCAAGACAATTCATGAAGGGCATTGTACCGACAAGACAAGAAGGTGCCATAAGTGTGGGAAGTCGGGACATCTTGCCACTGACTGTAGGGACAAGACTCGTTGCTACAAGTGCCAAGAAACGGGTCATCTCATTGCCGATTGTCCACAGATGAAAAATGCTGGAAAGAAGACCGCCACGACAGCAACAAAAGTGAGAGCCCTTCAAATGACGGTTGATGACGCAAGGAACAACGATGAGGTGGTAAGTGGTACTTTCCTTGTTAATGCAAAGCCTGCCTCTGTTTTATTTGATTCAGGTGCAAATAGGTCGTTTGTGTCCACATTATTTGCTCCTAAACTAGAAAGAGTCACTACCCCCTTAGATTGTTCATTAGAGGTAGAAATTGCTAATGGTACGGTTAATAATATACGTGTGGGATATGACGATTGTGACATTGAGATTGAAGGTCGTTCTTTTCCGGTCCAACTATTGCCTACTACCTTAGGTGGTTTTGATGTAGTGATTGGTATGGATTGGTTGGCTAGAAATGAAGCTAGTATTTTATGTTCCCAAAAGATAATTCGATTACCTATATCCGAGGGTAAAGTAACAACGGTGTATGGAGACAAGAAGAGAGGAGGAATAAAGATTATTAGTATGATGAAAGCTATAAAATGTATAAGGAAAAACAAGAGCCATTTCTTGGCTTATGTCATAGATGCAAGAAAAGAGAAGTCTCCAATCGCTAGTGTTGAGGTAGTATCAAATTTCCCCGATGTGTTTCCCGATGATCTACCAGGTATTCCTCCCGATCGTGAAGTTATTTTTCAGATAGATCTTATTCCGGTGCTACACCCGTTGCTAAAGCACCTTACCGATTAGCTCCTACAGAAATGAAGGAATTAATGACGCAACTACAGGAGTTACTTGACAAGGGGTTCATACAACCTAGTTCCTCGCCTTGGGGAGCTCCGGTTCTCTTTGTTAAGAAGAAGGATGGATCAATGCACATGTGTATTGACTACCGTGAGTTGAACAAACGAACGGTCAAGAATAAGTATCCTCTTCCGAGAATTGATGATCTTTTTGATCAACTACAAGGTGCTTCGTATTTTTCAAAAATTGATTTGCGGTCCGGTTATCATCAGTTAAAGGTGAAGAAGGAAGATGTAGCAAAGACAGCTTTCCGGACTAGATATGGTCATTATGAGTTCTTGGTCATGCCATTTGGGTTGACCAATGCTCCAGCCGCGTTTATGGACTTAATGAATCGGGTATGCCGCCCCTTTCTAGATCATTTTGTTATTGTGTTTATTGACGATATTTTAATCTATTCTAAGTCAGAGGATGAACACCGTGAGAATTTGAAAGCAGTTTTGGAGGTGTTGAGGGAGAAGAAGTTGTACGCAAAGTTTTCTAAATGTGAGTTTTGGCTCCGAGAAGTGCAGTTTCTTGGTCATGTTATTTCATCAGAAGGTATTAAAGTAGATCCTTCAAAGATTAAAGCTGTTTCAAAGTGGGAGCAGCCAAAGACTCCTACCGAGGTTAAGAGTTTTCTTGGTTTGGCTGGGTATTATAGAAGGTTTATTCAGGATTTTTCCCGAATAGCCAAGCCTATGACGGAATTAACAAAGAAGGGTGTGAAGTACGAGTGGACTGAAAAGCAGGAAAATGCATTCCAAACGTTGAAAAAGAAGTTGTGTGAAGCTCCTATCCTTGCCTTGCTGAAGGTACTGATGATTTAGTGGTATATAGCGATGCTTCTATTACGGGTTTGGGTTGTGTTTTAATGCAGAGAGACAAAGTGATTGCTTATGCTTCACGTCAGTTGAAGCCTCATGAGAAGAATTACCCTACCCATGATCTTGAGCTAGCGGCGGTTGTGTTTGCATTGAAATTATGGAGACATTACTTATATGGTACTAAATGCACACTTTACACCGACCATAAGAGTTTACAATATATGTTTACTCAAAAGGAGATGAATGTGAGACAAAGAAGGTGGATGGAATTACTTAAAGACTATGATTGTGAAATCAAATACCATCCGGGTAAAGCCAATGTAGTGGCGGATGCACTAAGTAGGAAAGTGCAAAGCTCTTCTTGTAAGTTGATGAGCATGCAAGTTCAGGCCAAGTCGGGTCTATTAGATCGAATTAAAGAAGCACAAGAGATGGCATTAATGAAGGATAATATTGATAACGAGAGTATTGGAAAGAAGAAACGTCTTGTGATGGAGACAAATAGTCGAGGGTTCAAAACATACAAGGGTCGCATTTGGGTGCCACTGCTTGGTGGTAACCGGGAGTTGATCCTTGAAGAGGTCCATAGAAGTAGGTATTCGATGCATCTCGGTATCACCAAAATGTATGCAGATTTGAAGCCGATTTATTGGTGGCCGGATATTAAAGGTGAAGTAGCTCATTTTGTAGCAAAGTGTTTGACATGTGCACGTGTGAAAACGGACCATAAAAAGCCGTATGGTTTGTTGCATCAATTAGATATTCCCGAGTGGAAATGGGATCATATCACGATGGACTTTGTAACGAAGCTACCGAAAATGCCGAAAGGGAATGATATGATTTGGGTGGTTGTAGATAGATTGACGAAGAGTGCTCATTTTCTAGCTACCCGACAAGATGTGCCTTTAACGAAGATGGCGAAGTTGTACATTGATGAAGTAGTTGCGAAACATGGAGTCCCGTTATCTATTGTTTCGGATCGAGACTCGAGGTTTGTGTCAAACTTTTGGAAGGGTCTTCAACGGGAGTTGGGTAGTAGAATAAATTTGAGTACCGCCTATCATCCCCAAACCGATGGGCAAAGTGAGAGAACCATTCAAACCTTGGAGGATATGTTGAGAACGTGTGTACTTGAATACGGTGGAGCATGGGATGAACACTTGAAGTTGATCGAATTTGCTTATAATAATAGTCACCATGCAAGTATTGGAATGCCACCATTTGAAATGTTATATGGAAGGAGATGTAGGACTCCAAGTTGTTGGATGGAGCCCGGTGAAAAGCAGTTGACCGGTTCCGAAATTATTGAAATTACCTCTGAAAAGGTTAATGTAGCTAAAGAAGCCTTACGTGTGGCAAGAGAAAGGCAGAAAACATATGCAGATAAGAAAAGGAGACCGATTGAGTTTAATGTTGGTGATTTAGTGATGCTGAAAGTATCACCTTGGAAAGGAGTTATCCGATTTAGAAAGAAGGGAAAGTTGAGTCCACGTTTCATTGGACCTTTTAAAGTGGTGAAGCGTATTAAAGATGTGGCATATCAGTTGGAATTACCTCCAGAATTGGATGGAATTCATAACACCTTCCATATATCCTACTTAAGGAAATGTTTAGCTGAGGAGTCGAGTGTGATTCCTATTAAAGACGTGAGTATTGACCCAATGAAGAGAATAGTAGACGAACCGGTAGCGATACTTGGAAGAAAGCAAAAGAAGTTACGCCGAAAAGTGATTGAACTTGTCTTGATAAAGTGGAAGCATAATCATGGAGAAAGCTTGACTTGGGAAACTGAAGCAGTAATGAAGGAGAAATATCCCGAGTTGTTCCTATCTGATGAGATTCCGGGGACGGAATCCTCTTAAGGGGGAGGTATTTGTAACATCCCGAACTTTTATTTAATGTTTGACTAATGCCGTTAAGTCAATTTGGGGTGTCGTTAAGTCTTTACTTAATATTTGAATGTAGTTATGTGTGGTTAACGTAGATAAAGTAGTTAGGTTTAAAAGCCTAAATTTTAATGACAAATAAAAGTGTGATTAATGTCGCTTAAAGGCTATGTAGTGCCTTTTAATGAAGGACAAATGTTGTATATGGTCAATAATGCAGTTTGTGGCCAATAATGAAGGGTTTAGAAGTCCAGGGACTGATTTTGACATAGGTTGAAAACTAAAAACGGGTTTAGGGTTTTGATAGGTGTAGTTAGGTCTACTTTGGCAGCCATTAACATTGGAAAACACGCACACAAAGTCTCTCTAGTATTCTCTTGATTTCTAAAGCAATTATACAAGATTTGGGTCAATCGATTGGGGGTTTTGGTGTTGAAATCGATCAGTCATCTAGCAAGCAGGTAATCATTGAATCATTGATTGTATTTTCGGATTTAGAGGTTGTTTATTTACGAAACAGATCTGATTATAAAGGAATTTAGCAAGTAATTAGGGCTTAAGAGGTGTTTTGGTTAATTAACATTCAAAATGGTGTTAAACGAGTCTATAATCGATCAAGTTAATCAAAAGATGTTTATTTGTGTCAAAAACATGTTTGGAAAGAAGCCTTGATCGATCAAAATCTGGAAAATTGATGAAGTTAGTCGTTTTTGGAATTCTGGACGAAAATATGATTTAATTCGTAACTGTGCCTAAGTTCGTCGGAACGAAGATAAAGTTCGTACGAAGATTAAGTTCGTAAGAAGGAGTTTTGTTAAATTCGTTGGTTAAATTCGTTTGAAGCCAAATTCGTTGTTTAAATTCGTTTGAAGCCAAATTCGTTGGTTAAATTCGTAAAGAAGCTATTTTCGTAAAGTAGAATGAACGAAGTTTAAGTTCGTACGAAGATTAACTTCGTTAGCTAAGTTCGTACGAAGGCTATCTTCGTAAGGTGTAATTCTGGAATTTTACGTAGTCAGTTTTAAGGTCGTTCGAGAGTCCGTTTAGGATTCCAAATGACTTATACTTTATATGTTAATGTACGATAGGTGTCGGGAAGTACTGATAAGCACTATTAGCTATTTGTTTGCACGCGTACGCTACTACCAGGTAAGATACACTACTTTGACACACTGAGGGATCAACTAAAAGCTGGTTTCAAATCGTAAACACTTCCATTCGGTACCTTATTATTGCATGTGGGCATATGGGTTACTTGGGAGGTATTATGGGTTATGCAGTTGACCATGAGACCTGAGATGCGGTCCCTATTGTAGTGTAATGTAGTATTGCTTAATGTAGTACGTAGCTATGCAGTTGATGTAGTTTAATGAAGTATCTTGATATGTATGATATATAGAAATGAAGTTGATGTGAGATATGCATGCTTGACTTGTACGCCTAGTTCACTAGACTTGCTAGGTTGCTATGTCACTTGCACGTTTAAGGATCCAAACGTAATGAAGTTAAAGTGTGTGAATGTCTAGGAATGTGTGTTACCTAGACTATATGTGTGTGAATGTTTGGGAATGCAGGGACCCAATCTATATGTGTGAAATTGAGCTCATAAAACAGATGCAGTGAAGAGTGTTAAGCTAAACCCGTACTAGCCTTAGCCGGGCGAGTGCGTAGATGCAGTTGTTGCTTGGGTGGCTCCTCGCAACGTGGTCTTTATAACGCAGGGCGAGTAATACGAGGGGTTTGACCAACCTACATATACGGATTACTCAAGGATTGGCTTGCCATTCCTTAACGACGTAAGATGAGTAGTCTTTTGACTAATCATCCAGTCGGGTGTGATGCAGGGCACACTTATATGCAGTTAACGAAGATACGTGTGACAATGTGTGAACTAATGCAGGATAGGCACATTTAGGATGATTATCCTAATTGAAACGAAGTTGAAATGCGGTACATGTGTGAACGTGTGATGTGTGTTGTGCCTAATAAGACTTGTCTAATAATGAAGATTGTTTTAATTGGACAAATGCTTTTAAATTAAGTGTTATCTTACTTAGCTATTCTTATAGCTAACACTTGCTTCTTAATGTGGTTGTTCCCTCGGGTTTAGCTTGATGGAAACTAGATGCAGGACGTGTGAGCTTGGGTAGATGCAATGCAGGAGCCTTAGCTACCCTTAGACGATGCTTTCTTTGGACATTCGTTACATTTCGTATTTAATGTCGAATTTATGTAGTGATGCGTGAACGGTTGTTTTATGTTGGGCAACCGTTGGGTTTTCATTCGAACTATTGTTTGATATGGCATGTAACACCAAATAAATGCAGAAACCGAAATGTTTCTATCGGTTTTGACTTTTACAGTCTTTACTTCCGCAATTTTAACACCGTTAGGTGAAAAGTTTTTGAAAACCCATATTTTTAAACGACGGGTGTTACAGTTTCAAGCTAGATTAGTCATAAATTCATCATCAATATCATCATCTAATCACCATATTAAAGATTGGTGGGTCAAAGTGCAAGAAACTACTATTTCCGGGCTAAATTCGGGTTTGAGGCTTGTTGGAAGTTTTTGGTAAGCAAATTTGTTCCAACATCTTTATTTTCATGTTATTAACACATCTCTAAGTAAAACAAGGTAATCTTGGATCAAAAATGTAAGTCAAACCCGTTTTTAGTGAAATTAGGGTTTTTGGGTTACAAATGGGTAAAAATCGGGTTTCCTATGTTATGAGTCAAATCTTGGGATGGGTTATGTTTGAAATCGTGTTTTTAGTTTAATACAATCAACATTTGTACGAAATTTTGGATTAGATACCTCTTGAACCGAAATTAGGGTTTGTAGTGACTGAAGTGGGTCAAATTCGGGTTTTTCACTATGAATCAAATTTATTATGTGGGTTATATTTGAGAACACATTTCTAACTTAACACAAACGAATTCTGGTCAAGATTCGGGTTGAAACCCATTTAAACCGAAATTAGGGTTTATAAAAAAATCAATTTAATTATAAAACCCATGAATTATGGACGAATTGGATGGAAGTCTCAGTTGTTTATGTTCATAGTTGGTTGTCAATGCTCAAACATGCTTTGTGTCATCATCAAATCAACCCCATGGCTGCAATTTAGGGTTTTGGTCGAAGTCAATGTTTGACTTCAGAAAGTCAAACTGTTCTTGTTCATCTTTGTTACCCAGATTTGTTCCTTGATTCTGCTCAGACGTAACCTACGCTCGTTGTTCTCTTAGCCACCGTATGCTACGCCCACCACCACCGTACCTTACGGTGGTGGGGATTCCTTATTTTCCCAGATTTCTTTCTGGTTCGTTTCCTTCTTCTTGCTTCGAGCCCAGTCTCTTGTGGGACCCTTCTGGTCTGGATTGGGTCGTGTTCAGGCAGGAGAAAGTGAGAAAAACCCTAGCTGGTTATTGTGGGGAAGAAAGCAGTGTAGAGATATATATAAGAGCATATATATATAATTACGGTCCCTTTTCTTTTCCTTTTTTTTTTATTATTATAAATTTAGCTTTCAAGTTTGGGCCAGCTCTCTTCTTGTTTTGGTCTGGGCTCCCTTTTTGGGCCGTTTCTCAGCTCACTTGACACCAAGTTGAGTCGTTTAGTAGGTCCAATGTCGAGTATTTAAGCAAAGCCTTATATATATATATACTTACAAATGTATGTAAATTAAAGGTGTATCATCACATATAAATTTACATAAATAAACATTTAAATATTATGTTAGGTGGTGAACACAAGACGATTACCGGACATTAGTAGCTCGTTAAATACTTATAACTCGACCCGTATTGTGTTGGACATGAAGCCTAAGAGACGTCTAAAGTCTTAAGTCGTTTTAAAATGTCAAGTAAAGACTTGTAATATAAAACGTGTATACTTGTTGATAGGTGGACGCGTGTAACAATCATTGGACGATAATAATTGATTATAAACTTCTCTTTTGCCGATCAAGGTGAGTTTCGTAGCCCCTACGTTTACTTTATTTGGGGTGGAAAGTGTACTCGTTTGTTAAACGCTTGTCGGTTGATACGATGGATTATGATATGAAATGAGATGTTAGTTACCTATTTGCTTGCTTGTGATACGTGTTATTGAACTTTTATATGTGATGAATAACGTTATGTGGTAGTGTATTGAAACGTTTATTATGTATATGTATACTCACGTTATGGATTGTTGAATCCACGTTATGGGTATCTTTATATCCACGTTATGGGTATCTCTATATCCACGTTATGGGTATCTTTATATCCACGTTATGGGTTGTTGAGCCTACGTTATTGAACGTTTATATGTGATGAATAACGTTATGTGGTAGTGTATTGAAACGTTTATTATGTATATGTATACTCACGTTATGGATTGTTGAATCCACGTTATGGGTATCTTTATATCCACGTTATGGGTATCTCTATATCCACGTTATGGGTATCTCTATATCCACGTTATGGGTATCTCTATATCCACGTTATGGGTATCTCTATATCCACGTTATGGGTTGTTGAACCTACGTTATTGAACGTTATTTGTAACACCCGTCATTTAAAAACTTGGATTTTCAAAAACTTTGCCAAACGGCGTCTAAAATAAGCAGAAAGGATCACTTTAAAATCTGCCCCATCCGTAACGGATGGTACATTTACAAATGGTGTTACTAAATAGCATCATCAAAATAATAAAAGTAAATCCAAGCCTTGACACTAACATAAATGCCACATTAACAAATCTGAAACATAATCAAAATAGCCAAACATGAGGCTAATGGGAAGTCTAAGCAATTAAATGTCTTTGCTAATCTTCCTTTATTGCATCTACCCAACCTCGCCAAGCTAATCTTTCGCCTAGCTCAAACTTGATTATCCTGAAGGCATAACATTTTCAAAGAACAAGTGTTAGCTAATAGAATTAGCTAAGTAAGATAACATGAGATTGAAAACATTTGCCAATTCAGAAATATGTTAACAAAATCATCTTTGAATGTCAATATCACATACATATAAATCATTGCACACATAATCATATCACATTAGGATCATCTTATACCTAATGTGCCTACTTTCTTTCTTTTCTTTCTTTTCTTTACTTTATTCTTTTCTTTCTTTCTTTTCTTTCTTTTCTTTACTTTGTTTCTTTGCCTAGATGTAGGCTAAGTGACTTAGCTCACTTACTTTAGGATGTGGGGTTTGTGTGCAGGCGGTCATAGACCATACATGGAGTCCTCACACCCGACATGATGGGTAAACCATAAGGTGGTCCATCGGCGTCGTTAAGGAAATGACATTGTCTTTCCAACTTAATAAACCGTTTATGCCTTTACGCATTGGTGGTTAGTTACTCCACCCGGAATACTCAAACGTAACTATGCCACGGGAGGTATCATGATTCCCAAACCACGTGACCACGTACGCATTAGCTCCTTAGAGCTAACACGGGTTAAGCTTAACACAAGACTTTACATATTGCTCGAGACTTTAATCTTTATATTAGTTTAGGTTACACTTTCATTTAAGCTAATCACATATCATCTTTTACTTTAGGGCCCTTAACGTGCACGTGAACATGGCAATCCTAATCAAAGGACTAGTGACTAGGTGAATCAAGCCACACATGCAATCATATAACACCATCATTTCATCTTTTCATGATCACACAACTTTATCATATCATCAATTCAAACATGAGACTTACCTCACACCTTTGCAACCTGCATAAGTATGTCATACATCATAAATGGTAAGTATAATATCCCTTAGCAACCTCCCATAGTCACCCATAATCATAAAACATGCATACATATCCATTTGGGAAGTTTAACTTATAAAAACGTGTTTTGTTGTACCAACAGGTGACAAAAAGATGTTATCTTACCTCGGTACAGCTTACCAACCAATTATGAGTATCTTAGAGTGCTTGCTAAGTGCTCCTGACTACCTAGAATGAGTACAAGATCGATCTATAAGCCTAACGAAACTTAAGTACCAATCTGGACTCATCTGTGCACCGCACAGAAACTCTGTGTGCCGCACAAATCAATAAAAGACCATTTGTGCGCTGCATGGATATTTTGTGCGCCGCATAAAACACTTAAATTCGAGACAGAAACTTTTAGCATTTTGCCCATGCGCCGCATAGAATCTCCATGCGCCGCATAACGGGCACCTAACTGAAACAAATTTTACAAAACTGGAGGATATGCGCCGCATATCGGGCTCCCTTCAGGAATTAACTTTTCAAAATCTCATTCCGTGCGCCGCACAACGTCCAGTTCGACCAAAAACCAACTTTTTAATCCCTTAATCGAATTCCATACGATCACCAATCAATAATCCGACCTGGGGACATAAAATTAACCCTTTTGACAGCACTTTTCATGTCTTTAATCCATCAATCAATCCTTTGATCTTTTACAACATGAATAACCCATTCAATCACCCGAATAACATGAAATCGATAATCGTTTTAATCAAATAACCCAACCCAAACCCCATGGCCTGGATTGAAAACCATCTATGACTCATAAGATCAGATTTCAAAGAGAATATTACCTATATTACCTGAAGATGACTTAGGGGACTCAAGATCTAAGCAAAACTTGATCAAAACGACGCAAAACGATTGAATCTTGAAGGAAACTTTGCTTTGAAGAGGAGGGAGGAACGGCTGGGGGTATTCTCACGTAGGGAACTGAATTTGTGACAATTAGGGATACCTAATTTCACCTTAACCCCTGGCCATCAACTCCTATTGTTACACTTAGGACCCCTCATCTTCTTAACTTAACATTCTTAGCTTAAATCTCTATCAGGAGTCTTAACATACTAACAAGCACTTAATTACTTAAATTTACTTTCATTAATCATCATATTAATCATTCATATTAAACACATAAGCATTTAATCACATAATCCCATTTAGGGCACATAAACATAACGGACCTAACGTTAACTAACGGAAAGTCAAATAGTCAAACATAAAACGTTTGGGATGTTACAATTACCTCCCCCTTAAGAGGATTCCGTCCTCGGAATCTCCTCAGAAATGAACAGATCTGGATACTTCTCTTTCATCACGGACTCGGTCTCCCAAGTTAAACTTTCTCCATGATTATGTTTCCATTTGATCAAAACTAGATCAATCACCTTCCGGCGAAGCTTCTTTTGTTTTCTTCCGAGTATTGCTACCGGTTCATCAACTATTCTTTTACTCGGATCAATGCTTACATCTTCAATTGGAATTGTTGGGTCTTGTTGGGTTTTATCAAAGTCATATTATCATTATAATATTAAAAACGCAGCGGAATATTGAACCATTTCAATGTGTTATATGTGGTTAAAAACCAAGTTTTAACTTATTAAAGAAAACCCAAACAATAAGGATCCATGTATATTAAAGAAGACTACCTTCTTCCAAGCTTATGAGAAGGTTGATATGAAGGAGATGATGATCTTGAAGTGGCAAGTCTTCAACCTAGAAGAACCTCAAGCTTGTATACCCCAAACTATCAACAAACACCCAAATGTGCTAGGAATTAAACTTGAAAAGTCTCTCCCTCTTTTATCCCCTTATGGCCGAAAATTGTAAGAGAAAGAAGAAAGGAAAGCTAGTTGAGAAACTTGAGAGAAAGTGCTTCCTTTTGCATGTAAGAAAGGATGCAAACCTAAGTGGGGTGTGTGTTGTAAGCAATGCAAGACAACTAGTGATATATGTTGAACAACACATCAAAAATGCACATGGGGGGGGGGGGGCCGGCCTCACATGAGGTTTTACAAACTTTTTTGTGGCAAATTATATAAACCCATTTACATGTACATTTTATAGATAAAATGCAACATAACTTGTTACATATCTTATGTAACATATTACATATTACACACAACACACAAAAGTGTTTATTTTGCCAAATAAACATATTCACATTTCTCTCAAAATAAATCATCCATATAATTTATTTACATATCTCAAGTGCAATTATTTAGAAACTTACTTTCTAAATATTTCAAGTATTGATATTTATTTAAAGATCATATCATATAAATAAATATCATTGGTGTTTGTCTAGCTTGTTATTGGGTATGACCTGACTTGGATCATCACGTACTAGCCACGTCAATTTAATATGTGTCTTGGGCAGACGAATTCCTACAGGAATAACACTAGTCTCCTCCGCCAAACACTTCCTCAAATAAGAGACATGGAATGTATTATGGATTTCATCCAATTCTGGAGGCAATTCCAATTGATACGCCACATCTTTGATACGCTTCAAAACCTTAAAAGGACCAATGAAACGTGGACTTAGCTTTCCTTTCTTACCAAAATGAATAACTCCTTTCCATGGAGAAACTTTCAGCATCACTAAATCCCCAACATTGAACTCAACCGGCCTTCTTTTCTTGTCGGCATAAGTCTTTTGTCGTTCTCTAGCTACACAAAGTGCTTCCTTTGCAATGTTAACTTTTTCAGCAGTGATCTGTATAACTTCGGGGCCTGTAATTTGCTTTTCACCGGGCTCCATCCAACAACTTGGAGTCCTACATCTTCTACCATAAAGCATTTCAAATGGTGGCATTCCAATACTTGCATGATAACTATTGTTATAAGAGAATTCAATCAACTTCAAGTGATCATCCCATGCTCCACCATACTCTAATACACAAGCCCTGAACATATCCTCTAGTGTTTGAATGGTTCTTTCACTTTGCCCATCCGTTTGAGGATGATAGGCGGTACTCAGATTTACTCTAGTACCTAATTCTCGCTGAAGACTCTTCCAAAAACTAGATACATACCTCGTGTCTCGATCCGTCACAATGGATAAAGGAACACCATGCTTGGAGACAATTTCATCAATGTACATCTTCGCCATCTTGGTCAATGATACATCTTGACGTGTTGCTAGGAAATGAGCACTCTTCGTCAATCTATCCACAATAACCCATACCATATCAATTCCTTTTGGAGTTCTAGGTAACTTAGTGACAAAATCCATAGTTATATGGTCCCATTTCCATTCTGGAATCTCCAATTGATGTAGCATTCCATATGGCTTCTTGTGGTCAGCTTTGACACGTGCACAAGTCAAGCATCTTTCAACAAAATGTGCAACTTCTTCTTTGATGTTCGGCCACCAATAGATGGGCTTCAAATCTGCATACATCTTTGTAACACCGGGGTGAACTGAATATCTTGACCTATGGGCTTCCTCAAGGATCAATTCTCGATTACCACCAAGCAATGGTACCCAAATTCGACCCTTATAAGTCTTAAACCCACGGCTGTTCGTTTCCATCACAAGTCTTTTCTTCTTTCCAATACTTTCCTTGTCGATATTATCTTCCATTAAAGCCCTAACTTGAGCTTCCTTGATGCGGTCAAGTAACCCCGACTTTGCTTGAACAACCATGCTCATCAATCTACAAGAAAAATTCTGCACTTTTCTACTTAGTGCATCCGCTACCACATTAGCTTTACCGGGATGATACTTAATCTCACAATCATAATCCTTCAGAAGTTCCATCCATCTCCTTTGCCTTACATTCATTTCCTTTTGTGAGAACACATATTGCAAACTCTTATGATCCGTGTACAAGGTACACTTAGTGCCATACAAGTAATGCCTCCACAAGTTCAAAGCAAACACCACGGCTGCCAATTCAAGATCATGGGTCAGGTAATTTTTTTCATGAGGCTTCAATTGACGTGAAGCATAAGCAATTACTTTGTCCCTTTGCATAAGAACACAACCCAAACCTGAAATAGAAGCATCACTATAAACAACAAGGTCATCGGTTCCTTCGGGTAAGGCAAGGACAGGAGCTTCACATAACTTTGTCTTTAATGTTTGAAAGGCCTTTTCTTGAGCCTCGGTCCATACAAACTTCACCCCTTTCTTTGTTAATTCAGTCATAGGCTTTGCTATACGGGAGAAATCTTGAATGAACCTTCGGTAGTAGCCCGCTAAACCAAGAAAACTCTTGATTTCCGTAGGTGTCTTTGGCTGTTCCCATTTAGAGACAACTTCAATCTTTGCGGGATCAACTTTAATACCTTCGAAGAGATGACATGCCCGAGAAACTGAACTTCTCGAAGCCAAAATTCACACTTAGAAAACTTTGCATATAACTTTTTCTCCCTAAGAACCTCAAGAACGGCTCTTAAGTGCTCACGGTGCTCGGCTTCAGACTTTGAATAAATCAGAATATCGTCAATAAAGACAATCACAAAATGATCTAAGAATGGGCGACATACCCGATTCATTAAATCCATAAAAGCGGCAGGAGCGTTTGTCAACCCAAACGGCATGACAAGAAACTCATAGTGCCCATAACGTTTACAAAAAGTTGTCTTGGCCACATCTTCCTTTTTGACTTTCAATTGATGATAGCCGGACCACAAATCGATCTTAGAGAAGTAAGAAGCACCATGAAGCTGATCAAAGAGATCAACAATACGTGGGAGAGGGTACTTATTCTTGACCGTTCGCTTATTCAACTCACGGTAGTCTATGCACATGCGCATAGAACCATCTTTCTTTTTAACAAAGAGAACCGGAGCTCCCCAAGCTGAGGAACTTGGTTGTATAAAACCTTTGTCAAGTAGCTCTTGAAGCTGAGACATTAACTCTTTCATTTCTGTAGGAGCTAATCGATATGGTGCTATTGCAACTGGAGTAGAACCGGGTATAAGATCAATCTGAAAAATGACCTCTCGATCGGGAGGAATACCGGGAAGATCATCCGGAAAAACATCAGAAAATTCAGAAACCACATCAACATTAGAAATGGAAGACTTCTCCTTTCGTGTATCGATAACATAAGCAAGGAAGTGATTCTTATTATGTCGAATGCAATTGAGAGCCTTCATTAAATTAATGATCTTTATGCTCCCTTTCTTCTTATCTCCATAAACAGAAATGACTTTACCATCCGGAATAGAGAAACGCACAATCTTTTGAGAACAAATAATGGTAGCATCATTTTGAGACAACCAATCCATACCTATCACTATATCAAAACCGGCTAGTGTAGTAGGCAATAACTGGGCCGGAAAGGAACGACCCTCAATCTCGATAGAACAATCATCATAACCCACCCTGATGTCACTAATAGTACCGTTAGCAATTTCAACCTCTATAGAACAATCAAGTGGAGTAGTGACTCTTTTGAGTTTAGGAGCAAATAAAGTAGACACAAAAGACCTATTTTCACCCGAATCAAAAAGAATAGAAGCAGGTTTTGAGTTAACAAGAAATGTACCGCTTACTACCTCATCGTTTTCCTTGGCAGCTTCAACCGTCAATTGAAAGGCTCGAGCTTTAGGCTTTTGGGCAGCCATCTTCTTTCCATCATCTTTTCCTTGTGGGCAATCCTAGATGAAATGACCGGTTTGGTGACACTGGTAACACTTTGGATTATCTTTGCATTCTGAAGCAGGATGACCCGTACCACCACAAGTATCACACCTACGGGTCTTATCCGAACATGGACCCGAATGAGGCGCCTTACAAGTACCACACCAATTCTTCGGCTTTGCATTGCCGCTGCCCCCACCCCTTGAAGATGAACCTTTCTTGAACTTTCTATTTGATCCCGACGATCCATCATGCTTCCTTTTCGAACTTGATTGCTTATCATCATTAGTCTTCACCGCTGCCTTTTCACTTTTGAAGTCATCATCTAGCTTCTTTGACTCCTTAATTGCACCCGCAAGAGTGGCATGTTGCCTACAAATACCTCTATAGCTTGCTGGAATTCCATCAACATAAGCAGCAACTTTATCTTCTTCACTAGGGACCAAGTGCTCCACAAACTTAATCTTCGACATGAATGAACGAGCATATTCGGCCATGCCTCCAACATTTGCGGTTAGAGCACGAAACTCCTTCTCAAGTAGCCTCCTTTCACGTGTACCCACATATTCCTCCATGAACTTCTCTTTAAATTCAGTCCAAGTCAAAGCAGACCTCACCGCAGGAGCCATAGAAACCGTAGTGCCCCTCCACCAATCACGTGCACCAACTTTCAACATTCTTGTGGCACACAACACTTTCTTATCCTCGGGACAGTCGCAAGAAGCAAATACAACCTCAATATCATCAAGCCATTCCATACATCCCACGGCATCCAATGTGCCATCAAAATCTCTGGCACCACGCCTCTTAAAACTATCCAACTTGAACTCCCTTGGTCGAGGAACATAACCAAAAGGAATCACATTACCTCCATTTTCAGCATGAGCAACAGCTTCACCATTTACCGGGTCATCTTGTGACCTTACTAAGGAGGACTCAACACGGTTAGAGCGGTAAGAAGCCGAATTCTCTTCCCCATGTGAGTTACATTCTCTTTCAGCCCTCACTTGAACAAGTTCTTCCTCGGTTCTTCTTAGTAGGGCTTGGATAGCCCTTAGTTCCTCAAACATTTGAGCTTGAGTAGGAATTTGCTCAAGTATTGTTCCTTAAAAAAAACAAGGTCACCTATTGTTCCTCCGATCTTTTTTTTTTAAAGAGAAAATTTCATATAACCCCACATTAAACACTACTAATATCAAATATACCCAACCCATATTAAAAATATCAAATTTCCTCAATCTATATTACTTAATAAAAAGAATACACCCCTGTTGAAAGTTACACATAAGGAATTGTCTAAAATACCCCTCCCCACAAAAAACAACTCTCCTCTTATTTGAAAGTCTTAATTTTAATTGATTGTCCACTTATATTGTTTTCGATAATCACTACATGAGATACTCTATTTCTGGTATCCGCTGCAACGCGTGGGTACCATGCTATTCGGGTCGTTTTGGTGATTAAATGACAATGTGGAAGTTATTTGGGTCGTTTTGTGAATTAAATGGCAATGTGTTGTGTTCGGGTCAATAATGTGTTTTGATCGGTGTTTAAATGAATAACGATTGTATTTTGGCTTGAGAAGAGAAACGGGTCGGCCCGTGGGTCGTCCACGACCCATCAGCCCTTGACCCATTTCCCTTATCCTCTCTTTGCCTCTCATTTCTTCTTATCTTTCTATCTTTCTTTCTCTTTCATTTTCTCTCAAGTAAAGAAAGCAAGCAAACCCATTTTTCTTTTCTTCTTCTTCTTGCATCAATTTAGTGTTAGAACTGATATAACATTAGAATCATAGTCATCTTCATCTCATTTTCGTCATATTGAAGAATCAAAAGTCAAGTTCAAGTATTTTACCCATTTTGACCTAATTTCGGGTTTAAGCTCAAGGAGAAGTTTTGGTAAGTCTAATTCATCCCATTTAAATCTATTTATGTTTGTTTATGTATTTCTAGTCATTTCGAGAAGTTACAGATCCTAGAACGACTTAAAACGAGTTTTGGGTCAATTTAGGGTTTAACTAGGGTTTGATCGATTTAGAAGATTTGAGGATGTTTTGGTCAAATTTGTGGATTGGGTTTTGTGTATTTATGTTTATTGGTACTTAGTTAAGCTTAAAAATGAGTTTCAAACTCCTACAAATCGTTTTGGTATGGTTTGGGTCGAATTTGGGGGTTTTGGGCTCGTTTCCTGCACTTTGAACTGCTGGTGCTGAAGCAGAAAAGGGCTTCACTACGGCGCAGTGAGCTTAGCCCTCACTCACTGCGGCGCAGTGCTTACAACCTGACCTCTTGCTCGTTTTTAGCCCACTGCGGCGCAGTGAGCATGGCTCTGGCTCACTGCGGCGCAGTGGATAGCTTCTGTGAATCATGCGCGTCAATTTTCAAACGTTAATAACTTTTGATCCGTAAGTCCAAATAAGTCATATGACCTATCGTTGGAATCGTAAGAGAGTCTAGTTTCTTGTAGTAACACTCTTTTTGTATGAATCTTCTTCCATTTCTAAAAAGGTCGAGTCAAAGGCGTCTTGTTCTTACTCATTAAGGATGTAAATGTGTTTAGGGGTTTGTGACTTGACTTAAACGTGCTAAACCAACTTGTTTATGATTATAAAGTTGACATTATGATATATGACATGCTTGATAGGTTGTGGACGTGTGGGGACCAATACTCGCTAGTAATCTTTTATTAACTCGACTTAAGCTTCTTTGCCGATCAAGGTGAGTTCCGTAGTTCCCTACTCGCTTGAGATTCAGGCTGAAAAGTGTAAACTTATGTGATTAATTGTTTAATTGTGTTTGTAAATGATTGTTGGTGTTGTTTGATTTTACTCACGTATGATATAGTTTAGTTGGTTGAACAATTGGGTATTGGACTTGTGCTTGAGATCGACATTTACGCATTGGTACGGGTACTATATGTACGTGATGACATTTAAACGCGTTGTTTAGAGTAAGTAATGGATTTTTAGGAATACGCTTGGAATGGACATGAGTGCCTTGATATACTTGACTTGTGTGATACGCACTTAAGTATACTTTTATCATCGTGTTGATAAACTTATGAACTAATGGTTGTCGATTGGATGTTGAATTAATGATTGAATGATGGGTTGTTGGATATGTTTGATTGACTTAGGTAATGGGATTGTGATGTAATTAAATGTTATTATTATTATTATTATTTCATTAATATTAGGAGAGATGTACATACATGGAAGTCGGTTATGCCTTCATCGGGTTTTAGATGTGGTGGGAAGGCTGCGGATGACCCTATATATAAGCATCTGGGATTCGAAGAATGGATAACCCTCTTAAGTGTATGTACGTATAGTTGGTTTAAATTGTGATTATTGGTTCATGTTCATCGTATTGTGATTGTTGAGTTATGATTGATGCATTTTTGATTGATTGTAAGCATGCATACATTGTTGATAATCCCTCGGTTGAGGAAGCAAACATCCTGGTGTATAGATGTATACACCCATCTGATGGATGTAGGTCATGATCTCCGAGTATATAGACATATATATCTCGATGTTTTTGAGATGCAGCCTGTGTCATTGCTATGACAGGCGAGTATCGTTGCATAGGTGACTTGAGGTCGCGCATAAGATAGGCATGTTGGCTTCATTATGCATTCGGCACTTACTTTGATATTTACATCATTTGTGCACTCCTATTACACGCTTACTTACTTGTGTAATCTTGTTGTTGGACGATATTGTTTTGCTTAGAGGCTCGATGTAAGTCATGTCTAGCCTCTACTCGTATATTGTGATTATTGTCGATGGTTCCTTATGGATCATTACTACGAACTCACCAACCTTGTGTTGACTATGCTTAGTACACTTTTCAGGTATCCAAGTTATTCCAAGGCATGAAGTATGATTGATTTGTTAGCTTGCTGTTGAACCCGGACTTGGACTTATATGGATCAAGGATCCATTTGCCTTCTTTTGCATTGTACTTAGAACCGTTAGTCGTCTTTTGATGTTCTGTTGTAATCTTTGGTGACGACATGCTCTTTATGTATTTTGATACTTGTTTATCTTACTGTAAGGATTCACTGAATCCTTTATTTGCATTTAGTTCATGTTCTACATTAATTCCACCTTGTGCTATATGATTTCCGTAATATTTCGAGCCCTGGCTTGGGGTGTTACAGAATGGTGGCCCATGCAGGTCGTAGAGAATTAGGCGGTTTGACCTAGACTACGGCTTAAGTTAAAACTCTTCATATAGCATGCATGGTTAGGAAATTCGTGTGCAATGTGAATTATGTGAATCCCCGTGTGAGTTCATAGTTAAGACCACTTATGTGATGGCTTGAATTCAACGTGATGAATGTGGAATGGATACAATGTGGTTAATGTGTGCTTTGATTAAATTGATTGTCATTGATATGGATTGTTGTTACTGATTGATATTTGTTGGATGATTTAGGGCAAAATGAAGTTATGCCATTAACTTAGTATAATATTGTGGCAACCCTAAAAGAACCCGATCAACTCTTTTATGGTTACCCAATATTATAACAAGTTAATGACATCGTGGATTGCGCACGTGTGGCTTAAAGTATAATAAGGAACCGATATACTTAATGGAAGTTGATTGGGTGGAGGGTTAGCCGTTGGTACACCCTGTATACATACCCGGTCAATAACTAGAGAGTATATCGAATTCGGATTATACTTTGAATCATTCGTGTTAGTTGCTTGGCTTAGTGTATAATAGGGAACCGATATGCTTAATGGAAGTTGATTGGGTGGAGGGTTAGCCGTTGGTACACCCTGTATACATACCTGGTCAATGACTAGAGAGCATATCGAATCCAGATTATACTTGAACCATTTGTGTTAATTGTTTGATGGTATGATGTATTGACATGATTACTTGAATTAACGATAAACAACGGTAGTGAACTTGACATGATAAAATGATAAGTAACAATTTCATAGGATTCTAACACTCTTACCTTAGTGTAATGACATGAAATGAGTATGTTATATGGTATGAGAGCATTAACTACTTGTGTGACTAGTATGTGAGCATTGTGAGGCTAACTTTCGGGTCAACGCGTTACTTACCTTATAGATAATGGTGGGACCAAGAAGGAATGCGACTAGCCATAGCGATGAGCCGGATCTGGCAACCGTGATCGCTCAAGCGGTAGCAAACGCCATGCCTACTATCATAGCCCAAGTCACGTCACAGCCCTATTGCTTGGTGAACGGTTTTGAAACCCTTTCCTAATTTTGTTGACTTTTTTAGCTTCTCATTGATTAGCCCTTTTTAATTATATTTGTTTAGAGATATATTGCATGATTAAAAAAATAAATTTAAACCAAGTAATTGTATTTTATTTTTTTTTGAACATTGCTAAGAGCATCTCCAATCCCAACTTGATCAAAAGCTTTTTTTTAAGAAAAAAGTCTTTGAATAGCTTTTTGTCATTGGAGAACATAGCTTTTTTCTTTAAAAGCTTGACCTTCCTCAACCTTTTGATCAATGACTTTTTTCTAATACACTCACATTAAATTTTGAATTCATGTTATTAAAATGTTTTCTTATGAATTCTTTTAATAGTTATAATTTAATATCATAATTCATGGTAGGGACATGCAAAAAAAGCTTTTGAAGGGTTATTAGCATTGGAGATGCTCTACTTAGTAATTGACTTTACTTGTAATTGTATATTGCTGCAATTTTAACAGCACCTGTACCCCTTTATATTCAGTTCATAAAATTATCATTCTTACATCTAGTTGCCCGCGTCTTGTATATAGTGACCTATTCTGTTTTTCCTTCCAGCATAGAGCCACATCGTAATTGATTGAATTTAAAGTTTATCGATCCCTCAACAAATGTTGTAGACATTATACTATTGACCCATTGCATTATATTGTTCTTTGCTAGAATTTTAAATCTTGTGAGATCCGCTAAACCCTTACAAAGTAGAACACTTACAAGGATGTTGGGCCAAGTGTACATTTATATGGACAAATCAATGATGTTGTTAAGCGCACTATGCACATAGTTGGAGCAGAGTTTGGGCTTCTTTAGCTACTTACCGTAAGCCCGACCAGGAGACCATCATTCGGAATCACCATCATAGTCGTCGACTCGTAACTTTTGACTCGACTCGAAAACATGATTTTTTGACTCGTGATTCGGAACGTGACTCGACTCGTAAGAGTCAGGACATTTTTAATATTACATAATATAGTATAATTATATATATGTCACGTCTTTAGAAGCAAAATATAAGTGTATTATCTTAATACATTTACTAAAATATTACATATACAATAGCTTCGAGTCATAAACCACATAGATAACACACAATATAATGTAGCAAAATAAATATGATATCTAATACACTCACATTAAATTTTGAATTCATGTTATTAAAATGTTTTCTTATGAATTCTTTTAATAGTTATAATTTAATATCATAATTCATGGTAGGGACATGCAAAAAAAGCTTTTGAAGGGTTATTAGCATTGGAGATGCTCTACTTAGTAATTGACTTTACTTGTAATTGTATATTGCTGCAATTTTAACAGCACCTGTACCCCTTTATATTCAGTTCATAAAATTATCATTCTTACATCTAGTTGCCCGCGTCTTGTATATAGTGACCTATTCTGTTTTTCCTTCCAGCATAGAGCCACATCGTAATTGATTGAATTTAAAGTTTATCGATCCCTCAACAAATGTTGTAGACATTATACTATTGACCCATTGCATTATATTGTTCTTTGCTAGAATTTTAAATCTTGTGAGATCCGCTAAACCCTTACAAATCCTAAACCATTTTCTTAGTATTAGCAAAAACTTCTTTAATTAGCTATTAAGACCGTAAGAAACAGAAACCCTTACAAAATCCCTGGTATAGTCGGTTTTGAAGATACTCAAGAAACCCTTAAGGTTTGTATGAACCCAAATCGCAAGTTTAGAAGCTAGAATTCCCCTCACAGGCTCACAATACGACCATTTACCAGCCGAGTATCCTTACAAGAACCCTTACAAAGTAGAACACTTACAAGGATGTTGGGCCAAGTGTACATTTATATGGACAAATCAATGATGTTGTTAAGCGCACTATGCACATAGTTGGAGCAGAGTTTGGGCTTCTTTAGCTACTTACCGTAAGCCCGACCAGGAGACCATCATTCGGAATCACCATCATAGTCGTCGACTCGTAACTTTTGACTCGACTCGAAAACATGATTTTTTGACTCGTGATTCGGAACGTGACTCGACTCGTAAGAGTCAGGACATTTTTAATATTACATAATATAGTATAATTATATATATGTCACGTCTTTAGAAGCAAAATATAAGTGTATTATCTTAATACATTTACTAAAATATTACATATACAATAGCTTCGAGTCATAAACCACATAGATAACCACTATATTACAAAATAAATACTTCTCTCTATATAACTAAGAGAGGATAATTTTTTGATTAGTTGGCAATTATGAGAGAATGCCATGTAGGATTTTTCATTATGTGTCATACTTACATTAATTTCCTAATTTTAAGCATTCTTTTAAAAATTATTCTTTATCCTAATCATCATTAATTAATAATAAAAAAATTAAAAAGTTAAAAAAAGAAAAACCATGATAACAAGTCGGACCAACTTTAAATAATGAGTTTTCACATTAAATCTTAAATTTAAAATATAGTTATATTGCTATAATTTAGGAATATATTTATGTGCAAGTTCTATCTTAATTTACTTTTATCGTTGTTTAAATATTTAGAGATAAATTAATAGGCTTTTATATGTTTTTACATGTTGTCCAGGATTTCTATTTAAGAAAAAAACAATTTCATTTCATCCAAAGTTGAATGTTCACCGCATGATTAATAATATTATGAGTCGTATCATTAATAATATTTTACCTAATATTATGATTAGTATATGAGAAAATGTATGAGTATATCTCTCTTTTTCTCATTTTAATTGTCCTTTTCAAACTATCTTATTAATAATAATAATAATAATAATAATAATAATAATAATAAAAATAAAATAATAATAATAATAATAATAATAATAATAATAATAATAATCTACCAATATATTAAAGTAAAATTGTAGCAGACAAAGATATATGTCCTATTAATCCATGTTAATAAAAAATGTTTGCTCGTGTAAAACATATAAAGCTAAGTTGAAAACTTACTCTACAATGGAGTTTCTAATTACCTAATAAATATTCAAAACATTGTATGGAATAGATTATAAAAAATAAAAATGGGAAAAATAAAGAAAATTATGGATGAATTGATATTATTACTTGTTTAAAGATCATATAGATTATCCTATAGTTTAGAATCATAGTGTTAATCCCCGTACGATGTACGGATTTACTATAAATCGTAGGATTTGGTCGTTCAAATGTTAATGTAATTATGTAACATTGAAAACATTTTAGTTAGATTAAAAACTGATATATGATTAAACATTTTAAATTTTTCATTAATCAATTAAGTTAAACTCAGGTGTTGTGATTTCAAATAATTATTAGAAAAAAAAAGTTGTCTTTCATATTCTTATGATGTGCACATAAAAAGTATGATTAATACGTCTAGCCGATATTAATATTCCATACCAAAAGATTAAAAGTTGTGTATTTAGATGACAAATATACTTGAAATAAAAATAAAAGGTTAGATAAAATATGATTTGAACGTATAACACAAAAGAATAAAACTAAATAAGGATATAACAAATACACATATCAACAAAACCGTCAAAACGTACGGTATGTTTCACACTAACTATAATGTACATAGTTGGAGAATTGTTAGACATTATAAATTTAGGTATAATAAATTATAATAAATAAATTTATACATAATAAAACTAAAACAAATTTGAATTTGAACTATGCATACCTGTAAACTTTTTGAATCTGACAATTGAGTTATGTAAATTTGTCGACTACAAAAATCTAATTGTGAGGTACAAAATCCCAATATGGGGAGGCATATATAGTTGAATAGATGAATTAAGAATCCTTTACTAATACTAAATCATATTCTAATGTTTTACATATCTTAAATTATTATTTTATATTATCACGACTTGTTAGTTTATAAGTATATATGGTATAACTATTTGATAAAGATTTGATAAAGATATTTATATCCATATATTAACTAATTAAGAGTTTTAATTATTTATGATATCTAAAAGAATAAGATAAATTAGATTTAAAAGGACACGTGTCGTTTAAATAAAGCGCCACGTGTCGATAAAAGAATACATCAATCCTGTTTTTATCAACACATGGCCCATTCTTTGAACGACATGTGTCTTTTTTAGTATCCTTAATTAAATCAAATCAAAACTCTTATCTTTTTATCTATTATATTATATTATTATATATTAGCTATTGCTTTATGTTGGATCCCTATAAATATAATCATTAATTCACATGACGAAAAAATAAGCCACCTTATGTAACACCCCAAGCCAAGGGCTCGAAATATTACGGAAATCATATAGCACAAGGTGGAATTAATGTAGAACCTGAACTAAATGCAAACAAAGGATCCAGTGAATCCATAAACAAGATAATTCAAGTACAGAAAGTATGAGAAACAAGTAGTCATCAAAGTTTACAAAAGAGACAACATCAAAAGATGACTATTGATCTAAGCATAAAGCAAAAGTAGGCGATGAATCCTTGATTCATATAAGTCCAATGCCCGGGTTCACAAGCAAGCAAATCAATCATACTTCATGCCTTGGAATAACTTGGTTACCTGAAAAGTGTACTAAGCATAGTCAACACAAGGTTGGTGAGTTCGTAGGAATGGTTCACAAGGAACCATTGTCATTAATCACGACAAGAATAAGTAAAGGCAAAACATAACATAAGAGTAGCCTTTAAACGTTACAATCTCAATCACAACCAGTTACAACATATAAGTAATGCGTGAAATAAATAAGCACAAGTGATGTCTATATCAAGGTATGTGCAATACGCATAATCATGTCATGATGCATATGAAATGTATGACTATCGAGTCATCTATGCAACGATACCCACATGCCATCGCAATGAACAAGGCGGTATCTCAAAATTTGTCGAGATGTATATACGTCTATATACTCTGATGACCGTTGTGCATCTCGCACCAAAGAGTGTCTAGCGTGCTTCTCGCACCATAGACGTATAAATATTAGTGCACACATGTCATCACAATGACCAATGTGGCGTTCACAATCTCGATTCAGACTACCAACCGCATTCTATATATCCTCAATTCCAACCTCAATCAAATAACTAACCAATAGCTTAACAATACGTACATACACTTCGGAGGATTATACTTTCAACGAGTCCTAGATGCTTATGTATAGGGTCACCCGTAGCCTTCCCACCACATCTAAAGCTCTTTGAAGGCATAACCAACTTCCATGTATGCACTACTATCCTAATTTAATCAACAATTATCACAATCATATACGAATCAATCTAGCGTGTCATTATATCTATCAATTTGTTAACAAACAAATCAAACAATAAGACGGATGGTAACTCAAGCCAATCAACCAATCACTAAACAATAAAGCACGTATGTTTACACTTTTCAACCCGAATCTCAAATGAGTAGGGAGCTACGGAACTCACCTTGTTCGGCAAAAGAGGCTAGTATTGTTAATATAAGATTATAAGCGAGTATTGGGCTCCACGCGTCCACAACCTATCAATGTACATCATAATACCATAAATTTCAACTCTACAATCTTAAATAAGTTGGTTCAGCAAGTTTAAGTCGAGCCACAACTCGCAAACACTTCTACAACTTTACCGAGTAAGAAACAAGATACTTTGACTCAACACTTTTTAGAAATGGAAGAAGATTCATCCCAAATGAATGTTACTACCAGAAACTAGACTCCCATACGAGTCCAACGATAGGTCATATGACTCGATTGGACTTACGGATCAAAAGTTATAAGCGTTTGAAAAACTGGTCACGAAAACTACACAAACTCGCGGCGCGAGGTCCTTGGCTCGCGGCGCGAGCTGAATAACTCCTCGTGGCGCGAGGTCTGGCGCGAGCAAGGCTCTGTTCGAAAGGCACCAAACTTGCGGCGCGAGGTGCTGCACATCAGCAGCCAAACATGTTTCAAACCCGATTTTTTGGTATCCTTAAACACTATTTTGACCTCCAAAACGACCAAGCAAGGTTTGTAACTCATTTTCAAGTATAGATACACATATAAACATGTTTGGACTCAACCCACTTCATAAATCCACTTCAAACATCAATTTCAAGATCAAGATGAGGTTTTAATTCATTAAACCCTACATAAACCCTATTTTCAGTTTTAATCCGATTTGTGACCCGAAATGACTTGGGTTCAACTAGAAATAGGTAAATAAACATAAGTTAGTGAATATGGGATGAGTTTGACTTACCAAAATCTTCTTCTTGTGTTCAAACCCGAATTTGAGCTAAATGGGTTGAAAGTCTTGCACTTAGAATCTATGCCTTGCTATGATGAAGATGATGATGATCTTGTACTGATTTAGCTTCACAATACTAAATGATGCAGGTGAAATTTGAGAGAAAGAAAGAGATGAGAGGTTTGTGATCTTTGAATTCACTACGTGAATGAGAGAAAGAGAGATAGGAGAGTTAGGAGGGAAATGTTGGTGAAATGTGTAACATCCGCAAATTTTGACCATTTGACTTTTATGTAAAATGCTTAATAAATTCAAATAAAGAATGATTTAGCTCCTTTGAGATTAAATGATGAGCAAAACGCTTAATGGGTCACTTGACCACTCGTTGGATGGTATGATCTTAGACGACAAAAGGCAACAATTTAATTGAGCTAGTAATGTGTGAGTCGGGTCAACCCATGACCCAAGACCCCCGTGACCCAACTCTTACACCCACCCTTATCCCTACTTCCATCATCCACCACCCTTCCATTTCACCCTCCTCCTCTCTCTCTCTTAAATTCTTACAAAAACACACAAACTCACTCTCTCTCTCTCTCTAAATTATTTCTTCATTTAAGGTTGTTCAAGTTAGATTAATGCAAGATTAAGTTTCTTCATCACCTCATCTTCATCATATCAAAAATTCGGGTTTCGAAGTCCAAGGATTCTTCCATTCGGGTCAAATTCGGGTTTGAACACGAGGTGAAGGTTTTGGTAAGTTAAATTCATCCCATAATTATCATTTCATGTTTATTTACATGTTTCTAGTTGATTTCAAACGAATTCGGGTCACAAATCGGGTTGGAAAGCAAAATTAGGATTTCTAGGGTTTTTAAGGAGTTAAATCCAAAAATCAAGCTTGGATCGAGTGTTTGGATTGGACTTGTGAAGTGGGTTGAGTCTAATTATGTTTATATATGTGTATTTATGCTTAAAAACGAGTTGGAAAGGTCCTTGGGTCGATCATTGAGTCAAAAATGGAGTTTTGGGGTGTTTTAGCTCGAAACCTGATGTTGTTTGGCTGCAGATAGGGCTCACTGCGGCGCAGTGGGAGGTGCCAGACCCCACTGCGGCGCAGTGAAAATGGCTCTGGCTCACTGCGGCGCAGTGAGCATGGCTCTGGCTCACTGCGGCGCAGTGAGCATGGCTCTGGCTCACTGCGGCGCAGTGGATAGCTTCTGGGAAATTATGCGCGCCAGTTTTCAAACGTTAATAACTTTTGATCCGTAACTCCAAATAAGTCGTATGACCTATCGTTGGAATCGTAAGAGAGTCTAGTTTCTAGTAATAACACTCTTTTTGTATGAATCTTCTCTCATTTCTAAAAAGGTCGAGTCAATTGTGTCTTGTTCTTACTCGTTAAAGTTGTAAAGGTGTTTAGGGATTGTGACTTGACTTAATTGTGCTAAACCAACTTGTTTATGATTGTAGAGTTGACATTAAGGTATTATGATGTATAATTATAGGTTGTGGACGTGTGGATCCTAATACTCGTTTGTAATCTTATACTAGCTTCTTTGCCGGATGAGGTGAGTTTCGTATCTCCCTACTCGCTTGAGATTCGGGCTGAAAAGTGTAAACCTTGCGTGTTTACTTGCATTTATTGATTGATTGATTGATTGGTTGATTGATTGTTGTTGATTGTTGTTGTTGTGATTGGTGTGATGTTTCCTTTCGTTTGATTGATTGATTGATTGATTGATTGATTGTTGATTGTTGGATTGATGTGACGGTTCATTGATTTCGTTCGGTTGACTTGGTTTTGATTGATTGATTGATTGATTGATTGATTGATTGATTGATTGATTGATTGATTGATTGATTGATTGATTGATTGATTGATTGATTGATTGATTGATTGATTGTTTGATTAAGATAGAACATGATGTGCATTGTAGAGTCGTATGATTTGTTGTACGATAGACTTGTGTTTGAGGTTGATTATGCTTTTGTGTTTATTGATTGATTGATTGATTGATTGTCTTGATTGTTGGATTGATATGACGGTTCATTTCGTTCGGTTGACTTGGTTTATGTTTTGGTTAAGTATTTCATTAATATTAGGTTAGACGTACATACATGGAAGTCGGTTATGCCTTCAATGGGTTTTTAGATGTGGTGGGAAGGCTGCGGATGACCCTATATATAAGCATCTGGGACTAGAAGAAAGTAGAATCCTCTTAAGTGTACGTATAGAATTGGTGGTAATATTGATTGTTGGCTCACGTTTGCCGAATGTTGATTATTGGTTCATGTTCATCGTATATTGATTGTTGGTTCATGTTCATCGTATATTGATTATTGGTTCATGTTCATCGTATATTGATTGTTGTTTCATGATTGATGCATTTACGATTGATTGTAAGCATTGCATACATTGTTCATAATCCCTCGGTTGAGGAAGCAAACATCCTGGTGTATAGATGTATACACTCATCTGATGGATTAGGTCATGATCTCCGAGTATATAGACATATATATCTCGATGTTTTTGAGATGCAGCCTGTGTCATTGCTATGACAGGCGGGTATCGTTGCATAGGTGACCTGAGTTCACGCATAGGATAGGCATGTTGGCTTATTTATGCATTTGGCACTTACTTTGATATTTACATCATTTGTGCACTCTTATTACACGCCTACTTACTTGTGTAATCTGGTTGTTGGACGATATTGTGTTGCTTAGAGGCTCGCTGTAAGTCATGTCTAGCCTTTATTCGTATACTGTGATTATTATCGATGGTTCCTTATGGATCATTACTACGAACTCACCAACCTTGTGTTGACTATGCTTAGTACACTTTTCAGGTAATCAGGTTCTCCCCGGGCGTGGAGTTTAGTTGCTTGCTTGCTGTTAAACCCGGGCATTGGACCATATGAATCAAGGATTCATCGACCTCCTCTTTTGCATTATACTTAGGATCGATTTGCCATCATCTGAATGTTCTTTTGTTAACTTTGATGGTTATTTGCTCCTTATGTATTTTGGTACTCGTATTGTATTGTAATGGATTCACTGAATTGATTGATTGATTGATTGATTGATTGATTGATTGGTTGTTTTAGTTGTTGGATTGATGTGATGTTTTTTGTTTGTTGGTTATTGGTTGAGTATTGATTGATTGATGATGATTATTGTTGATTGATTGATTGTTGTTGATTGATTGTTGATTGTTGATTGATTGTTATTGATTGATTGATTGATTGATTGATTGATTGATTGATTGATTGATTGATTGATTGATTGATTGATTGATTGATTGATTGATTGATTGATTGATTGATTGATTGATTGATTGATTGATTGATTGATTGATTGATTGATTGATTGATTGATTGATTGATTGATTGATTGATTGATTGATTGATTGATTGATTGATTGATTGATTGATTGATTGATTGATTGATTGATTGATTGATTGATTGATTGATTGATTGATTGATTGATTGATTGATTGATTGATTGATTGATTGATTGATTGATTGATTGATTGATTGATTGATTGATTGATTGATTGATTGATTGATTGATTGATTGATTGATTGATTGATTGATTGATTGATTGATTGATTGATTGATTGATTGATTGATTGATTGATTGATTGATTGATTGATTGATTGATTGATTGATTGATTGATTGATTGATTGATTGATTGATTGATTGATTGATTGATTGATTGATTGATTGATTGATTGATTGATTGATTGATTGATTGATTGATTGATTGATTGATTGATTGATTGATTGATTGATTGATTGATTGATTGATTGATTGATTGATTGATTGATTGATTGATTGATTGATTGATTGATTGATTGATTGATTGATTGATTGATTGATTGATTGATTAGGGCTGAAAAGTGTACATATGTGATTGATTGATTTATTGATTGAATGATTGTTTGTTTGATTGATTGATTGATTGATTGTAATAGATTGTTATTTGATTGCTTGTTGTAGTGTATTTTGGTACTTGTTTCGTTTTGTAATGGATTCACTGAATCTTTAATTGCATTTAGTTCTTGTTCTATTGTAATTCCACCTTGCGCTATATGATTTCCGTGATACTTCGAGTCTCGGCTTGGGGTGTTACAAAATGAGAGGTCCAGGAGGGTGAAGGGTGGCTGATGGGTCGTGGGTATTGCCCATGGGTCGACCCGTTTCCCTTTTCAAGTTAATTCACATGTCGTTTTACATTGAATCGCAAATTAAGTCATACAACCGACCCGTCAAGCATAATAATTATTCATTTCATCCCAAAATAACCTTAATTATCTCATTAATTAAGATCGTTAGTCAAATTACACATAAAGTCAAAGGGTCAAATTTCACGGATGTTACACCTTAAGTTGGGGTGGGTTTGTAACACCCCAAGCCGAGGCTCGGAATATCACGGAAATCACATAGCACCAGGTGGAATTACAATAGAACAAACTAAATGCAATTAGAGGATTCAGTGAATCCATACAAACGATAACCAAGTAACGAAATACAACAGGAGCAAGTAAACATCAAGATTACAAATGACAACAAAAGAAGGCTATCAATCCTAAATACAATGCAACATAAGGCAAATGGATCCTTGATCCATATCAGTCCGGTCCGGGTTCAACAGTAAGCAAACAATCAAACTCCACGTCCTGAATAACCTGGTTACCTGAAAAGTGTACTAAGCATAGTCAACACAAGGTTGGTGAGTTCGTAATAATGGTTCGTAAAGAACCAACATCAATAATCACAATATAAGAATAGAGGCTAGACATGACTTACAGTGAGCCTCTACATAACACAACATCGTCCATCAACAAGATTACACAAGACAAGTAAATGTGTAATGAGGAATGCATAAATGATATGAGTATCAATGCAAATGCCGGAATGCATGAATAAACCAATATGCCTATCCTGAGCGTGACCTTCAGTCACCTATGCAACGATACCCTTCTGCCATCGCTATGGACAAGGCTGTATCTCAAAAACATCGAGATATATATGTCTATATACTCGGGGTCAGGAACTACATCCAAAATGGGTGCATACATCTATGCACCAGGATGCCGGCAAATCCCCTGCCGAGGGTCCAACAATAATGTATGCAATGCTTACAATCAATGTAAATGCATAAATCATAAACCAACGATCGATATACGATGAATATGAATCAATAATCAATATTCGCCAATCCTGAGTCATCAATCAATAAACGTCAATCATAAACCAATAATCACCATTCATCAACATCGGCCATTAATACTTAACCAAACTATTAACCAAGTCAATCAACCTATGATGAACCATAAACTAATAATCAATAATCGTCAATCTTAACCCACTAATCAACATTCGACAAC
>CM067170.1:47757188-47777586 GCA_034093135.1 Erigeron breviscapus | reverse complement strand
TTATGAACTGGGCGATGGTGTGAGTAAGATAGCATCACAAGAACCAAAATCCCAATCAAAACCTTTCATAGGAGCTGCTTTGAAAGAAGATGATTTTCAGTTAACTCCTTCGGAACCAAATGAACCACGACTCACTAACCATGAGTCGATGATTGAAGTTGTTGACTTGGAGATTTGTTCCTCTTTTCTTGATCAGGTATATGATGTTTCTTATGATGACATAAATTTTGCTAACTTTATCTTGCAGGACTTGGAAGATAAATTCGAAAATACCTTGGATGAAGAGGAAGTGACAGGTCCGATCAGGAGGATTAAGCTTGTGAAAACCATAACGGATGAATTACCGACAGTTCAAGCAGGTTTTCCACTGGTAAGCAAAAAGAGGAAGCTAGAGGGAGCATCGGCTACTTTCCTCATTGATAAGTGATTAACTGTCTCTAAAAGGAGACGTGTTCACTCTTCAGGTAACCCAGTATTGTTTGATAATTATAAATTGAAGAACTGGGTAGATTTCATGGATTTAAAAATGGATGTGATAGATCATGTGAATGAAGATTTTGAAACTGTGGATTTTAAGGAATGGGTAATGATAAAAGTTAAGTTCACCGATTTTTCGCCTTACTCGTGTAGGCCACCAGATTTTTTATGTCTAGGTAATGCTAACAATTGGATTCTGACAGGGGTGAAAGGTGATTGTTTTTCACTGTTTAAGGGTAGACCGCCTAACACTTTAAGTGTGGGGGCGTCGGAGATCCCACCATGGTAAATCTTTGGGGGAGGAGTCTAGCTAACGACTCGTTAATAAATTAAGCGCTTCTCGGGAGGCAACCCGTGTATTTATTTATTTTTGTTTTATTTTTATTTTGTCTTTAATTTTCGTATTTTATAGTTTTTGATTAAGTTTTGCAGGTGTCGAGAGGTTTAGCGCGAGCCGGTAAGTCGAAATGTGGCCTAGGTAAGTTAATAATTTTGGAAAAAGGCTTGCAAGTCCAAATTCTTAGGTACCTGACTATTTGGTCCCCTTTTCTCTTTCTGTGGTCCAAATGAGACGTGACCTTCCTTTGGTCATGTCGTGAACCCCCTGATGGACCCCTTCAAGACTCTCCATGACCCTTCTGTGTTGACCAGCCTTTCTGACCTCTCTATGGTCACTCCGTGAACCCCCTGATGGACCCCCTGTGCATGGCTCTGTAGTTCAGATGCGACATGACCCTCTGGTCATGCCGTGACCCTTTTGTTCTGAACTGCATTTGGACACCCTGTGCTTGGTTCTGTGATTCTGATGTGCCTAGACCAATAATGGTCATGTGGTGACCCTTCTGTTTGTTTGTTTTTTTAGAAATTTCAGAAAAAAAAAAAAATTTAAAAAAATATATATATATATATATATTTCAAAAAAAAAAAATGTAAAATCCAGAGAAAAAACAGAAGAAAAAAAGGACGGCTTCTTTTGCTATTTCCTTTTCTTTTGTCTAAGTTATTACCTAATAAAAAACCCGTGTCTTTTATTTTGTTATTTTAAATTTTAATTTTGCATTTTTCCTTTTTATTTGTGTTTGTGAATAAACTCTTTGATGATGGTTGTTGGTTGGTTTTGACATGGTTTATTCCTGTTATGTGTTAATCGTGTGTTCATGTTGAATAGCAAGTTTGTCATACGCATATGTTGGCAGTAAGTTCAGCGCCATATTCTTGTTGGCATGATTCAAGCATGGAACACCCGTCATACCCGACAAGTTTTTCTTGTTCTTGATTTTGTATTTGTTTACTTTCCCCTATTTCCCATAGTTTGCCTTAGTTCTTTGGACATTGAGGGCATTGTCCAACTCAAGTGTGGAGGGGTGGTAAATAGGAAAAAGTCGGGTATTTTTAGAGGAATTTTAAACTTTTGCATGCTTGTCCTTGTAGTTAATTGCTTTTGTCACTTAATTATTGAATTTAATAAGCAATGTAACTACACTATTGGTACAAATTTTAATATGTGGAATGTGTTTTGACTGATTAATTAGGCAATCCCTTCTGGATTAATAATATGACTAGCACGCTTATAGCACCAAAACACCAAATTTGTGAGATTATTGATTCATTGCTAGATATGATAGGTGTTTACGGGTTTGGAATTATTGGCCATGTAAATTTGTCCCTCTCATAGGCTTTTGGATTTATTCAAGAGTAAGGGTTCTACTTAGAACTCTGAACTATGATGTGCAAGTTTGAGGTTGGTTTTTCCATTTTCGGATTATTTCATTTGCTATGAGTGTGCCGGTGATTGCGTTGATTCTAGAAGTTGTCCTGGTTGATCGTTCTGTGTTATTTATCAGAAGAGGCAAATTTAGGATAAAACCATTTGTTCTTTGTATGTTCACCCTTTGTTTTGTAAAAAATTGTTATGTGCATGTTTTGTTAATGTGCTTAGTAGCTAACTACACTGGTTAGTGAACCAACGGATAAAACCCTTATGTTGCACTCACTTTTACTGCAAGAAACAATAGAAAACATGTTGTCATTAGCCTGTTCTTTGTTATTAAATCCACCCAATATACACCTTTACCTAGCCATACCGATAGTCGAAGTCCTGGTGGGTCATTGGTTGCCTATGCTAGTGGATGGTTGAGGGTTGTCCTTTATGTCGGGTTGGGATATTCTCGGTTACTGAGAATAGATTGATTTCGTCATGTTTGTTTGGATAAAGTCTGGATCGTTCATTTTAGCATTTTATTATATGATTTGTCACTGTTTCAAAATTATATAGAGAATACCAATTAGTCAGAGTAAAAGTAGCTCATTAAAAAAAACAGAATAAAAGAATTGAAAAACAGAAAAAGAAAAAAAATAGAAAAAAATATGAAAATAGAGCTTGGGCTGTCAGTTGGTATTTCTCACTTTTTGTCAAATCATTTTTGTTAGTTGGTTCATCAGTTACACCAACAAAAGCTTCAATATTTAATCATTTAATCGAGTTGAGTTGGTACATCTTTATGACCAACAAAAAGGGATTGTGAAATACTATGTTCCTTGGGTTCATTATTGGGTTAGGCACGTTAGTTTAAGCAACATGGATAGATTTGGTTGATTGAGTTGTTTATTGTCATACACCCAAAAAAAAAAAAAAAAAAAAAAAAAAAAAAAAAAAAAAAAAAAAAAAAAAAAAAAAAAAAAAAAAAAAAAAAAAAAAAAAAAAAAAAAAAAAAAAAAAAAAAAAAAAAAAAAAAAAAAAAAAAAAAAAAAAAAAAAAAAAAAAAAAAAAAAAAAAAAAAAAAAAAAAAAAAAAAAAAAAAAAAAAAAAAAAAAAAAAAAAAAAAAAAAAAAAAAAAAAAAAAAAAAAAAAAAAAAAAAAAAAAAAAAAAAAAAAAAAAAAAAAAAAAAAAAAAAAAAAAAAAAAAAAAAAAAAAAAAAAAAAAAAAAAAAAAAAAAAAAAAAAAAAAAAAAAAAAAAAAAAAAAAAAAAAAAAAAAAAAAAAAAAAAAAAAAAAAAAAAAAAAAAAAAAAAAAAAAAAAAAAAAAAAAAAAAAAAAAAAAAAAAAAAAAAAAAAAAAAAAAAAAAAAAAAAAAAAAAAAAAAAAAAAAAAAAAAAAAAAAAAAAAAAAAAAAAAAAAAAAAAAAAAAAAAAAAAAAAAAAAAAAAAAAAAAAAAAAAAAAAAAAAAAAAAAAAAAAAAAAAAAAAAAAAAAAAAAAAAAAAAAAAAAAAAAAAAAAAAAAAAAAAAAAAAAAAAAAAAAAAAAAAAAAAAAAAAAAAAAAAAAATTGAAAAAACAGAAAAAAAAAAAAAAAAAAAAAAAAAAAAAAAAAAAAAAAAAAAAAAAAAAAAAAAGAAAAAAAAAAAAAAAAAAAAAATGAAAAAGAGCTTGGGCTGTCAGTTGGTATTTCTCACTTTTTGTCAAATCATTTTTGTTAGTTGGTTCATCAGTTACACCAACAAAAGCTTCAATATTTAATCATTTAATCGAGTTGAGTTGGTACATCTTTATGACCAACAAAAAGGGATTGTGAAATACTATGTTCCTTGGGTTCATTATTGGGTTAGGCACGTTAGTTTAAGCCAACATGGATAGATTTGGTTAATTGAGTTGTTTATGGTCATACACCACAATGGTGTCGGTTTTTAATCGTCTATTGGGGGTATTGTCTGGACAGCTTCATGGGTTTTGGACCGTTGGCAACTGATGACATGGGTTCTTTGGATTAGACTATTATGTAAACAATTTGTTAAATGTTGTGTTATTTCTTCTTAACACCTTTTGTTATCCCAAATTTCCGTACCCTTTTATATACCTTGTTTAGCCTCAGAGTTTGTTACAACCCTTAAAGTCCTTTTTTGATAGACGTTGTGGTGCTTGCGCCATGGCGGTGAAGGAACGAACCTAGTACAAGCCTATGGTTAAAGGATTATGCATCACGACTAGGCATTGAGTGATTATTCAAATATTCAACCCCAAAAGTAAGTTATGGAGTAGGATAGACGAGATATCACTGATTCGTTTCTTTTGTGCTTAGTCGTGTTATTAAGGCTTGTGTATCAATCAAATATTGTCAAACATTCCGGTTTTTCATTTAAGATTAAAACTGTCTAACCATCTCTTTTAATTTTATGGTTAAGCTTCTTTTTGATTACTGAAATGTGATTCCATGATGTGCCAAGGTATTTTATGTTTTTCAGCTTGGAATTGCTTGAGGACAAGCAAAGCTTAGTGTGGGGGGATTTGATATGTCGTATTTTATACCCATTTCCCACGGTCTAATTAGTTGATTGTAAGTGGTTTTAGAGTCGTTTTCGTATATATTTGGTGCGTTTATGGTATTTGTTAGTGTTTCAGGGTATTAACAGGTACTAAAGCGTTATTCTGGAGAAAATAATGTTTCTGGAGTAAAATGAGTGCTTACGGACGTTTTATGAGGTACGAAACTGAAGATGGAAGCTGGTCAAAGCAGGTCAAAAGAAGTCAACGAAAGTCAACTGGTACTGCGTCGCAGTCCTAAAACAGTGACTTTAACTGCTTCACAGTATCATAAGACTGCGACGCAGTGATACAAAAGACGTGTCATCTTGAAAGTCAATACTGGTCCCCCCCCCCCCCCCCCCCCCCCCCCCCCCCCCCCCCCCCCCCCCCCCCCCCCCCCCCCCCCCCCCCCCCCCCCCCCCCCCCCCCCCCCCCCCCCCCCCCCCCCCCCCCCCCCCCCCCCCCCCCCCCCCCCCCCCCCCCCCCCCCCCCCCCCCCCCCCCCCCCCCCCCCCCCCCCCCCCCCCCCCCCCCCCCCCCCCCCCCCCCCCCCCCCCCCCCCCCCCCCCCCCCCCCCCCCCCCCCCCCCCCCCCCCCCCCCCCCCCCCCCCCCCCCCCCCCCCCCCCCCCCCCCCCCCCCCCCCCCCCCCCCCCCCCCCCCCCCCCCCCCCCCCCCCCCCCCCCCCCCCCCCCCCCCCCCCCCCCCCCCCCCCCCCCCCCCCCCCCCCCCCCCCCCCCCCCCCCCCCCCCCCCCCCCCCCCCCCCCCCCCCCCCCCCCCCCCCCCCCCCCCCCCCCCCCCCCCCCCCCCCCCCCCCCCCCCCCCCCCCCCCCCCCCCCCCCCCCCCCCCCCCCCCCCCCCCCCCCCCCCCCCCCCCCCCCCCCCCCCCCCCCCCCCCCCCCCCCCCCCCCCCCCCCCCCCCCCCCCCCCCCCCCCCCCCCCCCCCCCCCCCCCCCCCCCCCCCCCCCCCCCCCCCCCCCCCCCCCCCCCCCCCCCCCCCCCCCCCCCCCCCCCCCCCCCCCCCCCCCCCCCCCCCCCCCCCCCCCCCCCCCCCCCCCCCCCCCCCCCCCCCCCCCCCCCCCCCCCCCCCCCCCCCTTCACACTACACACACACACAAATTCAAATACACACTCTTCATTCACTCCCTTGGAACTCACCACTTTTCTCTCAACTCTTCACTCTTCTCACACACTCTCTTTTCTCTCAAAACAAACTCTCTTCTCCCTCCTCTCTTCTTCTTACCTACGGCCAAAAGGGAGCAAGAAAAAGGGCAAGCTTAAATCATATTAACACTTACTAATAATAAGGGTTTAAGTTAGTTTGATAAAGGGTTAATCCAAGGCATATTCAAGGGTTGTTCTAGGCTTAGATTCAAGGTATTATAGGGGTTTGAAGGCCACGAAAATCTGCCCAAAATCTTCATCCAAAACCAAGTCCAAGAGGGTATAATCTTCATCCTTTTTACTAGATCTAATCTCGTTTTTGTTTATATTCAAAGGTTTTATCAAAAACTCATACTTTCTTCTTGTTTTCTTTGTAATATACACTTAATGAGGGCAAAGTTGATAGGATCTTTCTTTCCATGCTCATGCATGTCGAATCTAATAAGAAAGATCCAAGGATTCAACAAGTTTAAGACCCAAAAGTGTGGTTATAGATTCGTAGCTTTTAAAGTAACTTTCTTGTTGATAGATCTATATGTTTTTGTATATTTTTGAAGAGTATATTCTGAGATTTTTCATATAAAAGATGTTTTTGTATTGTTGAAAGTTAGATCTATAAAAGTTGATAGGATCTTTCTTTCCATGCTCATGCATGTCGAATCTAATAAGAAAGATCCAAGGATTCAACAAGTTTAAGACCCAAAAGTGTGGTTATAGATTCGTAGCTTTTAAAGTAACTTTCTTGTTGATAGATCTATATGTTTTTGTATATTTTTGAAGAGTATATTCTGAGATTTTTCATATAAAAGATGTTTTTGTATTGTTGAAAGTTAGATCTATAAAAGTTGATAGGATCTTTCTTTCCATGCTCATGCATGTCGAATCTAATAAGAAAGATCCAAGGATTCAACAAGTTTAAGACCCAAAAGTGTGGTTATAGATTCGTAGCTTTTAAAGTAACTTTCTTGTTGATAGATCTATATGTTTTTGTATATTTTTGAAGAGTATATTCTGAGATTTTTCATATAAAAGATGTTTTTGTATTGTTGAAAGTTAGATCTATAAAAGTTGATAGTAAAAAGTGTTGATTCGAATGCATATATGCTAGATTTAAGAAAGTTGGATCTTTTGTTGGATTATGAGATGGATATGGACTTGTTATAAGTGAAAAATATGTTAATATGAATGTTAATATTCTGGAAAAATTGGTAAAATATCAAAGGTATAAAGATTGAATCAAAGCATGTTAAAATAAGCTAGAAATCACAAACCGAAAACACGCAAAAATGCATTTTGAGCACACACATGCACCATAATCTTATGACCAAGAAAATATGATAAACCTACTGGAAAAATGTTGGAATAAAAGCACAAAACTCAGATCTATTGGTCCATGACAACAATAAGCTCAAAAATCACCTTTTCGGGTCAAATAATCACTAACCGAAAGCACTAAATTGCACATATCACACCACCACCACTCTCACGATTTTGGACACCAAAATATGATGAACTTTCTGGAAATAATGAAACAAGAAAGGGAAAGCTTAAATCATATTAACACTTACTAATAATAAGGGTTTAAGTTAGTTTGATAAAGGGTTAATCCAAGGCATATTCAAGGGTTGTTCTAGGCTTAGATTCAAGGTATTATAGGGGTTTGAAGGCCACGAAAATCTGCCCAAAATCTTCATCCAAAACCAAGTCCAAGAGGGTATAATCTTCATCCTTTTTACTAGATCTAATCTCGTTTTTGTTTATATTCAAAGGTTTTATCAAAAACTCATACTTTCTTCTTGTTTTCTTTGTAATATACACTTAATGAGGGCAAAGTTGATAGGATCTTTCTTTCCATGCTCATGCATGTCGAATCTAATAAGAAAGATCCAAGGATTCAACAAGTTTAAGACCCAAAAGTGTGGTTATAGATTCGTAGCTTTTAAAGTAACTTTCTTGTTGATAGATCTATATGTTTTTGTATATTTTTGAAGAGTATATTCTGAGATTTTTCATATAAAAGATGTTTTTGTATTGTTGAAAGTTAGATCTATAAAAGTTGATAGGATCTTTCTTTCCATGCTCATGCATGTCGAATCTAATAAGAAAGATCCAAGGATTCAACAAGTTTAAGACCCAAAAGTGTGGTTATAGATTCGTAGCTTTTAAAGTAACTTTCTTGTTGATAGATCTATATGTTTTTGTATATTTTTGAAGAGTATATTCTGAGATTTTTCATATAAAAGATGTTTTTGTATTGTTGAAAGTTAGATCTATAAAAGTTGATAGGATCTTTCTTTCCATGCTCATGCATGTCGAATCTAATAAGAAAGATCCAAGGATTCAACAAGTTTAAGACCCAAAAGTGTGGTTATAGATTCGTAGCTTTTAAAGTAACTTTCTTGTTGATAGATCTATATGTTTTTGTATATTTTTGAAGAGTATATTCTGAGATTTTTCATATAAAAGATGTTTTTGTATTGTTGAAAGTTAGATCTATAAAAGTTGATAGTAAAAAGTGTTGATTCGAATGCATATATGCTAGATTTAAGAAAGTTGGATCTTTTGTTGGATTATGAGATGGATATGGACTTGTTATAAGTGAAAAATATGTTAATATGAATGTTAATATTCTGGAAAAATTGGTAAAATATCAAAGGTATAAAGATTGAATCAAAGCATGTTAAAATAAGCTAGAAATCACAAACCGAAAACACGCAAAAATGCATTTTGAGCACACACATGCACCATAATCTTATGACCAAGAAAATATGATAAACCTACTGGAAAAATGTTGGAATAAAAGCACAAAACTCAGATCTATTGGTCCATGACAACAATAAGCTCAAAAATCACCTTTTCGGGTCAAATAATCACTAACCGAAAGCACTAAATTGCACATATCACACCACCACCACTCTCACGATTTTGGACACCAAAATATGATGAACTTTCTGGAAATAATGAAACAAGAATGAAAATCCATTTTGAAGCACTTTAATTGCTCAAGAAATGAGGCTAAAATCACTATTTCGGTAAACGATTTTTAATCATAAAACCCTCAAAATGAGCAAGACACAAGAGAGGTTGAATTGATATGATTTTGTATGGATAAAAGTTGCCTAAAAGGCCTGAGATTTTTGGCCAAAATGTTTAGTGGTGATTTCTATGAATTTTCATGAATTATTGAATTTAAATAGTAATTAAAAGACATAAAAATCCATAAATAAATTATGTAAATCAAGAATGAAGTTAAATCAACTTAACCATTGATAAAAATAATTAAAACCTACTGGGGAAAAATAATCAAAAGACAAGAGACATGTGTTACATAATTTTGAAATAAATAATTTAGTAAAAACAATTAATTAAGTATTATCATTAAAATAAATGGAAAATGCACAAATAAAAGTATAAAACATGAAATTATAAATTAAAGAGCATCTATATCAGTAGATAATTCAAATGAAATTATTCATAATTTATAAAGACAATTATGACACTTAAAAGTATTTTTAAGAATTTATTTAGCAAATAAATCAATAAAGTGAATAAATAAATAATTAAATATTATTAAATTAAATATATATTTACAAACCAGAAAATATACTTAAAATATTTATATTATGAGACCACTAATGTCAAATATCATTACTAAGCAAAGTGTGCAATGGAAATCATACCAATCCAAGCCAAACTACCGAAATTCCAATAAACGTACAAAAACGCGGTTATATACGTTATGGTTTAGGCTTGCTTGAGGCGCAACAAATCTAAACGGAGGAATCGCGTTTGAACAGCCCCTATTCACTCTCTAATCAAGTGAGTCATAGCCCCCTTTCAAACTCTTTTATATGTTTACTTACGGGGTGAAAAGCATGATTAATTAAAATGACTTTCTATTATGAAATGATTCTTTGAAACAATGATAATGTTATGGGAATTGTATTGTATGTTCAACGTGGTATATGTTATATGATGAGCTTGAGTACTGTCAAACGGTGGTCCCCTGTACACTACTATTAACTCATTTGAGGCCTGTAGTTAGAGGGTTGCGCAACTAGGACTTGTCCCCTCATCCATTATTATAGGTAACGGTGGGATGTTTGGTCTGCCTTTGTGGTCACCTTCATCGCCAGTCTGGCCTCGCGGTGCTCTAACTACTATATATTTATGGGCGTCTCCATGGCACGACCCTTGGTTATCTTTATGCACGTGATTGACAGCATGTGCTTATCATTATCTTATCATTTGGGGCATTATATATTGATTATTGGGACATAACCGGTCTTAGTAGTGGCTCAAGAACAATCTCATCGATTTATGTCATGGTAGTCTTACCATTGACCCAGAGGTATTGATATTATATTATGGATGGAATTATTGATTGAACATACGGTTTGGGTGTGGACAGTATGATGAAATTCTTGGAAATTTATGACTTATTCCTTACTGAACTTGATTAAATATATGTGTGTTGTTAGCATAATCCTATGAACTCACTCAACTCTCGTAGTTGACACTTTTTCTCATGCTTTTCAGGTCTAGGGCAATAAGTTAGCTTTTGGACCGCTTCATGGATGATGTGTTTACTTGTTGTATGTGGACTAGTAACGCAAACATTTGATCTTTTGGTTATGAATTTGGTTATGTAATGATTATTAAACGTCAACTTGAATTTGTTACCTTTTTAATTTGAATGGCATTTGAAACTTTATGTTGATGTTTATTACTTAAATCTTTTGTACCATGTCGTTCTGTGGCATCTCGTGTTTCCGCTATAGTCGGGGTGTTACAAACACTGCGACGCAGTGTGAAGCCTGCGACGCAGTTTCAGGCGGTCACGATTTTAATCTTTGGAAAACTATAAATAGAGAGCAAAATCATCCAGAAACCCTACCTTTTACTCTCCATACGATTTTTAGCAGCTTTTCAAGGGTTTTTCATCTACAAAGATTGCTAGTACGATTGGAGATTTACTTAGCTATTGTTTATCATTCTTGAACGATTTCAACATTCGGTACAATATGTTTTCATATATTATTGTTTGTTTTTGTCTTTCCATTATGAGTAGCTAATTCTATAAACACCCGCTTGGGTAGTGAACATGTCATAGGGTCAATTTAATGTTACTTGCAATTGTTGAACAAGATTTTCATGTTTAATCGAAGATCCGCATTTATTTGAGTTTAAATATTGTTTTTATCTTTTATATTAATTGATTGATAATTGTAATTAGAAGTTCGGGAGAAATCTATGTCATTGTCAATTGATTATTGAAACGGTTAATCGGTCTTTAATTAACCTAAAGTCGTTGGAGTTCGGAGAAACTAGCGATAAAGATTTTAAACAATTAAATTCATTTTGAGTGTGTAAACGTCTATGATAGAGGGATCTGATTAGGCGAATAAGCAGTTCGGGAGAAAGCTTTTAAAGATTAAATCATAAAATCAACTTAGGTTCTTAATGCTTAATTGTTTCGAGTAGAAATTATTCGCGGGAGCGATAACCATATCTCAAGCAATTAAAGTTTCAAGTATAACGGGAGTTCGTCTTGATTACCTTTTTAAGTGTTCAACAATGCAAGTAATGTTTAGACCCGATGATTGGCATGTGAGCTGATCCAAGTAGGTGTCCTTTTTAATTATTACTGTCATTAAATCATTTTTACTATCGTTTGAGGACGATCCCTGCCCAGTCATACCGGATTCAATTTGTTTTATTTTACCATTATTTTTGCAACGTGGCAATTCGGCCATAAAACCCCTTTAATTTGAATTACCTTATTTTCAACAATTACTTAGAAAGTCCTTGTGTTCGACCTCGGATTTACCGGTTTACTATACTGCATACGATCAGGTTCACTCCCTGTGATTGTGTTGTAGTCAGTTTTCTAGTAGTTCGTGTTTTATAAATTTTATAACTCGATTTAACACATCAGCCACCGAATATCTGTCTTCTTCTTGCAGGTTCTTTGTAGCCCAGAATATCCTTTAATGTTTTGTCAAGTGCTTCAAAAGCATATTTTTGACACATTGGTGCTTCGTCCCAGATTATCAACCAGACTTGTTGCAATAACTCTGCTAAGTGTCTGTTTTGTTTAATACCACAGGTGCTACTTTCAAAAAGTTCCAATGGTATCACAAAGCGGCTATGCGCCGTTCTTCCTCCCGGCAGAAGCAGCGATGCAATTCCTGCAGCCATGTTTGAACGTTAAAGATTTGTTCAAGAACTACATTGTTGCAAGTAAGTTTACTTCTTGTATATTCTAATTAAATTTTTTACAGCCTTCTTAAGAGAAAGTTTTGAGAAACATTATACAATTGTTTACCTGATGATGCAACGGCTAGGACAATCAATCCCTTGGATCTTAAACGCGATATGATAGTCTTGTATAGGAATGTTTTGCCTGTGCCACCCGGACCATACACGAAGAAAAACCCACCTTTTCTCTGCTCGACAGATGTAACAACACTGTCATATATATGGTGTTGATCAGAGTTAAGTGATGCATATAGGCGCTCGTGTTCCATTGCTTCGTGCCTCTTGTTGTAAGCTAGTTCTTCCCGGATCAAACGATTATCAAGGTTTGTTAGCAATGCTGGGTCCGGTGTTGGGAGACCTGGGAAATCTTTTAATGCTTTTCCGTTCCTGTGTAAAAGTTCTTGAATGTCAACCAAACAATAGTTCTGTATCTGCTCTTCCGAAAGTTCCAAGGCTGGAAGGTTGAAATGTTTTTTTTTTCTTATACAAAATGTCTTCAGATAATGCTTCTCAGTTCTCTTCCCACAGCTTAACCGGGCTGGTCACTTCACAAAACATCCGAATTGTAACAAAAAGCTGGCGAAGTTGTGGCCCGGTTGACCATGTTTTTGCTTCGTTTATGGCTTCACTCCATTCCTTGTCATCGTTCAGCAGCCCGTATCCATAGCAAGCCTCTTTAAAAGTTGGATAAAATACACCGTCCACTGTCTGGATCTCTTTATAGCTTGTGGGCCCTGCTGCAGGATTGCAATACACAATTCGGCCTATACTGTCCATTCTAGACCGCTTTTTCCAAATTTTTCCATCATCAATCCATACATATGCAGTGGGAATCTCAGCATATTTAGATATTCTATTCTTATTTTTATTTTTTTTAATCTTGCTCTAATTTTTTGACTTGTACATCTCAGACATTTATTTTTAAACTTTTGCATCCATCTAAAATCAACTAGAAAAATGGATGCACAAATGCATCCTTATAATATACAATGATATTGGTGTCAAATTAAAGGCAATTAAAAGCTAAAAAATTGATAAAATGTGTTATTTGGTCATAAAGTTAATTGCATACGATTTAGGTTTGATTGAAAATTTTGGAGTTAAAGTGTCAAAGAAATGATAATCGAGAGCATGTGAGTATCTGTTGCATATGTAATTGAGAGCATCGGAGTGTCTGTGGCTTACAGAGCCAATCATTAACGTACAGTTTGGTTTGCAGCCCAAAGGGTGTAGTGGATGTCCAGCCCTTATGACTGTGAACCCTTTGGCGGAAACGTCGGTCGTTGTCAGCATAATCGTGGCAGTCCGGTCACCATAGTCAATCCTCTGCAGCCCATTAAATTCAATTCTCTAGCGAAAATAGCAGCAACAAGTTTCGAGGTTCTACCAAGTCCCAAGGTTTTATGGTTTCAAACTTTTGATTTAGATAATGATATATATCCTCCTAAAAACTAAAAATCATCCTAACGATAAAATTTCTGAGAGAGAACGTTAGAGAAAATCTGCGTGGGTATGGCCTAATGAATTACAAAATAGGAAGAGACATGCATTCATAGTGCAACCATAATAGATAGGACATCATGAGTCATAAACTGTTCACAAAAGATGGCAAAGACAAGACCTAATTAGTTCATGGTAGACCCAAAAGTAATTTTAAATAAAGTGGCCTCATGGGCAGACAACAAACTGAAATTATAAAAGTAGCTACTCCAATTAATTGAAACCACAGCAGTTCTCCCTGATCAGTGTAAGCACTCACCCGCAGTCACCACAATGCGCTTTCTCTTGTTGGTTGAACCTAGGACTCCTGTTATTTGTTGGTCACCCGCAGTCGCCATACCTTCATCTTTCAGGTTGTTCAAGACGGCTACAATTCTGTCGATAGTATCTCGCGTGTATTTTTTGACAACCTCAGTCAACTTTGGCCCGAGTTCCGTGTAGCAATACTCCTGCTGTAGACCCAGCGTGATAACTGAGCCACCACCCGTATTGCTACTGCTACTGGTAGTGTTCTGGAGGCTGTTGGAGCTGATGGCAATCCCTGATAACCCAATTAGAGGAAAACGCCAAGGATATACACCACATCTGGCAAGAGCAAACGGCTCATTTTTAAGCAAGAACCACACCACTAGTGAACCAGACGGGCTGACACTCGTCTCTTGGAGTAAGACCTCATTGCGGAACGACAGATTATCCTGTTGCAAGTTGCAACAAATGTCAACAGTTAAACACCAAAGTCATCCCAAAAAACGTGTGTGTCAACATACCTGAACGGATATCTTGTTCCTGGGGTCATCACCAGTTGTGTAACATGTCCCCTCTGCGAGTCGGACAATCCTCCCAGACTCATCCAGCTGTGAAAACAAGATTAAAATGGGATATAATGAATGGACTGAGTATGTGTGTGTGAATGTATAGCAGGGTACCTCGTGACGTCTACTTTCATCTCCAAGGATTCTTAAGACAAACTCTGGAGAATGCGGTAGACTAAAGGTAGTGGTTGCAAAGAAGACCATTGCTTTTGGATTATCACTAAAGGGGGACTTTCGGAGCCTTAAGTAAATATATGCCTGAGAGGGGGGAGGAACACACGGGGAGGGCTCAGGTTGGCGACACAGAGGGCCAATGTTCAAACAGAAGTCACGAACCATCCTTTTTGAGATCATCATCACACATTTCTTCTCAAAATCCAATAGATCTGTCCATGAATCAGATATATACTCAGTTATGATATGCAGATCAACAGTTAGTCATTCAGAACTACTCAAAATGTTGATGAATAGGATAGAAAAAAGAATGTACCTTGTCCTGCTAAGCGTGGAATGAGATCTAAAACATTCTTGGACCGATGATAAGATTTTCTTTCACATGATCGTTCAAGGCACGCAACCCATCGTTCGGCTCCGAATGCAAAGCCTATACGGCACGGATCGTAGTAGAGCTTGGGGTCCAAGTAGTAACTCTGTTCGAGTTCCAAATGCTCCACCCATGTGACCTGTCCAAATCATGATACAAGGCATAAAGGGACAAGAAATGTGTCATGCATGATGTGTTTGTTTTGTGCGTTGTTTACGGACAACAGATTAAAGCAAGGAGACGGTCATAAATAAACACCTGGGACGATCCATCGGCTAGTCCTTCTATCAAACACCCACAAGGATAACCAACGTTTAGCAAACTATCAACTGACACGTCGGCTACTACTCAAGACAATTCACCAATCTTCTTACAAGTTCTCAGGATAACAAAGGTCCTTCTGGGAACAATAGGTGTAGTCGCCTGCAGTCGTATCTGGATCTGAGAGACAAAACACATCATGATAAATAAGCAAGGAAAGAAGCACATGTATGCGTGTAAAAAACAATAAACAGATTAAAGAGTGGAGGCCGAGTGACATACAAGCTGCACGGAGCCATCTGGGTTACTAGGCGATGATCCCGGGGACAAGAATCGAAGGCCTGTAGATTTAGACACTATGGATGGGAATAGCTGTTCCCAGTCCCTCTGGAAAGTGGAAACAAAAGATTGGATAACAAACTTAATAATTAAATTGACAAAGAAAGAAATCGAATATACACGTACATCCACATTAAGGGTGAACTTCTTGGCTAGTAGGGTGTGTTCCATCTTAACAACAGCAGAAGCCCTGGATGCGTGAGTCCATGAAGAGTTTGCATGATCAACTGGTGTGCTGGTCCTCTTCATTATGCGCCGGGGGAAAACAGAATGATAATTTAGCAGGTCAAGATGGCCGTCGTCGGTCCAGTAAAAGCCATCTTTGTCACGAGAAAGAGCTTGCAACTCAAAGACAGCCTGCACAGCAACCTGGCGGTGGTCGATGTATTTTCCATCCTCTGTTAAGAAACTGCCAGGGAACGGACATGGTGTTGAACCAAGCTGCAGATACGATTTAAAACATCAATGTACATAATTGAGAGGAGATGGATAGATGCTGTTATATAATCTAGTACACCTACGGCAGTGTCGAAATCCATCATATAAGGGATGTCATGGCATATAAGAGGGCCGGGGGGTCAGAGTACGCTTTTCATACAGATATATATATATACATATATACTTGATTGATTGTTATAAAGGGCAGAGATTATAATAAGAATTGATAAATAAACAGAAGCTATATATATATATGTGTGTTATACATACATATATATATACATATATACTTGATTGATTGTTATAAAGGGCAGAGATTATAATGAAGAATTGATAAATAAACAGAAGCTATACATACATATATATATACATATATACTTGATTGATTGTTATAAAGGGCAGAGATTATAATGAAGAATTGATAAATAAACAGAAGCTATATATATATGATATATATGTGTGTCTATACATACATATATATATACATATATACTTGATTGATTGTTATAAAGGGCAGAGATTATAATGAAGAATTGATAAATAAACAGAAGCTATATATATGTGTGTCTATACATACATATATATATACATATATACTTGATTGATTGTTATAAAGGGCAGAAATTTGATAAATAAACAGAAGCTATATATATATGATTAAAAAATGAAAATTGCTTAGTTATTAATAACAAAATATATTAACCTGTCGTGGCTGGTGTGATGGATGAATAGCAGCAAAAGAAAAGGCACCTTTTAGCAGCTTACATTCAAGAGCTATTCCGGTTGCTTCTTTTCCGCGCATGTACTCGTACTAAAATATTTTAAAAAAAAAAAAACCCTCATCATCAAATCAAAATTAAGAATAAAAGTAAGTAGTAATAGATAAAATAATAATTTCATACCCAGCTATCTTCATCTTCAGCACTAAGAAATATGGCTCCATCTTCAGTTTCTTTAGGGTATTCTTGTGTAGAAGAAATTATTGCCATTGATGATGTCATCGATCGATCGATCAATCATTTAGGGATTTCTTTCTTTGATTTAGGGTTTCCTCGCTTTTATATACACATCTCTTCCTTTTATCCCGACTTTTACTTAACTGCACGAATGGTCCCTGTGGTTATACCACTTTCGTCCTCTCATGTAAAATAAATGGAAATCCTCCTAACAAAATAGCGTAATAATCCTTATAACGATCACATGTGAAAAAATCAGGGGGCAAGATTAGAAAAGGAATTAGTGATACCACATGTCACTTCTCGTAGTATTAGGAGGATTTTTAGACTAATTTTACTTAACTGCACGAATGGTCCCCGTGGTTATACCACCTTCGTCCTCTCATGTAAAACAACCAACATTGTACCCCAAGATTTTAAAGGCAAACAAAAATTTAGCCCTATTTTATAGTTTTAAAATTTATAAATTCAAAGAATTACCAAACTATACAAACAGTCACGGGCAATGGACCCATTCGTATGTAGTAAATACACTAAAAACACTTTTTTATATTAGAATTATCTTTTGATGATGATTCTAATACTATTCTACTTTGAAGCTTGTGTAGTCTTAGTAATATTAACGCCTATAACAATTTTTATTAATTACAAATTTACCGTTATGATTTTTTGTTTATTATTGTTCACACGAGTTTGTCCAAACTCGTGTTACTGTTCACACGAGTTTGTCCAAACTCGTGTTACTGTTCACACGAGTTTGTCCAAACTCGTGTTACTGTTCACACGAGTTTGTCCAAACTCGTGTTACTGTTCACACGAGTTTGTCCAAACTCGTGTTACTGTTCACACGAGTTTGTCCAAACTCGTGTTACTGTTCACACGAGTTTGTCCAAACTCGTGTTACTGTTCACACGAGTTTGTCCAAACTCGTGTTACTGTTCACACGAGTTTGTCCAAACTCGTGTTACTGTTCACACGAGTTTGTCCAAACTCGTGTTACTGTTCACACGAGTTTGTCCAAACTCGTGTTACTGTTCACACGAGTTTGTCCAAACTCGTGTTACTGTTCACACGAGTTTGTCCAAACTCGTGTTACTGTTCACACGAGTTTGTCCAAACTCGTGTTACTGTTCACACGAGTTTGTCCAAACTCGTGTTACTGTTCACACGAGTTTGTCCAAACTCGTGTTACTGTTCACACGAGTTTGTCCAAACTCGTGTTACTGTTCACACGAGTTTGTCCAAACTCGTGTTACTGTTCACACGAGTTTGTCCAAACTCGTGTTACTGTTCACACGAGTTTGTCCAAACTCGTGTTACTGTTCACACGAGTTTGTCCAAACTCGTGTTACTGTTCACACGAGTTTGTCCAAACTCGTGTTACTGTTCACACGAGTTTGTCCAAACTCGTGTTACTGTTCACACGAGTTTGTCCAAACTCGTGTTACTGTTCACACGAGTTTGTCCAAACTCGTGTTACTGTTCACACGAGTTTGTCCAAACTCGTGTTACTGTTCACACGAGTTTGTCCAAACTCGTGTTACTGTTCACACGAGTTTGTCCAAACTCGTGTTACTGTTCACACGAGTTTGTCCAAACTCGTGTTACTGTTCACACGAGTTTGTCCAAACTCGTGTTACTGTTCACACGAGTTTGTCCAAACTCGTGTTACTGTTCACACGAGTTTGTCCAAACTCGTGTTACTGTTCACACGAGTTTGTCCAAACTCGTGTTACTGTTCACACGAGTTTGTCCAAACTCGTGTTACTGTTCACACGAGTTTGTCCAAACTCGTGTTACTGTTCACACGAGTTTGTCCAAACTCGTGTTACTGTTCACACGAGTTTGTCCAAACTCGTGTTACTGTTCACACGAGTTTGTCCAAACTCGTGTTACTGTTCACACGAGTTTGTCCAAACTCGTGTTACTGTTCACACGAGTTTGTCCAAACTCGTGTTACTGTTCACACGAGTTTGTCCAAACTCGTGTTACTGTTCACACGAGTTTGTCCAAACTCGTGTTACTGTTCACACGAGTTTGTCCAAACTCGTGTTACTGTTCACACGAGTTTGTCCAAACTCGTGTTACTGTTCACACGAGTTTGTCCAAACTCGTGTTACTGTTCACACGAGTTTGTCCAAACTCGTGTTACTGTTCACACGAGTTTGTCCAAACTCGTGTTACTGTTCACACGAGTTTGTCCAAACTCGTGTTACTGTTCACACGAGTTTGTCCAAACTCGTGTTACTGTTCACACGAGTTTGTCCAAACTCGTGTTACTGTTCACACGAGTTTGTCCAAACTCGTGTTACTGTTCACACGAGTTTGTCCAAACTCGTGTTACTGTTCACACGAGTTTGTCCAAACTCGTGTTACTGTTCACACGAGTTTGTCCAAACTCGTGTTACTGTTCACACGAGTTTGTCCAAACTCGTGTTACTGTTCACACGAGTTTGTCCAAACTCGTGTTACTGTTCACACGAGTTTGTCCAAACTCGTGTTACTGTTCACACGAGTTTGTCCAAACTCGTGTTACTGTTCACACGAGTTTGTCCAAACTCGTGTTACTGTTCACACGAGTTTGTCCAAACTCGTGTTACTGTTCACACGAGTTTGTCCAAACTCGTGTTACTGTTCACACGAGTTTGTCCAAACTCGTGTTACTGTTCACACGAGTTTGTCCAAACTCGTGTTACTGTTCACACGAGTTTGTCCAAACTCGTGTTACTGTTCACACGAGTTTGTCCAAACTCGTGTTACTGTTCACACGAGTTTGTCCAAACTCGTGTTACTGTTCACACGAGTTTGTCCAAACTCGTGTTACTGTTCACACGAGTTTGTCCAAACTCGTGTTACTGTTCACACGAGTTTGTCCAAACTCGTGTTACTGTTCACACGAGTTTGTCCAAACTCGTGTTACTGTTCACACGAGTTTGTCCAAACTCGTGTTACTGTTCACACGAGTTTGTCCAAACTCGTGTTACTGTTCACACGAGTTTGTCCAAACTCGTGTTACTGTTCACACGAGTTTGTCCAAACTCGTGTTACTGTTCACACGAGTTTGTCCAAACTCGTGTTACTGTTCACACGAGTTTGTCCAAACTCGTGTTACTGTTCACACGAGTTTGTCCAAACTCGTGTTACTGTTCACACGAGTTTGTCCAAACTCGTGTTACTGTTCACACGAGTTTGTCCAAACTCGTGTTACTGTTCACACGAGTTTGTCCTGTTGTCTGGATAATCTCTGTAAAGTAACAGCCATTTAATTGAGATGCATCGGACACAAATTGTGCACCAAAACGTGCACTTACAGTCTCCCCCTTTGTCACACCCCAAAAATATTTACTTTTGCGGATAACCGGAGTGTGAACTAATCAGGAATCACAACACACATATTATAATGAGACGT
>CM067170.1:47746869-47756188 GCA_034093135.1 Erigeron breviscapus | reverse complement strand
AGGGGTAATGACGTGGAAGTGATCGGAGGTGACGGCGGCGGAGAGGAAAGAGTGGAGGAGGTGATCGGAGTCTGGGGGGAAGGAAGACCATGGGCCGATGAGTTTGATGATGATTGGGACGGTGAGATGGAGGGAGAATAGTAGGGATGCGGTGGTTGGTGGTGGTTGATGGTGGTGGTTTAAGAAAAGATCATGTGCAAATTAATTTATATGATGCGTTAGTATTTCTTTGCTAAACAGTGAATTTAATTTAAAGGAAAATGATAAATGTTAACGTGTATAAAAATTTTATATCTTTTATATCAGAAGCTTACTTTTAAATTTTATGATAAACATACAACTATTTAATGTATTTTAACTAAAAATTTATGATAAGCATACAACTATTTAATTCATAATATGTATATTCCTTTATAAAAAGAATAGCACTTTCTCTCCTAAATGTTAAAAGTTATACATGACGAAATTACACTTATACCCTTCTTATTCTTTACCCCTTTAAAAACAAACACACACAAAACACATAGTATTGTTTTTTCTTTGCAAAAAAAAAAGCACACACCCACGCAGATCACACCTCCATAGTTCATACATAAACCTCTCCTTTTCATTTGCAATTCCAAATCTATATTCAGGTAGCCTGTACTATGGTATTCATTGTAACGCGCAGGTACGATGTTAGTAATATGTAATTCAATAGTTCATTAACAACATGTTCAAAACTCAACAAAATGTAAGACGTTAATTAAATGTCGTTCTACAAAAAGGAAAATCAACAGAATTTGCAAAACAATCCTTAATTCCTTATAATCAATGAATTGATATGATCAACAAAACCTTTCTTTGTGCGTCTATTATTTCTTTTATTGGATCTCAAATTTTAAGCAAATGGGTCAAAAATCCTAGTCTTAGGCGGCAACATTAAGGAAGGAACGTTAGATCATAGGCGGATTCACATTTTACTACTACCGACATTATTTAACTTATAATATGTGGTGAAATATGGTAGTTCATGTTTTTCCTTATGATGCGTCTTTTTTCTCTTTAATTACCTTTTTTTAAGGTGAATTTCCTTTGAAATTTCGTGTCGCGATTCAACAACGAGAAGTCTAACATACGTTGTCTTAACCGGGTTCGCGCTAGAGAGCCCTCTCGAACTAGAAATGTCTATTTTAAATACCCAATGGGAGAAAACCCCCTACTAATCGAAAATGAGGCAAACGGTTAAAAACTTATAAGAAAATTTTAAAATCCATGAAAAATTTAAAAATACAAGACAAAATTTAAATTTTAGGGGGGAATTGGCCCCCTTTGCCCCCCCTTTAGTACCGGCCTTGGGAAGGAGCAAGGAATTTTTTCCAAAAACATAGTGGAAAGATAATTCAATTTGAACAAGGGTTGATATTGCAGTGATAGTGAGACTTCAAACAGTGTAACTCTGTTATTTAACTCGCTAAATAGAGATATAGTGTCTAGTCTCAAAAATCACAGGGTTGAAGTTTCAGTTCAGTAGAAATTGCCTCATGTTTTAACTTTAGTGTGTTTAACTAATTCATTCTCGTATGTCACATAGAGAGTTGATGATTGAGTGCATGTGCGCCTAGAACTGCTTACCAAGTTACCATATATTTTGTGATGTTAATTCCCTTGTGACAGTAGATAAGTGGATTGTTTATCGAGTTAGCGACTATATAGCGGCATCGTGCATGCTAACACCAAACTAGAGTCCAAGTGTTTATGCCTTAATTAGAGATTCAATAGAACCCAATATATTTTGCCATTTTGGGGATACGCCGCCTCGCTGACGTATACCTGTGATTTTTACATCTCCCGTAAATTGGTAACTATACCAATTGACAAGTCTAGTGGTCTGGACATTTTAATTCTTCTATGGTATGTTTCACTGAGTTGGTGTATTTTTTAGACAGAAAAATATTATGAAAATAATCATATCCAGGGTAAAGCGTAAACTAAATATAGAATTACTATCTAGAACATATATCAACTTCAATTAACTTCAGTTCGAAATCACAAGACTTTACCTGGTTTAAGGTGAAGATCCAGCTCGAATTACATTTCAGAGCGATCTTTTTGAAGCATATCCAAAATACGAGCTTAAGTTTCTTGACTTGATGGCATGATCCCCGAACAATAGCATCCGAGATTTGTTAACCTTATGCTTTAAACAGGCCCACCTCATTGTATCAATTTGTTCTCCAATTGTTCTGTGATTCCTATCATGTTCAATTCTGTATAAAAAATAAACAGGCACGTGTAAATCATCATTGTGTAAAAAACAATGATTATATGAGTTGTGAGATTACAGAAACGTACGTATCTCATTGCCATGCCTCAGAAAAAACTGTTGTGAAGCAAAAACTGTCTGTCTGAGGAATATTCTCAGGTCGGTAAGGGAAACACGGAATATTGAAAGGATGGCTGGTTTCCTCGCTGAGGTTACAAAAAGAATTTTTGGATGGGCCAAGGGGAAGTTCCTGAACATGGTAGCCTAATAACAAGCGTCTATGTATATCAGGATTGACTCATACGAATTTTGAGGCTTGCTTAACAACATATTCACAAAATACTGATTCCACCATCGCTGATTGTTTAATGCTACAGCAAAAAAAAAAAGAGACTAATATAAGAAAAAGGAACACGGATAGTCCCATTCTTACGGGACCAGATTAATTTCTAGCTATTTTCCCATTCTACCAGTTAACAGATAAACATAACCCGGATAGTCCCATTCTTACGGGACCAGATTGCCACATTAGACATGAGTAGTGATCCTGTACACCACCAATTTTCGACATACACCACTATTGTAGTTGATTTTACATTGTTATCTATTGAGCTCTTTTCAAGTGAAGACGGCTAAAATGGTCAAATCAGCCATTTTAGTGGTGTATGGAAAAAAGTTGATAGTGATATATATGGTACAACCCAGAAGGAAATTGTTGCCTTTATTTGGTACAGATGAAATGTATGAATGGGAAGGAAAGAGAAGGTGTTTCGTTTACCTTTCCTTTTCGAATTCGATCTGTAAATCGCCACAAGACTAGCTCGACTTCTGTCGACCTTACTCTGTGATTCATCTAACGAGTCTGTTAGCTGCTGAGATGTTCTTCTGATATCTTGTAGTCTCCTTTGAGTATTTTCCAAGGAAACCGTCTTTTGAGCCCTACTTTCAGATAGCTTCTGAACTTGATCCGAGCATGATCTCACCTATATATCACAACTTTTAACTCAATACCTACCAATGCAGCTTATTTAACATAAGAATACTGCACACCTTAAAAAAATTAACTTGTTGAGGGGTCGGAAATGTCAAATCACTTGCTTTTAGTACCTGGTCCTCAATTCTTTCAGCTTTTGTTTCGCAAAAAACTTTCAATGCATTTCCCTGTTGAAGCATTCTTTCCACAGTTTGTTTATCCATGAGAAGAGAATCCTGCAGTTGTCTCGCACGCACTCCCTCCAAAACAAGCTGAGAAAAGATGGTAGTATCCCAGGGTGAATACTTTCGTATTAAATAATACCGAAATGAGTATCAGATTATAGTAACACAAAGATTTACATATTACTAAATATACTAATTCAAATCATTCAAGCTACAATAATCGGCTCGGTTTGTATAGTAACGACTTGGTTGGCTAAGACTTAGCTACAGTACGGCTGTTGTCTTACTCACCATGGCAATTTCGTAATTAACATAAAATCTAAGCCCAAATACAAATCCACCAAACATATACATACACAATACATATACAAACGGATAATCATAACCCACCAAATCGGAAATAACCACCGGGAACAACCGTCTTGGGAAACAATCGCCCGGAATAACCACCGCAACTAACCACCAAATCGGAAATAAACACCGGGAACAACCACCGCCCACCGATCTCTTTTCACCGCCAGGAACAACTACCTTTCAAATCACCAACCCAACAACATTGACACATTAAGCTTCAAACCTAATTCAAAATATCAACAAAAAAAAATTTAAAAAGGTTTACCATTAACAAGTAAAAATTAACATAAAAAGTAAGGATGGCAGTTTTATAACTTACAAACTAAACTACTTCAACGGGGTTTGTGATTGCCACGATGGCGCTCACTTTTGCAGCATCAACGACGCCATAAACCCGGTGACCTGAAAGCTATTTATAAACATATAAAAGTAAACCCAATTTTTTTACCCAAAAAGAAGACAAAAAATATGTTTATTTGACTATCAAAACATTTTTAAATCTAAAACTTAACAAGAAAATATAGAAATCAGTACATCAACTTGAAAGACACCAAAATTTGCTTTATGTTGTAACAAATTTTTGTTATTGAATGGGAGAATATAATAGTTATTAAAGAAGAAGATGAGAACATAAAAGGAAAAGTAGGGTAGGTGTTAATTTTGGAAGGATAAGAAATCTTGCAACATATAAGGAAGGGTAGGTGGCAAACTACTCCTAATTTAAAAAACGGTGGGTGGTATTTTTTTTTTCTTTTTTATGATACAATTTAACATTAAAGGTGGAACTAAAATAAAGTACTCCATGTATGTATGGCTGAGATTACAGTATCTTGACTTTTTTATTTAGAGTTAATTACAATTTTCGTCCCTGTCGTGGTACCCAGCTTGCAGGTTTCGTCCCTACCTTTCAAAAATTACAGTTTTAGTCCAAAAAACTTTGCTCCGTCAACACTTTTAGTCCAAATGACTAACGGACGTTAAAATACCCATCACGTGACCTGCACATGATGGGTATTTTAGTCTTTTTCTTACAACAGGACAAAAAGTGTAAATTATCCATTTTCTCTAACCTAAATAATAATAAAAAAACAAAACCTAAATAATAATAATAAACACATTAGCCCAACAACAAACCCAGATGAAAGGTAGTAAGGTAAATCCAGATCAAACACCAAAAATCCATCCCTAGCTACTTGGAAAATTGAACTCATGAAAACAAAACCTAACCCCCAAAATATTAATACTTTCAATTTCAATTTGATCGTTATATACAAATCATCATCCAAATAAAATCCAATTGCTTTTCTGGTAATATATATACAAATCAAAATACAAATCCACTAAATACAAATCCTAAATTTAAAGAAAAATGAAATCGGACGCCGGAGCTCCGCCGGAAATAGAAATCGGACCATTATCACCATCCTCCTATTATCATCATCTACCATTATCATGACGCCGGAGCTCCGCCGGAAATAGAAATCGGACCGCCGGAAATATACATACTCACACACACTCACATATGTATATATATATATCCGATCTATATATATACACTCAAATATACAAGTAGCAACGGTTATTCTTCAATTATTAAACCAAAAAAGGAAATAATTACTGTAAAAAATTCGAAAGGTTTCCATCTTCGAAAGGAAATATATTCAAGATCTAGACACAAATCTATACATAATCAAACCTGGATCCACAAACCCTCATGACCGGAAAGATGAGGGGGTGGCCGGAAATCGGGAATCCAACAAAGTCTTCGGCGCTGTTGGCTGATGAGGGGGTGGCCGGAAAGATGAAGGGGTGACCGGAAATCGGGAATCCAACAAAGTCATCCATGAGTGTGTGTGTGAGTATGTATATATCGGATATATATATATATATATATATACATATATATATATATATATATATGTATAATACACATTTTATGGTATCAGAGCTTAATTAAAGCTGGCTATTGCTTTAATGCTTAGCGGAAGCGTGGTAGATTAAAAAAAAAAAAGTATTTTATGGCTGCCTAAAACCTTATCAAGGTCTGTAACAAAGGTAAGTCTACCATTTTCCTGCATTCTTAGCTAAAAATTGTTTAGTCATTTTGATAATAAATAATTTTTATAAAATTAATCTTTTTATAATTTATTCAAAAGACTGGAAAAAGTATGGGCAAAGATAAGTCCTAGAAGCAGTACGGGTGAGGGTAAGTTATGAAAAAGTTATTTTGTAAAATTTATAAGTTATTTTAATGTCCGAACAATTTGAAAAATCTCTTCAGGAATGGTATGATAAATCCCGAGTTGCAGGTCTTGAATACTTAAACCTTGAATTACCAAAACCAAGTCCATCAGTTGTTAAAGAAAATATTTCCTTTTATTGTTTTCATAAAACAAAAACTCAGCATGTTATATCATCAGAAAACTCTCATTTAAATTTCATTACAGATAATCTATTTTCTTTAGAAAATAATATTAGTAGAGTCTTTGATCAAGTTAATTGTGGCAATAAAGCGTGTCTTAAACACATTCATCAAATCCACCAAACCCTCGAGAACCACGAAGCTCAAATTGAAATCATCAAGAATAACCAAAATCAAATCCTCAAAAGAATAACCCAACTCACCACAGAAGTCGATAATCACAAACCACTTACTGCCAAGCAAGTTAAAGAACTTGCAGAACAAATAACCAAACAACCAAAGATAGTTGGGAAAGAATCGTCAAGATCCACAGAAAACCTGAACGAACAGGTTAGAGGAGTTGAAAAGCTTCTCCTGGAAATCAAGCACATACTCATTTCATGAGTGGGTACAGAATTACCCAGCAGACTGAATCTTATCAAGAAGCTTTGCAAGCAGTAGAAAGTGTTGATCCACCAGCAGTTGGATTTACTAAAGTAGACCAAGGAAATATAACCAACACCTCAAAGATAATCAAGCAGAACAACTTGATTATACAATTATTATCTACAATTGCAGAAGAACACAAGAATACAAAAGAAGAACTTGGAGAAATCAAGAGAGGGATTAGTTCTTTGCTCAAAAACAAAGAAGCAACAGATACCCTTGAAGACGTTGTAAAGAAGCTTGAAAATTGGAAGCCTGGTGAAACAAGCAAGCCTTTGGTAGAAAAGAAGAAAGGCCCTTTTTACGTGTTTGAAGACCCAAAGAAGATTTACGAAAAAGAGTGGGAGAAGTCCAAACGAAAATGAATAGATCGGGATCTTTAAGGGTTAGAACTGGTAGTAATACTAGTCAGACCCCCAACCAAGAAAATCAAGTACGAGATTATCGTCAACAAAGTAGAATAAATCACATGGTACAAAGAAGACTACCAAATGTCCTAAAAAGTCGTGGTTACAATAGAAGCTTGGAAAGTCAGATAGATCCAGAAAAAGAACTGGATATCTCAAACAGAAGACGTGCAAATTTGGTTCCTGCTGAAGTTTTGTACGAATCAAGAGGTTGGTCGGAAGCAAGGCACAGAGTTTATCAGCATTATAGTGAAGAAAGAGTGCTAGTTACTGGTGAAGGCCAACAACTAGATATGGGGTTAATTAATGAAACCTCATATAGAGTTCTGGTAAACACTGGTATGCAACATATCCATATCGGTCTAATAATGATAAGGATACATGCTTTGCATAGAAAGAATGCTGGTACATAGTGCCTCTAGACATATCAACTTCCATGGTGCCAATTATTGCTCGGTCATCATCCCATCTTGTGTCTCTGAGGACCACAAGAACATTTGTACCAGCATTCTTTCTATGCAAAGCATGTATCCTTATCATTATTAAACCGATATGGATATGTTGCATACCAGTGTTTACCAGAACTCTATATGAGGTTTCATTAATTAACCCCATATCTAGTTGTTGGCCTTCACCAGTAACTAGCACTCTTTCTTCACTATAATGCTGATAAACTCTGTGCCTTGCTTCCGACCAACCTCTTGATTCGTACAAAACTTCAGCAGGAACCAAATTTGCACGTCTTCTGTTTGAGATATCCAGTTCTTTTTCTGGATCTATCTGACTTTCCAAGCTTCTATTGTAACCACGACTTTTTAGGACATTTGGTAGTCTTCTTTGTACCATGTGATTTATTCTACTTTGTTGACGATAATCTCGTACTTGATCTTCTTGGTTGGGGGTCTGACTAGTATTACTACCAGTTCTAACCCTTAAAGATCCCGATCTATTCATTTTCGTTTGGACTTCTCCCACTCTTTTTCGTAAATCTTCTTTGGGTCTTCAAACACGTAAAAAGGGCCTTTCTTCTTTTCTACCAAAGGCTTGCTTGTTTCACCAGGCTTCCAATTTTCAAGCTTCTTTACAACGTCTTCAAGGGTATCTGTTGCTTCTTTGTTTTTGAGCAAAGAACTAATCCCTCTCTTGATTTCTCCAAGTTCTTCTTTTGTATTCTTGTGTTCTTCTGCAATTGTAGATAATAATTGTATAATCAAGTTGTTCTGCTTGATTATCTTTGAGGTGTTGGTTATATTTCCTTGGTCTACTTTAGTAAATCCAACTGCTGGTGGATCAACACTTTCTACTGCTTGCAAAGCTTCTTGATAAGATTCAGTCTGCTGGGTAATTCTGTACCCACTCATGAAATGAGTATGTGCTTGATTTCCAGGAGAAGCTTTTCAACTCCTCTAACCTGTTCGTTCAGGTTTTCTGTGGATCTTGACGATTCTTTCCCAACTATCTTTGGTTGTTTGGTTATTTGTTCTGCAAGTTCTTTAACTTGCTTGGCAGTAAGTGGTTTGTGATTATCGACTTCTGTGGTGAGTTGGGTTATTCTTTTGAGGATTTGATTTTGGTTATTCTTGATGATTTCAATTTGAGCTTCGTGGTTCTCGAGGGTTTGGTGGATTTGATGAATGTGTTTAAGACACGCTTTATTGCCACAATTAACTTGATCAAAGACTCTACTAATATTATTTTCTAAAGAAAATAGATTATCTGTAATGAAATTTAAATGAGAGTTTTCTGATGATATAACATGCTGAGTTTTTGTTTTATGAAAACAATAAAAGGAAATATTTTCTTTAACAACTGATGGACTTGGTTTTGGTAATTCAAGGTTTAAGTATTCAAGACCTGCAACTCGGGATTTATCATACCATTCCTGAAGAGATTTTTCAAATTGTTCGGACATTAAAATAACTTATAAATTTTACAAAATAACCTTTTCATAACTTACCCTCACCCGTACTGCTTCTAGGACTTATCTTTGCCCATACTTTTTCCAGTCTTTTGAATAAATTATAAAAAGATTAATTTTATAAAAATTATTTATTATCAAAATGACTAAACAATTTATAGCTAAGAATGCAGGAAAATGGTAGACTTACCTTTGTTACAGACCTTGATAAGGTTTTAGGCAGCCATAAAATACTTTTTTTTTTTTAATCTACCACGCTTCCGCTAAGCATTAAAGCAATAGCCAGCTTTAATTAAGCTCTGGAAAGTGGTAGATATATATGTGTGTATTATTTTGCACTATGTATGTTAAAGTTTTGTCAAACTCCAGTATGGATGTGTATATATATA
>CM067170.1:47521869-47744369 GCA_034093135.1 Erigeron breviscapus | reverse complement strand
AAAGGTTTTCTAAAGAGCCCTTTAAATAAGAAAACGGTTTGTATTTGTTACTCACATCCGGACAATCACAGACCAACGAGCGAGTATAACACTATGGTGTAGTGTTTATGGTAGGTTTTAAATATTTTTTTGGAACACTTTTTTTTTCGTCGTGTTGTAATTTATTTTTTTTACATTTATGATAGGATTTTGAATGTACGTTTATCGTTATGTAGACATAACTAATCTAATACACGTTTCAAATTTTATACATCGTTATGTTTCCCGGGACAACGCCCGAGTAATTATAAAACTAGTTACTAAGTGATAGGGAAGTTGATGGTAATTGTAAGCAATAAATGGAATAAGAAAAAGAAGAAACAAAGCTCTGAGAATAAATTTTAGAACATATGCACCATGCAATTCTGTAAAACAGGTAAATCTGGTGGAAGTAGATCATAGTTGATTTGATCCATATTTTAATTTCATAATCGACTGAAAAGATCTAGTACCTTGATGTTAAAGTCATCTCTCTCTGTAATTTGCTGCAAAAGCTGTTGATTTTGAGTTTGGATGTCATCGTACGCTTGGCCAATAGTCTACATAAAGCAAACTAACAACATTATAATCTGTTTTTCGAATAAGTTAACAATAAATATAGAAAGGATATTATGTCAAGTAGGCAGACCATGTTTGGGGATTACAAACAACGAGATGGCTATATGTACATGGCAAACCAGATTCCAAAGTTGTTACATGTCTATGCATATCTAATTATCTGCAATGCACTTGTCACACTTAATCCAATCTGTGAATCTTGAATCTTCTGGAGCTAATGCACAGCCAGCTTCAAAATGTTGTTTTGGCAGTCTGGTATTCTTCAAGACTGAAACATGCCGACTTGTAGTACAGGAAAGAAAAACTAGATTACAAATAACCATTGTCCAGTGATTACTAGGCAGCTAATCAAATATCGAACTTGAACTCGAAAAGCAAATAAATCAGTAACTAATTGCAAATAACCATTGTCCAGTGATTACTAGGCAGCTAATCAAATATCGAACTTGAACTCGAAAAGCAAATAAATCAGTAACTAATTGCAAATAACCATTGTCCAGTGATTACTAGGCAGCTAATCAAATATCGAACTTGAACTCGAAAAGCAAATAAATCAGTAACTAATTGCAAATAACCATTGTCCAGTGATTACTAGGCAGCTAATCAAATATCGAACTTGAACTCGAAAAGCAAATAAATCAGTAACTAATTGCAAATAACCATTGTCCAGTGATTACTAGGCAGCTAATCAAATATCGAACTTGAACTCGAAAAGCAAATAAATCAGTAACTAATTGCAAATAACCATTGTCCAGTGATTACTAGGCAGCTAATCAAATATCGAACTTGAACTCGAAAAGCAAATAAATCAGTAACTAATTGCAAATAACCATTGTCCAGTGATTACTAGGCAGCTAATCAAATATCGAACTTGAACTCGAAAAGCAAATAAATCAGTAACTAATTGCAAATAACCATTGTCCAGTGATTACTAGGCAGCTAATCAAATATCGAACTTGAACTCGAAAAGCAAATAAATCAGTAACTAATTGCAAATAACCATTGTCCAGTGATTACTAGGCAGCTAATCAAATATCGAACTTGAACTCGAAAAGCAAATAAATCAGTAACTAATTGCAAATAACCATTGTCCAGTGATTACTAGGCAGCTAATCAAATATCGAACTTGAACTCGAAAAGCAAATAAATCAGTAACTAATTGCAAATAACCATTGTCCAGTGATTACTAGGCAGCTAATCAAATATCGAACTTGAACTCGAAAAGCAAATAAATCAGTAACTAATTGCAAATAACCATTGTCCAGTGATTACTAGGCAGCTAATCAAATATCGAACTTGAACTCGAAAAGCAAATAAATCAGTAACTAATTGCAAATAACCATTGTCCAGTGATTACTAGGCAGCTAATCAAATATCGAACTTGAACTCGAAAAGCAAATAAATCAGTAACTAATTGCAAATAACCATTGTCCAGTGATTACTAGGCAGCTAATCAAATATCGAACTTGAACTCGAAAAGCAAATAAATCAGTAACTAATTGCAAATAACCATTGTCCAGTGATTACTAGGCAGCTAATCAAATATCGAACTTGAACTCGAAAAGCAAATAAATCAGTAACTAATTGCAAATAACCATTGTCCAGTGATTACTAGGCAGCTAATCAAATATCGAACTTGAACTCGAAAAGCAAATAAATCAGTAACTAATTGCAAATAACCATTGTCCAGTGATTACTAGGCAGCTAATCAAATATCGAACTTGAACTCGAAAAGCAAATAAATCAGTAACTAATTGCAAATAACCATTGTCCAGTGATTACTAGGCAGCTAATCAAATATCGAACTTGAACTCGAAAAGCAAATAAATCAGTAACTAATTGCAAATAACCATTGTCCAGTGATTACTAGGCAGCTAATCAAATATCGAACTTGAACTCGAAAAGCAAATAAATCAGTAACTAATTGCAAATAACCATTGTCCAGTGATTACTAGGCAGCTAATCAAATATCGAACTTGAACTCGAAAACGTTTCAAATCTTTTTAGAATTCTTTCCAAAGAAACTGCCTTCATTTCTTGCATCTTTTCTTCAGGTAGATTCTCAAACGACGTCATTACCTTTTCCACTTTCACCTTCATACCATTCATTTGCGAAAGAAGGATTGTTCTCAGGTAAATTACCCTTAAACAATCCAGTTGTTTCTGTTGAAATTCACCTTCTTTTTTGAATCCAACACCGAAACCAACTAACCCATTTCCGACAAACGTCTCCATGTGCCGCATTACAAAAACCAGAATCTACGTCAACATTTGCCTTGGTTTGTCATGGCATCTTCATTCTTTGAGTGTTCACAAGACCGATCTTATTCGAATTTGGGTACATCTTTAAAACTAGGTAATTGTCAACGAATGAACTCTATCAACGCTATATCTTTCGATGGTATCATCACTTGTATAAGGTGCCTCATCACCAGATTCATCAAGTGGTGCAATTTCATCGTCTTCATTGTCTTGATCATCTTCATTGTCTTCATCATCTTCATTATCTTCTCACTGGTTACTCGGTTGAAAAAAACATTGACTTTGAGTCAAGTTTAACAACTGGTTTGTAAAAGTAGGCTCGAACCTCACTTCAAATTGCGCATCACCAAGATGATAAATCATTCCCAAAGTATTATTATCAGTAATTAAATTTCTAAAAAGAACACCCTTAAATTCATACCATAAATATAATTGCAATTTGAAGTCTTGTTTTGAAACACCAAAACAACTGTAAGTGGCATCACAAATTTGTGAATAACTCATTACACGAAAAAGAGGAAAACTTCTTCTTTTTGATGCATCTGCATTTTGAAGGATCCGATTTACGAATGATACACAATCATCCCAAATTAACTGCACCATAATTAGGTTGAATGATAAATATGCCATTTTTTTTTGGAAATATAGTTGACTGCTGGTGTTTGAATATTATCTGAAAATATTTGTTAGAATACTGATAATGGTTGAAAATACATCACATGTAATATATATATATATAAATTTACAATAATATATATATAGATATTAGGTTTAGAAATTTAATTAGGGTTTCACCTCGTCGCGCCACGTGTTAGGGTTTGGGCCGAACCCGGTATTCCCAAAACCGGGTTCAGGCTTTATGTTAGTACACTGTATCGGTCAAAAAGGCGCTGCAAAGTTGTCAGATCACTGCGAGACCAGGTTTGCCAATATCGGTCTCGAGATTCCTTTTCTAAACCCGGTTTTGGGAATACCGGGTTCGGGTGACTTTTTTGAACCCGGTTTTGCCACTACCGGTTTACCCACTTTCACAAAAAATTTTTTGCCAAAACTTGTTTGACAAAACAACCGCCAAAAACGTCTGTTTCAAAAAATTCCCCTCTCTCTTTTTTCTTCTCTGATTCAGGCCACCCCACTGCGCCGCCCACTTGCCGGAAATACTTGGTTCACCTCAAACACGCACTATTACGCATGAAAAATGGTTTATTCTCTTTAGCAGAAAGCATATATATTGAAGTTGGAGATATTGAAACTAATATCGATCTATATGTATAATCGATATTAACATCGATTTGTATAATCATCAATCTATATGTTGGAAACCATAGATATATATGTTGGAAATCATCAATCTGTATAATCATATGTTGGAAATCATCGATCTGTATAATCATATGTTGGAAATCATCATCTGTATAATCGATATTTAGAGATCAATCTGTAAAGCGATATTCTCATTAATATCCACATTTTCTTTCACACCATCTTTGTTAATATCGATCTGTAAGCAACTCCCTTTTTTTCCGATTCAAACTCCTGATCTACACACCTTGTTAGGTCGAAAATCGACCAAGTATAATTTGTTCAGAAATAGTTGAAGTTCAGTGAAGATACTTGTACAGAATTCTGAAGCACTTCAGAATTAGTTCACTGAAGCTTCACTTCAGTTCAAATCAGCCCAAACTGAAACCATTCATTCTGAAGTCGAAGACTGAAGACTGAAGTAAGAGAATCATCTCAGAAGCAGAGCCCAGAGAAGATTCTACCTGACCGAAGACTGAAGCATCTCAATGTAAAGTACTTACAACACTTTACACTGATTACGAGGAAGCCTTTTTGTACTTTACTAACCTTTACCCGGATAAAAGCTTTATCTATGGAAAAGTACAAGGTTAAGTAAAAGGTTGGGAATAAAGTATGAAATGTCACATCAATTGACTTTCACACTTTACCTTAAAAATACGCATGAAAAGAATTATCTTTAATTCCTTAAATGTTCCCAACCATATTTGTACGGCCTGGCAGCATGAACCTTGCCTATAAATATAAGACTTCTCACAACTTGAAAATTCTTGAAACTTTGGCATTGCAACTTGTGAGTTATACTCTAAGTAATTCTTACGAGTATTTCCAAGTTATTAGATCACTTGTATTTCAAGGTTGTTTAGATACTTACACTTTTGTGTTTATCTTTGTTCCGCAACAATCTTTGTATTTTGTTTATATCAATGAATAAAATACATTGAAAAATAAATCGTGTCTCAATGCTACATACTTGAATTATACATATTATTTATATAGTTTCAACACTTTTAGTTTCTTGCAATTTACTTTCTGTTATTTACTTTATTGTTATTATCCATATCTGGATCGCATTCTGAACTTGTCATTCCATATCAGAATTGTTTGCCAGTCGGGTTTAATCCATCACATTTGGGACTTACAACACCTTTTTTGGGTAGGGTTGCCGGAAATTTACTTGAGATGGTGAGGGAATGTGTCGAAAACCTGCATTCAGTTGGCTACTTAAATCAAACTTTCGATGGTGAGGCAATGTTCCAATTCAAACTTCCGATCCACTTTCTCAAGCCCATTGGCTACTTAACTTAAATCACGTGAGCTGCATTTCATTTTTATAAAAAACCTGCATTTCTTTTTATAACTGTCATTCCCATTGGCTAAGCCATTTTCAATCACATGAGTTTCTTGGTAGTACAAATTGGAATTAAAGTTTGTTTATTTGTGATTTAGAAAATTAGTGAAAGATTGAAAATAGAATTTCACTTAATTTGGATGAAAATGAGAAATGATGTGGAAGATCCAGGTCATTAATTTGGCTAAAAAAGAAATTCAAAATGAAATTAAAAATACAAAATGACTGGCTACCTAGTCGCGGACCTCAAATAGATGTTTCTACCGGTTTGAATCCCCACAATAGACATTTTAAAAGCATGGTCCTAAAAAAGACATTCGGGACAAGTTGGAGTACTTTCCAATCAAATAGCCCTTATTATTATGCATATTTGTATATGTATGTATGGTTACTAATAATAGTGTATATGTAGAAATTGAGGAGATTGAATTGTTTCAGGATGATGAGTGTTGAAGAAAAGTTTCAGATAGTGAGGAGTATTGGGGAAGAATGCATTCAAGAAGAAGAACTCATGAACCTTCTTGCTAAGAAGCCTCAGCCGATCTGTTACGATGGATTCGAACCTTCTGGCCGAATGCATATTGCTCAGGTTTTTTGCTCTCGACCCGCTTTTCGTATTCTGCAATGCACTTAGATTATGTAGTTATACGTGTTTTCGCCATAGTTGTAGATGGTTCAGTGCCTTCTTTTTAAGTAGTTTTCGAAAACGGGAGGGCTTGTGCTTGTTTCTTGCTAGATAAGTTGACGTAATTAGTTGCTTTATTTCAATGTGTTAGTAAGTTGCTTATGTGTTAGAGTCAATGGGGTTGGTGGCCCATTGGTATCTTTGACCTTGGGAGGATCCACCTGCGGAGTCTCAATTCTCACATTTGTTGGGGTGGATTAATAGTTGATTTTTCGAGAGTCCCAGGTTCTATGTTGTTAATACTCGCATATCGGTTATAACGGTCGAGGACAAGATATCGGTTATAGCGGTGGTATAACCGTGGTATAACGGTGATTATAAAAATAATAAATTTTGTAAGTTTATATAATTATTTAAAAAGAATGTTCAAACTTAAATAAATATAATAGCCAAAAATAAACAAAAATCAAGATTTTGGGGGTTAAAATGGAAATTTTGTATTGAACTATGGAAAGTTGGAAGACAGGTGATATCAGTAAAATATCGGTAAATATCGCCGATATTATCGGAACCGATATTTTGACCGGTATTTTAAGGAAGGACCGGTAACCGTTATACCACCGTTATACCACCAATATACCACTGTTATTAACAACATAGCCCGGGTTTCATCCCAGACATGCGTGTAATTTAGGAATAGATGTAGATTAGAATGCGTTCAGAAAAAAGTTGCTTTTGTGTTGTGATTTGTGTTAATTACCAAACAGGGAGTTATGAAGACCATCAATGTTAATAAAATGACTTCTGCTGGCTGCAAAGTCAAAATTTGGATAGCAGATTGGTTTGCTCAATTAAACAACAAAATGGGTGGTGATTAGAGATGGCAACGGACGAGAAAAAAACCGTAACCCGCGGATACCCATCCGTCATGGACGGGTAATTTCAAAAAAAAATTACCGTGGATACATAACGGATATAAATATGTACCCGTTTGCAAGTCGCGGATGGATAATTGATATATCATATCCATCATGGATATATCCGTCTCGAGAACCCGTCATACCCATAAGTAAAACCCGCGGATATATTCATAAGATAACCCGTCAAACCCGCATACTATTTATTCATAAGTTATGAAGTTTGTATTTATATTAAGAAGATTCATTAAGTGACGAGAATATCAGTTAATAAGTTAATAACCATGTGATAATACATTCATTATAGTTGAAACAGCTTAAGAAACCGTTACTATTAGATGATACATTCATTATAGTTCCGGACCTTAATCAATTTAATTAAAATGTTCTTCTTAACTGTTAGATTTATAATGAAAACCGCGGATCTATCCGTGAGCTTATATAACCGCGGATGATGGACATGGATTAAATATTTAATCCGTTTGCGGATACCCGCGAATTGGCGGATCAAGAAAAACCCGCGGGGATGGTAACGGGAAAAGGATATCCGCATCCGTTACCCGCGGGTGCCATCCCTAGTGGTGATTTGAAAAAAATAAAAACTGTTGGAGAATACTTGATTAAGATCTGGGAAGCCGCAGGGATGAACTTAGAGAATGTTGAGTTTCAAGAGCACATGAGTACTGGCCTCTTGTTATGGATATTGCCCGAAGAAACAAGCTTCCTAGGATAACAAGGTACCGGGATTATTTTGTTTAATATGTTATGGTATCATCATGAAGATTTCATAAAATTGCGTTATGGATGGTTTTAGGTGCTGTCAAATTATGGGCCGGAATGAGCAAGATGACTTGACTGCTGCCCAAATATTTTACCCATGCATGCAATGTGCAGATATATTTTTTCTTAAGGTTCTTATTATATCTTTTTCTCAATGGTACATGAACTTTTGTAGATTTGACGAGTCATTGATTATATACCATATGTTTTTGTTGGATTAGGCTGATATCTGTCAGCTAGGGATGGATCAGCGGAAAGTTAACGTCCTTGCAAGGGAGTACTGCGATGACATTAAACGGAAAAACAAACCTATCATTTTGTCTCATCGTAAGATTCTATATATTTGACTTACTTGTTATTCTTTTTGTATTATTGTGATTTTTAAACTCTGCTCTTGCTTTGCAGACATGCTCCCTGGATTATTCCAAGGACAGGAGAAGATGTCAAAGTCTGATTCTTCTTCGGCAATATTTATGGAGGATGAGGAGGTACAATTTTGTTTGGCAATATGGCCGGGTTGGGTAATATCCCAAAATGGGTTCGGTCAACCTACATTTACCTTTCTATTCATATTGTTTGGATTTTACAATTGATTAGTGTGTTATATATGATATTAAAAACTATATTTACTATAATAATTTGAATCCATCTTTTTCTCATTAACGCCACCTAAGTTCGACCCATTAATATGCAAGTTGGTTGAAATTTTCAATTTGCCACCTTTACCCTCAAGAAGGCTTTTTGTCCCACGTTTGTATTACCTTTTTACGGGAAAAGTATAAAGTTACGGTTAATCACACAATAAAAGATTGTGCTGGTGACTTGTTCAATCATATTGTATTAACTGTTTGTGCTAATGAATGCCTCAGGGTGAAGTAAATTCAAAAATAAAGAAAGCATACTGCCCACCGAGTGTTGTTGAAGGGAATCCATGTCTTGAGTACCTCAAGTACATTGTATTTCCATGGTTTAATGAGTTTAAGGTTGAACGGCAAGAGAAAAACGGAGGTGACAAGTGAGTTTTTGACTGCTGTAAACATTGTGAAACATTAACTTGCAATTTGATTGATGGCTAAGGGTTATTGTCTTCTTGACTTATGGCATTCCCGCTGATATTCGTTTTTGTGTTATATTTTTTTTTATAAAATCAGGGTATTTACCACCTACGAAGAACTAATTGTTGATTATGAGAAAGGGGACTTGCATCCTGGGGATCTAAAACCTGCTCTATCTAAAGCCTTGAATAGGATTTTGCAGGTATATATTTTCAATTTGTTGAATAAGATACTCTACGTGCCATGAAATATCTTGCAAGGATACTAAACTTTGTGGGCATTATTTTCTTCCCTGTTAGTATACATCTGGGCTTTCTACTCCAAGTCACAAAACCTGTTCTAACGAAAATATCAATTGTGTATACAGCATGTATTTATTAGTCTGAGCATGTCCGTGATCACTTCAAAAATGATCAGAAGGCAAAGGATTTACTGAAGAAGTTTAAGGTATGCATCCTTCCATCGTTTTGTATCTTACCTCTAATCTAGCTTTTGTCTCTCATCTACCGAATGTAGAGGTGGCAGAGTGGGTGGGTTAGGTATTAATTCAATTCAAGTAGCTTATTTCAGAGTCGAATTGAGTTGAGCCGAAACAGTTTCTGGATAAAGGGGTAGGGAGATGTTATGATTTAAATTTGTGCTTGGGGTGTTTTTAACGTGTTTGAATCTATTTTAATTTTAGTTTCCTCTTATTTAAGTTTATATATATTTCATCCCCTTAACCTAGCTCAAACTATAACCTATTTGTAAGTAAATGGTCCCAAATTTCCACCTCTTCCAAATAATTGGCTTTAATGTTAACGTTATTCCATATTTTTGTAACGACAAAATCGAGTTTCATTCAGATTTTTTGTTCCATTGTTTATCAAATGAATTCAGTTATGCGTGTGTGGATAGTATCTTACTCGTATATATGATTGCTGCATGGTTTCAAGGTCACAAAGTGATTAGCGTCTTTCCGTATTGTTATTATTAGCTATTTAAGATTAATATGTAGTAACATTTGAAATGCGGTTTTGTTTGAACTAGTTGGGAAGAAAACAGTAGTCAGTATATTATTTACACATCAGTGGCCTTTTGGTCATAGTATGTGCTCTTGGGTATTTGAGTTCGAGTAATTGCTTCTATATTTCATCCACATTTTTTTCAGCATATTTTTATGTAACCTGGTTGTAAGTTGTAACCAAATGCGAATATAATGATTTTGTTAAAATAAAATGGATCAGAAGACATCATTTCACAAAATAGAACATTTCAAGACATCAATATCGGATCAACTCTCCAGCCAAGCAACATTTATTTATTTCTATAATTAGACTTCCAATATGTGTATAAATTGTGGTCTTTTCCATCATTGTATATCATCACAATCTTAAATATAACAAAGTTTTCTCAATTCATATTGTTAAGATGGTATTAGAGCCGTGTTCGGTCTCATCATATACCGATTAAACCTGTTTTTTTTCAATCTCAAAAATCAATCTCAGAGCCACCATGGAAAATGGTTCCGGCGGCTCTAGATCACATCGAGTAACTCAGCTCGCAAATTTGCTACACAACAACATAACTCAAAAACCACAACAATTAAAAATCTCCACCAGACTCACCACCGGCGAGACAGAAAGTTACCGCCGATATGACGGGAAAAACATCATAATCAAAAACGATAAATCTAACCTTAAATGCGACAAGTGTGGCATGAAAAGGCACACGAAGGAACAATGTTTCCGGATCGTCGGATATCCGGATTGGTGGGTCGATCTTAACAACAAGAATACAAAGATCTCCAAAATCGAGAAAGAGAAAGGTGTTTCCACTGGTGCAAGCTTCGGTCAAAAAGATAATATTACTGGCAGTCGACGATCGGAAAGGAGCTTTGTAGGGGTGGCTGCGGCTGGAAAGGAGGGTGTGGTGGAGGATGTTTTCTCGGTGGAAGGTAACTGGGAAAAAGGGTCAATTATAACCCAAAAACCCCACTCTCCTAAACTACTCTCTTTTCCATATATAAATAAGACTTTTCCATATATAAATAAGCCTAAGTCGTTGTCTAACTTTAGAAGTGTCCCACCAAACTCTCTCCCAATTTATATATAAATATAAGTCAGTGTATAAATGTGAAAATGTCCCACCAAATTTGGAGTGCAGCAGATCATTTTTTGTAGGCCCACCAAAACCGAATTGTTTAAGCCCACCATCAAAATTATTAGACCCACTTGATGTTTATGGATCGGCACATGTGGCCCAACAAAATATGAGACAACCGAATGGAAAATGGATCTTTGACTGTGGAGCTACCGACACAATGTCATACGAATTTTCTGATTTTAAAAAAATAACAAAACCCAATAAAACCCATATTCAAGCTGCAAACGGAGAAAAAATGAATGTTAAATCTGAAGGAACAGTTGAAATTTCTCCGCGCATTAAACTCCCTAACAGTCTTTATGTTCCATCTTTATCACACAAACTTTTGTCAGTAAGTGATGTAACAAAAGAACTCAATTGTACAGTTATCTTGTATCCTACCTTTTGTCTTTTACAGGATATCCGGACGGGTCAGATTATTGGACGTGGCACTGAAAACCAAGGATTGTATTATGTTGATGAGGTCACTCAAAGTGGTACTGTGATGTTAGCTCATGGAACGACAGAAAGAGAGGCATGGTTATGGCATAGAAGATTGGGTCACCCTTCTGCTGGGTATTTACATATCTTATTCCCTGAACTTTTTCCTTCAAATAAACCACTTACTTGTGAAACCTGTATGTTAGCCAAAAGCCATAGACAACCCTTCAAACCTAATAATACCAGAGTTAAAATACCCTTTTTATTAATCCATTCGGATGTATGGGGTCCTGCACCGGTCATTGGAGAGCAAAATTTTCGGTTTTATGTAATATTTGTTGACGATTGTACACGGATGACGTGGATTTATTTTTTTAAAAATAAAGCTGAGGTTTTTGATGTTTTTACAACTTTTTATACCATGATTCAAACTCAGTTCAAACAAAGTATCCAGATTGCCCGGTCAGATAACGGTGGAGAATATGTTAATTCCCAAATGAAACTTTTTTTCAATCAAAAGGAATAATCCACCAAACCACATGCCCACATACCCCAGAGCAAAATGGTGTTGCAGAACGAAAGAATCGTATTCTATTAGAAATGACTAGAGCACTCATAATTGAATCCCATGTTCCTAAAATGTTTTGGCCAGAAGCTCTAGCCACTGCCACCTACCTGCTTAACCGTCTACCAACCAAAATCCTCAAACTAAAAACCCTTCTAGAAACCCTCGAAGAATACACCAAAATTCCTCCTATTCTCACCCTTCAACCCAAAGTGTTTGGATGTACTGTGTTTGTTCACATACCCAAATCGCACCGTGATAAGCTTGATCCATGTGCTGAAAAATGTGTTTTTGTGGGTTACGGAGTCAATCAGAAAGGATATAGGTGTTATAACCCAAAAACACATCGTATGTTCACCACAATGAACTGCGACTTCCTAGAAACTAAATACTACTACTCTCCCCAACATAGTGGCCAGGGGGAGGATCAGAATGACACACTGAGTTGGTTGAGAGGTGTTACAAGCACAGAAGTTACTCCAGTTCACAGTACCACCTCAAGCGAAGATCATATCAGTGCTACGGAATATATATCTCCCAATCCGGTATCCGAGGTATGTAATTCTCAGCCTAGCGAACCTCATGTTGAGTCTATTGAAACTATAACCAATTCTGTAGAATCAGAACCTGCCAATGAAGATGTTCAAGAAGAAAATACAGTAGAACCTGCTAATGAAGGTGTTCATGAAGAAGGTATAGCGGAACCAGCCAAGTATGTCCTCCCAGCAAGAGCAAATAGAGGAGTCCCTGCTAAACGGTTCTCGCCAGAAAGAATTTCTAAAGGCTCAAGATATCCTATGGTTAATATAGCTGTAGGAAACTTATCTAATGAAGCAAAGGCATTTACTGCAAGTCTCTACTCAGAAGAAATTCCATCAAATACCGAACAAGCCTTAATGACGGAAGAATGGAAAGGGGCTATGAATGTTGAAATGGATGCTTTGATAAGAAATGAAACATGGGAGAAATGTGTGCTACCGAAAGGTAAAAAACCTGTGGGATGTAGATGGATCTTTACAGTAAAATACAAGCCAGATGGTACAATCGAAAGATATAAAGCCCGGCTAGTCGCCAAAGGTTATACTCAAACGTATGGAATCGACTATTCTGAAACATTTTCTCCCATTGCAAAGATTGATACAATAAGAGTGCTATTCTCAATTGTTGCGAATCAAGATTGGCCACTTCACCAGTTTGATGTAAAGAATGCCTTCCTACATGGAGACTTAAAAGAAGAAGTATATATGGAAGTACCTCCTGGGTTCTCGCAGAACTTCAAGCCTGGAGAATTTGTAAACTGAAGAAAGCTCAATATGGATTGAAACAGTCTCCCAGAGCATGGTTTGGCAGGTTCACTCTAGCAATGAAGAAGTATGGATTCAAGCAAAGCAATTCAGATCACACTCTGTTCCTCAAACATAGAGGAAATCGTGACATGTTTGATAATCTATGTTGATGATATGATTATCACTGGAAATGATGAAGAAGAAATTAAAAAACTAAAAGAAGGATTGTTTGCAGAATTTGAAATGAAGGATTTAGGAAGATTGAAATACTTTCTTGGAATTGAAGTGCTTAGATCACAATTCGGGATCTTCATTTGTCAGAAAAAATATATTCTGGATCTACTGGCAGAAACAGGAATGCTTGACTGCAAACCAGCTGATTCAAAGCAAATGGCCATCTAAACATCCAGGTGTATACAGACGCTGATTGGGCTGGTGATAAAGGTAACAGAAGATCAACCTCAGGGTACTTCTCATTGGTAGGAGGTAATCTCTTTACATGGAAAAGTAAAAAGCAGAAAGTGGTGTCGCTATCAAGTGCTGAAGCTGAGTTCAGAGGGATATCCAGAGGACTAGCAGAAGTATTATGGATACGAAAACTTCTAACAGAAGTAGGATTTCCCCCAAGAGAAACAACCCAGGTCATGTGTGATAATGAAGCTGCTATCCAAATATCAGAAAACCCTGTCCAACATGATAGGACCAAACATGTAGAGGTTGATCGGCACTTCATCAAAGAAAAACTTGAAGCTGGAATCATCGAAATACCATTTGTCAAGTCTGAAGATCAAATAGCTGACATCTTGACAAAAGCGGTAGGTATAACGATTTTCAATAAATGTTTGGACAAGTTGAATTTTGGTGATCCCACTATTCAACTTGAGGGGGAGTGTTAAAATAAAATGGATGAGAAGACATCATTTCACAAAATAGAAGATTTCAAGACATCAATATCGGATCAACTCTCCAGCCAAGCACAACCAAGCACAGCCAAGCAACATTTATTTATTTCTATAATTAGTCTTCCAATATGTGTATAAATTGTGGTCTTTTCCATCATTGTATATCATCACAATCTTAAATATAACAAAGTTTTCTCAATTCATATTGTTAAGAGATTTCTGTGTGGTGCACCCCCAGTTTGGTTAGTCCATGTCTTTGAACTCAGATCTATTTTTTGACTAGAATTTATATATCATGGGTCATATAAGTCATAGATTCAGTAAACTGTAATTCCAAATTAATTTATAGTGATGGCATATTTATTGCAACAATCTGATGCGTTGCAAAAGCCCTTATTCGGCGAAGGTAGCCTTTCTCATGAACTTTCCTGTTAATTATCCAGCTATTTTTATTGTTTTAGAAAACTATTGCAATGTGCTCGAAGAGTCGGAGACTAGTGGGTTTTCAGTATATTTTAGAAAGTTTTTGCACTTTCTAGCAAATTTTTGTAGTTGATAGTGGCTTCTTGCCGAGCTTTTCAACATGACTTGTATAGTTGAAATTTGTCAATGAAAGAGTGATTATTCTGGTATGAATCAAATCTAAAGATAAAATTCAAGAATTTTGTTTAGTACATACAATTAAGGCAGGATGATGGTGGCTGACGAGCTTTGGGTTATTTAAAACCGATATATTGCCTAACCCATTTCAACACTACTGACCCATTCGATGCATTTCTTGCTAACTCCAGGAAAAAAGTATCAAGTTCAACTTACCGAACAAAGTTAGTTCAACCTGGATGCAACCTACAAGTCTATATCTAATGGGTAAACGGATAAGAACTTGTTGAAACTATGTAGCTATGTCCATGACGGTCATGTGACGTTCTACCAAAATGAATCACCTCGAGATTTTGGAGTAGTAAGAACTGTCTTTTGTAGTCCTTGATAAATAGATAGCCTAAAACTAACCCCATCTCATCACCATGCAATGTATAAGCCAACAATCCCTTTTTGCCGTTCAAAATAAAAATAAAAATAAAGCCAACAATCTCTAGCTACCATGTAATCAACAACACTTTGACAGACACTAGAAGGATATTTTCAAGCTTCAGGTCTACGTGTATAATTAGATGGATAACAAGCAATTCACTTTTGCTTCTGCAAGTTTGAATATCTTATTATCAAAAAATTCAATGGGTTAATTTTGTGTTTATGTGATGAGCTTTTGAGTTATATGCAGTACTAATTAATGAGGAATCATGATAGAAAAGAGATTAGTCTAAAAAGCCGGGCATTAGTATAATTGATTGATCTTATACGTATTTGTGATGTTTTTATAGTTGAAAATTTATAATACTTTAATTGTTTACAAGTACTGTTACATTTCTTATGGTGATTTGTATTTTGTTAAACATATACATGACTAGTATTTTTGTGAGAAGCAAGTACATAACGTCCAAAGTTTAAATGTCTAAAACTTAAAATTAAAGTAAAATTGAACCCGCATTTATTTGTTTACCTCGATATATGCCTTCAAGTTGATAGTATATGTAAAACGTTTTCGCCAGTTCAATTCAACTACGATGTCTTTGGATGATGAAAACATCTATAATATATTTAGAGATGGGGCATAATCAAATTCCGTTGTAGTCTAGTTGGTTAGGATACTCGGCTCTCACCCGAGAGACCCGGGTTCAAGTCCCGGCAACGGAATACTCTTTTGTAGTTTTTGTACATCTTCATCTATTTATGTCACCAAGTCACAATATTAAATATGAATCGTGACTCCATTTGAATGCGTTTTTCTAAAACAATTCAGCTTGTATCAACAGATTCGACCAAGTTCATGTAATATCCGATTCATCTCATTCATATACTGAGTATTAAGCATTAACCGTTTTTTTATGGAATGACAAGTATTAACAAAATCGAAGTGAAATCACATATATCAAACGGATGTTTCACTGTTATGAATTTATGATGTTACTGTAAGAATTTTTTGTACAAATACTACAAATTTTGACCCATTTGGTATAAATACGAACATTAGTTGGAAAATTTGTAAAACTACGAAAACCGGTGTCTCAGACGCCGGTCTTAAGGTTTTTGGTACAAAGCCAGTGTCTAAGACACCGGTTTTCATTGTTTTCGGGTAAAGCCGGTGTCTAAAACACCGGTCTTCTGCGGTACAAAACTCACACAAAAAACTGATGTTTCGTGCTTGCTTTCCCACCTAATCTCTTTGTTAAATTCTGTCTGTCATGTAGATTCAAGCAAGACGTGGAGGTCTAGAGTGGTAGAGTTGTTGCACTACAAATAATATTGTGACAGTCCACAATTTGCATACTTATGTTTGTTTTATTTAGACAAGAAAGTTAAGAACATAAAGTAAAGAACATGAACAAGAATAAGTTCAAATGCAAATATCTAAGCAAGTCTAATCATTTGTTTCATTGATTAAACGATGAATACATGGTCGATATTACAACTTGTCTTACAAGAATACAAATGAACTAAATAATTGCTAAGTCTAGACACACAATAAACTTAAGCAATTATAAGAGAGAAAATAAAGTGACACACACTTTGTGGTGACAAACACAAAGTATAAAAGATGCGGCTGTGTTGCTTTATATAGGGGAGGAATTAGGGCAACACAGCCTTACAATGATAGTGATAGAATGGTGGTTGTCGACTGCTCATAGGCTCATTGTACTTGGATCCAGGAGCCTTTGTCTTCTTTACCAAAACGGGTATGAAAGAGAGAAACCCTTGTTTTGGTCCCAACTGTACCTTTGCCATATAAGATAATCTTCAGTTGGAAGAATCACCATGTGACTTCTTGTCTTCTTATGATTTGAAAAACTTCCCGCCTTGACACACAACTTGGAAAGTAAACCACCCGCTGACAAGAGTCATTGACTCGCTGATCACTTGCTGGCGACTCACGCCAGCGACCAAGTCTGGTCAGCGAATCCTTGACTCAACAATCTCCCCCTATTCGCTGAGAAGACTTGCTAAGTAGACTAGACTTGAAAAGAGTAAGGAATGATGAAAAGATGTCTTATATATATCATCTTTAAATATTACAAGCTGACATATTCAGCATTTGCATTTTAAGACATCTATAAGTTGGCAGCTTCAAATTCTCAAGCTTCCTCTTGTTTGGCCATTCTGATCGCTGGGTCATCCCTTCTATGAGGCTTTATCAATTCTTCATCCAACTTGCTGATGAACCATCTGTTGTTGGATGTTTCGGCACACCTTCTTCTTATGCTTAAGATGAACCCAGTGGAAGCTTTTTCAAGTTCATCCAAGCGAAAGAACAATTGATTGTTCTGGAAGTTTGTGAAGAAGATGCCAGCAGGGCTTTCTATCACTCTACCTTCCTCAAATAAGCTTCTAGGAGGAAGTCTGGTGTTCAGCGAGGCATCACCAGTGATAGGAGGAAGTTCAACACCCACTGTTCGATGCTCTATCTTTCTTTTCCTTTGAACTTTTCTTCCTGCTGAGGTGGAGATAGCTGCTGGAGTACCAAGCACTTCCCTCAGCATGGGCAAATCTACTTTGAACTTGGTTTCAAACTCCCTGGCCTTTTCAAAATAATCTTTGAGCATATTTTGGAGTTGTTCATAACTGGTAGCCTTTTTGTCCTTCACCAGCATGTAAACTTCCGCCCATTCAGAGGCACCCAAGGAGGTTGGCTTGACACCTTCCAGTTTGATGGGACTGTCAGCACCTTGTCTTAAGATTTTCAAGTTTGTCTTGAGACCCATTTCAGCACGAAAGGCTTCAGCAGCAATAATCTTTTGGGGCCTCTTTCTATCATTCATAAGTTTCAACCACTTAGCCTTTTCTTCCTCAAACTTGGCTCTCTTCTCGCTGACTTGCTTCTCAACTTCTTTATGCTTTTGCCTGTATAGTTCTTCAGCGCCACCAGTTATCAGCAGCATCCTTTGCTCACCATCTAGCTGATCTTTTTCAATGATAGGTAGCTGCTTGATATACTCAAGATTTTTTCTTTCATTTTCTTGATTCGCCTTGATCCTATCCAAGTACTTGATAGCTTCTTCTTGAGTTTTTTCATCAGCAGTCAAGGCAAGTATATCTATTGCTTGATGTTGATTGTTTTTTTTTTTTTTTTTTTTTTTTTTTTTTTTTTTTTTTTTTTTTTTTTTTTTTTTTTTTTTTTTTTTTTTTTTTTTTTTTTTTTTTTTTTTTTTTTTTTTTTTTTTTTTTTTTTTTTTTTTTTTTTTTTTTTTTTTTTTTTTTTTTTTTTTTTTTTTTTTTTTTTTTTTTTTTTTTTTTTTTTTTTTTTTTTTTTTTTTTTTTTTTTTTTTTTTTTTTTTTTTTTTTTTTTTTTTTTTTTTTTTTTTTTTTTTTTTTTTTTTTTTTTTTTTTTTTTTTTTTTTTTTTTTTTTTTTTTTTTTTTTTTTTTTTTTTTTTTTTTTTTTTTTTTTTTTTTTTTTTTTTTTTTTTTTTTTTTTTTTTTTTTTTTTTTTTTTTTTTTTTTTTTTTTTTTTTTTTTTTTTTTTTTTTTTTTTTTTTTTTTTTTTTTTTTTTTTTTTTTTTTTTTTTTTTTTTTTTTTTTTTTTTTTTTTTTTTTTTTTTTTTTTTTTTTTTTTTTTTTTTTTTTTTTTTTTTTTTTTTTTTTTTTTTTTTTTTTTTTTTTTTTTTTTTTTTTTTTTTTTTTTTTTTTTTTTTTTTTTTTTTTTTTTTTTTTTTTTTTTTTTTTTTTTTTTTTTTTTTTTTTTTTTTTTTTTTTTTTTTTTTTTTTTTTTTTTTTTTTTTTTTTTTTTTTTTTTTTTTTTTTTTTTTTTTTTTTTTTTTTTTTTTTTTTTTTTTTTTTTTTTTTTTTTTTTTTTTTTTTTTTTTTTTTTTTTTTTTTTTTTTTTTTTTTTTTTTTTTTTTTTTTTTTTTTTTTTTTTTTTTTTTTTTTTTTTTTTTTTTTTTTTTTTTTTTTTTTTTTTTTTTTTTTTTTTTTTTTTTTTCTTTTTTTTTCAATGATAGGTAGCTGCTTGATATACTCAAGATTTTTTCTTTCATTTTCTTGATTCGCCTTGATCCTATCCAAGTACTTGATAGCTTCTTCTTGAGTTTTTTCATCAGCCTCCATATCACTTGCTTCTTTCTCATCAGCATGACCGTAAGAATCAAGCTGAAAGTCGTCGGCAACAAAATCATCTAGGTCAAAATCACTTTCATTATCAACAGTTACAACATCGTCAACTTCGTCATCCCCATCACTAGCACCCTCAGCATCACCCAAATCAACTTTTTCAATTTCACCAACTTGCACCTGCCTTTCATCCAGAGAAAAATTTAAAGGGATTGGGAATTTGGTGCCTCTGTTTCAGTGTGTTGTACCACTGGAACGTCATCGGCCGTAGAATGTGTTGTCTCTAGCATCACCTGTGATACGGCTGCTGACAATAACTCAGAGGGTTGAGAAGAGGAAGGAATTATTTGAGTGGTAGACTCAACTCTAGTGGGCTGGGGTGACCCTTGTACTTCACCAACCCCTCCTACAGAAGATTGGGGTGGCTGCTTGCGGTTACCCTTTTTCTCGTCAGCAGCCTTTTTTGAGGCTGCTGATGGGCTGGCTGGGTTTCTAATGTCCTTGGGCTGTGAGGACGTCTTAGCCTTTGTGGTTAAGCCCTTTGGTACTCGCTGCTTCTGTTTTGGGACATCAGCAGGAGGTGAAGTGAAAGTAGATGTAGTTTGTGTTTTGTTGGTCTTTTTGGGAGCTTTGGAGGCTGCTGGGTTTCTAATGTCCTTGGGCTGTGAGGACGTCTTAGCCTTTGTGGTTAAGCCCTTTGGTACTCGCTGCTTCTGTTTTGGGACATCAGCAGGAGGTGAAGTGAAAGTAGATGTAGTTTGTGTTTTGTTGGTCTTTTTGGGAGCTTTGGTGGCTTCATTGATTTTGTGTTGATCAGCAGCCATGGAGATGAATTTGTCTTTAATCATCTCTACTTCTGAGCAATTTTCAATTTGCTTATTGTACCAGCTGGTCAGGGTAGAGATTAGTCTTTCAGATTCATTTTCCTTCACATCTACAGCAATTTCTGCATATTTGGTGAGATCATTCAATTGATGCTCCACCCTTTCCAACCTATCAGCAGAGTAGGTGGAGTAAGAAATGCCCAAATCTTTAGCAGTTTGTGGTTCGATTTCAGAGGGAATTGAGGATGAGCAGCCAGGAACACTTGAGAAGGAAGAAGGCATGCCAAGAGACAGCATGGTGTTCACTGGTCGCATTGGAGGAGTTTTAGGTCTTACAGTACTTTCACCAGTCGCTGCTGCATTTTTACCAGCAGCAGCATCATTGTTTTCATCAGCCTCCATATCACTTGCTTCTTTCTCATCAGCATGACCGTAAGAATCAAGCTGAAAGTCGTCGGCAACAAAATCATCTAGGTCAAAATCACTTTCATTATCAACAGTTACAACATCGTCAACTTCGTCATCCCCATCACTAGCACCCTCAGCATCACCCAAATCAACTTTTTCAATTTCACCAACTTGCACCTGCCTTTCATCCAGAGAAAAATTTAAAGGGATTGGAGAATTTGGTGCCTCTGTTTCAGTGTGTTGTACCACTGGAACGTCATCGGCCGTAGAATGTGTTGTCTCTAGCATCACCTGTGATACGGCTGCTGACAATAACTCAGAGGGTTGAGAAGAGGAAGGAATTATTTGAGTGGTAGACTCAACTCTAGTGGGCTGGGGTGACCCTTGTACTTCACCAACCCCTCCTACAGAAGATTGGGGTGGCTGCTTGCGGTTACCCTTTTTCTCGTCAGCAGCCTTTTTTGAGGCTGCTGATGGGCTGGCTGGGTTTCTAATGTCCTTGGGCTGTGAGGACGTCTTAGCCTTTGTGGTTAAGCCCTTTGGTACTCGCTGCTTCTGTTTTGGGACATCAGCAGGAGGTGAAGTGAAAGTAGATGTAGTTTGTGTTTTGTTGGTCTTATTGTACCAGCTGGTCAGGGTAGAGATTAGTCTTTCAGATTCATTTTCCTTCACATCTACAGCAATTTCTGCATATTTGGTGAGATCATTCAATTGATGCTCCACCCTTTCCAACCTATCAGCAGATAGGTGGAGTAAAGTACCTGTTTCATTGCCGGAGGAAGCACAACATATTTAGCATCAAACACCTCAGTGTCACAAGCAGGTACCTTGTACACTGTGCTGGCAATCCGTGGTGCGAAAAGTACATTAGCACCATTTGGAAGATATTCTTCCTTCAATTCATGCTTAAAAATTAGTGAGAGAAACCGAGTGAAGGGTACTGAGCTCGATCTATTCTTGACAAGAACTTTTGCCTTTAGATCTTCAAAGATGACACTGGCAAAGTCAATAAAACGACCATTTGCCAGTGCATATATCATTTGCATCTGTGCAGCAGTGGCTTGATCAAATGATCCACTGTTCCCACCAAGGCATTGAATGACATGAGAAAAAAGTAACCTCCATACTCCAGGTAGGAACTTTTTCTGAGGGTTGCTATGAACAGGTTGAGCTGGTTCCATGTTCGTTCCATATCCTATGGAAAGCAACCAATCTTTCCATACATTAGTAGATACCAGGTCATCAAATTTTCTTTCTTCAGTTTGAGAAGGAAGACGAAGAACGTCTCTTAACAAATCAACAGAGATGGAGATGGTGTGTTTTCCTTTCATGACAGTACCAGAAATAGTACTGCTCGCGAGGTTGTAGTCACATGTCCACCAGAATTCCCTCAAGAGATGGACACACATCTCTTTTGGATCTTTATAGATGGCCCTTCTAGCCGGACAGGCTCTTATAAAATCAAGCATCTGGTAGTAACCTTTTACTTGGGAAGGAATTTCAAGAGATCCAAGATAGTTGTTTGGTTTAATGACCAACTTATGGGCTTGAAAGGCTACATGTTTTGATGGAACAATGCCTTCAGGATCGAACTCCTTGGATGTGAGATAAAGAGGAACAATTTCCAAGGTTTCTTGATGTTGAGATGAAGTCATTCTGATATTCAGATAATGAGGAAGAAGATGAAGGATTGAGAGAAAATAGAAAAGATATATAGGGATTTGAAGATCAGCCATTTGTTTTTCTAAAGCATGAATTGCCTTAGTGTTGTTGTTGACTTGAGTGGTAGACTCAACTCTAGTGGGCTGGGGTGACCCTTGTACTTCACCAACCCCTCCTACAGAAGATTGGGGTGGCTGCTTGCGGTTACCCTTTTTCTCGTCAGCAGCCTTTTTTGAGGCTGCTGATGGGCTGGCTGGGTTTCTAATGTCCTTGGGCTGTGAGGACGTCTTAGCCTTTGTGGTTAAGCCCTTTGGTACTCGCTGCTTCTGTTTTGGGACATCAGCAGGAGGTGAAGTGAAAGTAGATGTAGTTTGTGTTTTGTTGGTCTTTTTGGGAGCTTTGGAGGCTGCTGGGGGGTTTTCCAGCGAGCCAGCTCCAGAGGATCGCTTTTTATATACATCAGGATAGGTGGAGTAAAGTACCTGTTTCATTGCCGGAGGAAGCACAACATATTTAGCATCAAACACCTCAGTGTCACAAGCAGGTACCTTGTACACTGTGCTGGCAATCCGTGGTGCGAAAAGTACATTAGCACCATTTGGAAGATATTCTTCCTTCAATTCATGCTTAAAAATTAGTGAGAGAAACCGAGTGAAGGGTACTGAGCTCGATCTATTCTTGACAAGAACTTTTGCCTTTAGATCTTCAAAGATGACACTGGCAAAGTCAATAAAACGACCATTTGCCAGTGCATATATCATTTGCATCTGTGCAGCAGTGGCTTGATCAAATGATCCACTGTTCCCACCAAGGCATTGAATGACATGAGAAAAAAGTAACCTCCATACTCCAGGTAGGAACTTTTTCTGAGGGTTGCTATGAACAGGTTGAGCTGGTTCCATGTTCGTTCCATATCCTATGGAAAGCAACCAATCTTTCCATACATTAGTAGATACCAGGTCATCAAATTTTCTTTCTTCAGTTTGAGAAGGAAGACGAAGAACGTCTCTTAACAAATCAACAGAGATGGAGATGGTGTGTTTTCCTTTCATGACAGTACCAGAAATAGTACTGCTCGCGAGGTTGTAGTCACATGTCCACCAGAATTCCCTCAAGAGATGGACACACATCTCTTTTGGATCTTTATAGATGGCCCTTCTAGCCGGACAGGCTCTTATAAAATCAAGCATCTGGTAGTAACCTTTTACTTGGGAAGGAATTTCAAGAGATCCAAGATAGTTGTTTGGTTTAATGACCAACTTATGGGCTTGAAAGGCTACATGTTTTGATGGAACAATGCCTTCAGGATCGAACTCCTTGGATGTGAGATAAAGAGGAACAATTTCCAAGGTTTCTTGATGTTGAGATGAAGTCATTCTGATATTCAGATAATGAGGAAGAAGATGAAGGATTGAGAGAAAATAGAAAAGATATATAGGGATTTGAAGATTTTGTGAATAGGAGAGAAGAATTGAGAGGATGAATTTTTAGAGTATGAAGAATGGTGATTAAAATTTTTTTGATATATATATATAAGATGAAGGATTGAGAGAAAATAGAAAAGATATATAGGGATTTGAAGATTTTGTGAATAGGAGAGAAGAATTGAGAGGATGAATTTTTAGAGTATGAAGAATGGTGATTAAAATTTTTTTGATATATATATATAGCATGGATATGGGCCCCATAACTATGATAGTGAACCGTCACCAATACTCTCTTTCATACGTAATATGTACATCTACATATACGTATTTGTGTAACGTATAAAAGTGGGTTGATGTGACAACTTGTACCCTTATTTCAAAAGTACTCGAGTTTTACGGCTGGTACAGTGTACAAGTTGTCCATTAGGGAGAAAATCGAGGTAACCGTTTTCAAATAAAATATTGATAAAAAATACTTGGTGGATATATTCACACGATAAAGTAGTTGTGATTGAAATATATTTCTCTGACCAAGTTAGAAAATTTGATTACCTCATTTAGAAAACATGTATTAGTCAGCGACTTTATAATAGTCATTTGCTGCTGACCAACTTTATACAATTTTTGGCAAATTGTCAGCCTTCAACGGATTTTGTTTGTCTTTACCAGCAGCCGTTTGCTGCTGGACTAGATAGAGACTTTTAGCTCTCTATTGCTTTTGTTTTGCTTTTTCCCAAAGCAACAGGGATCAACGGTTTTGATAAGTCTTTACCAGCAGCCGTTTGCTGCTGGACTAGATAGAGACTTTTAGCTCTCTATTGCTTTTATTTGCTTTTTCCCAAAGCAACAGGGATCAACGGTTTTGATAAGTCTTTACCAGCAGCCGTTTGCTGCTGGACTAGATAGAGACTTTTAGCTCTCTATTGCTTTTATTTGCTTTTTCCCAAAGCAACAGGGATCAACGGTTTTGATAAGTCTTTACCAGCAGCCGTTTGCTGCTGGACTAGATAGAGACTTTTAGCTCTCTATTGCTTTTATTTTGCTTTTTCCCAAAGCAACAGGGATCAACGGTTTTGATAAGTCTTTACCAGCAGCCGTTTGCTGCTGGACTAGATAGAGACTTTTAGCTCTCTATTGCTTTTATTTGCTTTTTCCCAAAGCAACAGGGATCAACGGTTTTGATAAGTCTTTACCAGCAGCCGTTTGCTGCTGGACTAGATAGAGACTTTTAGCTCTCTATTGCTTTTATTTGCTTTTTCCCAAAGCAACAGGGATCAACGGTTTTGATAAGTCTTTACCAGCAGCCGTTTGCTGCTGGACTAGATAGAGACTTTTAGCTCTCTATTGCTTTTGTTTTGCTTTTTCCCAAAGCAACAGGGATCAACGGTTTTGATAAGTCTTTACCAGCAGCCGTTTGCTGCTGGACTAGATAGAGACTTTTAGCTCTCTATTGCTTTTATTTGCTTTTTCCCAAAGCAACAGGGATCAACGGTTTTGATAAGTCTTTACCAGCAGCCGTTTGCTGCTGGACTAGATAGAGACTTTTAGCTCTCTATTGCTTTTGTTTTGCTTTTTCCCAAAGCAACAGGGATCAACGGTTTTGATAAGTCTTTACCAGCAGCCGTTTGCTGCTGGACTAGATAGAGACTTTTAGCTCTCTATTGCTTTTATTTGCTTTTTCCCAAAGCAACAGGGATCAACGGTTTTGATAAGTCTTTACCAGCAGCCGTTTGCTGCTGGACTAGATAGAGACTTTTAGCTCTCTATTGCTTTTGTTTTGCTTTTTCCCAAAGCAACAGGGATCAACGGTTTTGATAAGTCTTTACCAGCAGCCGTTTGCTGCTGGACTAGATAGAGACTTTTAGCTCTCTATTGCTTTTATTTGCTTTTTCCCAAAGCAACAGGGATCAACGGTTTTGATAAGTCTTTACCAGCAGCCGTTTGCTGCTGGACTAGATAGAGACTTTTAGCTCTCTATTGCTTTTATTTGCTTTTTCCCAAAGCAACAGGGATCAACGGTTTTGATAAGTCTTTACCAGCAGCCGTTTGCTGCTGGACTAGATAGAGACTTTTAGCTCTCTATTGCTTTTATTTGCTTTTTCCCAAAGCAACAGGGATCAACGGTTTTGATAAGTCTTTACCAGCAGCCGTTTGCTGCTGGACTAGATAGAGACTTTTAGCTCTCTATTGCTTTTATTTGCTTTTTCCCAAAGCAACAGGGATCAACGGTTTTGATAAGTCTTTACCAGCAGCCGTTTGCTGCTGGACTAGATAGAGACTTTTAGCTCTCTATTGCTTTTATTTGCTTTTTCCCAAAGCAACAGGGATCAACGGTTTTGATAAGTCTTTACCAGCAGCCGTTTGCTGCTGGACTAGATAGAGACTTTTAGCTCTCTATTGCTTTTATTTGCTTTTTCCCAAAGCAACAGGGATCAACGGTTTTGATAAGTCTTTACCAGCAGCCGTTTGCTGCTGGACTAGATAGAGACTTTTAGCTCTCTATTGCTTTTGTTTTGCTTTTTCCCAAAGCAACAGGGATCAACGGTTTTGATAAGTCTTTACCAGCAGCCGTTTGCTGCTGGACTAGATAGAGACTTTTAGCTCTCTATTGCTTTTATTTGCTTTTTCCCAAAGCAACAGGGATCAACGGTTTTGATAAGTCTTTACCAGCAGCCGTTTGCTGCTGGACTAGATAGAGACTTTTAGCTCTCTATTGCTTTTATTTGCTTTTTCCCAAAGCAACAGGGATCAACGGTTTTGATAAGTCTTTACCAGCAGCCGTTTGCTGCTGGACTAGATAGAGACTTTTAGCTCTCTATTGCTTTTATTTGCTTTTTCCCAAAGCAACAGGGATCAACGGTTTTGATAAGTCTTTACCAGCAGCCGTTTGCTGCTGGACTAGATAGAGACTTTTAGCTCTCTATTGCTTTTATTTGCTTTTTCCCAAAGCAACAGGGATCAACGGTTTTGATAAGTCTTTACCAGCAGCCGTTTGCTGCTGGACTAGATAGAGACTTTTAGCTCTCTATTGCTTTTATTTGCTTTTTCCCAAAGCAACAGGGATCAACGGTTTTGATAAGTCTTTACCAGCAGCCGTTTGCTGCTGGACTAGATAGAGACTTTTAGCTCTCTATTGCTTTTATTTGCTTTTTCCCAAAGCAACAGGGATCAACGGTTTTGATAAGTCTTTACCAGCAGCCGTTTGCTGCTGGACTAGATAGAGACTTTTAGCTCTCTATTGCTTTTGTTTTGCTTTTTCCCAAAGCAACAGGGATCAACGGTTTTGATAAGTCTTTACCAGCAGCCGTTTGCTGCTGGACTAGATAGAGACTTTTAGCTCTCTATTGCTTTTATTTGCTTTTTCCCAAAGCAACAGGGATCAACGGTTTTGATAAGTCTTTACCAGCAGCCGTTTGCTGCTGGACTAGATAGAGACTTTTAGCTCTCTATTGCTTTTATTTGCTTTTTCCCAAAGCAACAGGGATCAACGGTTTTGATAAGTCTTTACCAGCAGCCGTTTGCTGCTGGACTAGATAGAGACTTTTAGCTCTCTATTGCTTTTATTTGCTTTTTCCCAAAGCAACAGGGATCAACGGTTTTGATAAGTCTTTACCAGCAGCCGTTTGCTGCTGGACTAGATAGAGACTTTTAGCTCTCTATTGCTTTTATTTGCTTTTTCCCAAAGCAACAGGGATCAACGGTTTTGATAAGTCTTTACCAGCAGCCGTTTGCTGCTGGACTAGATAGAGACTTTTAGCTCTCTATTGCTTTTATTTGCTTTTTCCCAAAGCAACAGGGATCAACGGTTTTGATAAGTCTTTACCAGCAGCCGTTTGCTGCTGGACTAGATAGAGACTTTTAGCTCTCTATTGCTTTTATTTGCTTTTTCCCAAAGCAACAGGGATCAACGGTTTTGATAAGTCTTTACCAGCAGCCGTTTGCTGCTGGACTAGATAGAGAGTGGGGTTGACATGCTTGCCATCAGGATCAGCATGAAGATTATTGGGAGGAGACATGGGAGTGGCCTTAGTAGTGACATTAGACATGTCAAATTTGGCCAGCATGTCTCGAATGTACTTTTCCTGATTAAGGAAAATCCCATTTGGAAGTTGACGAATTTGAAGACCAAGAAAGAAGGTCAGCTCACCCATCATGCTCATCTCAAAATGAGAGGACATCAGTGAGCTGAACTTGGTACAAAGTTTCTTGCTGGAGGACCCAAAAATGATGTCATCTACATATATCTGAACATATAGGACATCAGCACCCTTTCTATAAATGAAGAGGGTGCTGTCAATGGATCCTCGCTGAAACTTATTAGAGAGAAGAAATTCAGAGAGAGTGTCATACCAAGCTCTGGGAGCTTGTTTAAGACCATAGAGTGCCTTATAGAGGCGATAGACATGGTGTGGCTTGGCTGGATCTTCAAAACCAGGTGGCTGCTCAACATAAACTTCCTCATCGAGTTTTCCATTTAGGAAAGCACTCTTTACATCCATTTGATATATTGTGAAGTTTCTGTAAGCAGCATGTGCCAAGAATAAGCGAATTGCCTCTAATCGGGCCACTGGTGCAAAGGTTTCATCGTAATCAACACCTTCTTCTTGAAGGTATCCTTGTGCAACCAGCCTAGCCTTGTTACGAGTAACAACACCATCTTTGTCCATTTTATTCCTATAAACCCATTTAGTTCCAATGGGTTCTTTTCCAGGAGGTAGAGGAACCAAAAACCAGACATTCTGTCTTTTGAATTGGGTGAGTTCCTCTTGCATGGCAGCAACCCATGAGGGATCAACCATTGCTTCTCCTATATTTTTGGGAGTGATCATAGACAAGAAGTTTACATACAGACATGTATTTCTTGTCGCTGATCGAGTAATAATCCCCTGCTGAGGATCACCGATGATTTGGTGAGCTGGATGACTAGACGTCCACTTAAGTGCAGGAGCACTTGAGACACCAAGTTGAGTAGCAGCGGAAATTGGAGCGATGGGATCAGCAGGAGTATTATAAGTAGAGAGGTCAATGGTAAGAATGGGTTCATGAGAATGATCAGCAGAGCCATTCGACTGATTTGAGTTATCATTGATGGTGGAGTCTTCAGCAGACTCCATTTCTTCAGTATTTGCTGAAGCATCATGAAACTCCTCCTCAGTAGAGTCATCAGCATGCACGTCATCAGCCAGTGATCTAGGTTTGGCTGATGCTGCATGGATTGATCTTAAGATAGGCTCAACTGGCTCAATCGAGTAGATATGAGTAGCAACTTGCTCTAGTTCAACATCAGCTGAACTATCCTTTGTGATATGCTGATTAGTATCAGGCAGCGAGCAAGAAGCATCAACAAATAAGTCAGCTTCCTCAGTGAGAGGGTCAGCTAACTCATTAAAAATGACCTCAGAAGAAGAAGATTGAATATCCTTTAGTGCTGATGAACTTTCATCAAAAGTAACATGAATGGATTCATCAACCTTCTGAAGGCGAGTATTGAATACTCTGAATGCCTTGCTGATGGATGAATACCCAAGAAAGTATCCATCATCAGCTTTAGGATCAAATTTACCTAGGTGATCCTTGTTGTTTAAAATGAAGACAGGACATCCAAATACATGGAAGTATTTGATTTGAGGTTTTTTACCTTTCAACACCTCATATGTTGTCTTGTCATGTCTTTTGACTATTAGACATCTATTTTGAGTATGACAGGCAGTGTTGACAGCTTCAGCCCAGAATTTACTAGGCAAAGAAGACTCACTGAGCATGGTGCGTGCTGCTTCGATGAGAGTTCTATTTCTTCTTTCAGCGACACCATTTTGCTCAGGAGTTCTGGTGGAAGAGAAATTTTGTGAGATCCCTTGATCAGCACAAAAGGTTTCAAGAGTGTGGTTTCTGAACTCAGTACCATGATCGCTCCTGAGTTCTTTCACCCTTATGCTATTGAGATTTTCCATTTTCTTGATGAAATTGATGATCTCTTCAGGAGCATCCCTGGAGTTGTCACAATCAGAAGCAACATGACCTCTGCTGCCACATATGTAGCATTTTTTAACAGAGGTGCTGCCTTTTTGATTTTGAAGGAAAAATTCCTTCAGCTGAGAGGTAAGATCATTAACTTGCTGAGTTAGCTTGTTAATTTTAGGGTCAACGGAGGAAGATGCCTTTTTCTTTTGCTTAGACTTTTGCTTATGCTTAAGTGTAAGCTGAGGCATTTTAGGAGCAGTACCCAAAATGGATTTTCCTTTTGGCTCCTCAGATTGAGAGGTAGAGGGGATTTTTGATCCCTTGACTACACTCCATGCTAGATTAACAGCAGGTTGAGAAGAAGAAGAAGGACCCTGCTGAGATGGATGCACTCTTTTGGGAGTGATCGATCTAGGTTGCTGATTAGGTGTTACAGACCTCATTTTCCTATGAGGTAAGTATTGCCTATTAGGGGAAGTAGATCTCACTTGCTGATGAGGCAAGTGTCCTCTTTGAGGAGTGATAGGCCTTACTTGCTGATGAGGCAAGTGTCCTCTTTGAGGAGTGATAGGCCTTACTTGCTGATGAGGCAAGTGTCCTCTTTGAGGAGTGATAGGCCTTACTTGCTGATGAGGCAAGTGTCCTCTTTGAGGAGTGATAGGCCTTACTTGCTGATGAGGCAAGTGTCCTCTTTGAGGAGTGATAGGCCTTACTTGCTGATGAGGCAAGTGTCCTCTTTGAGGAGTGATAGGCCTTACTTGCTGATGAGGCAAGTGTCCTCTTTGAGGAGTGATAGGCCTTACTTGCTGATGAGGCAAGTGTCCTCTTTGAGGAGTGATAGGCCTTACTTGCTGATGAGGCAAGTGTCCTCTTTGAGGAGTGATAGGCCTTACTTGCTGATGAGGCAAGTGTCCTCTTTGAGGAGTGATAGGCCTTACTTGCTGATGAGGCAAGTGTCCTCTTTGAGGAGTGATAGGCCTTACTTGCTGATGAGGCAAGTGTCCTCTTTGAGGAGTGATAGGCCTTACTTGCTGATGAGGCAAGTGTCCTCTTTGAGGAGTGATAGGCCTAACTTGCTGATGAGGCAAGTGTCCTCTTTGAGGAGTGATAGGCCTTACTTGCTGATGAGGCAAGTGTCCTCTTTGAGGAGTGATAGGCCTTACTTGCTGATGAGGCAAGTGTCCTCTTTGAGGAGTGATAGGCCTTACTTGCTGATGAGGCAAGTGTCCTCTTTGAGGAGTGATAGGCCTTACTTGCTGATGAGGCAAGTGTCCTCTTTGAGGAGTGATAGGCCTTACTTGCTGATGAGGCAAGTGTCCTCTTTGAGGAGTGATAGGCCTTACTTGCTGATGAGGCAAGTGTCCTCTTTGAGGAGTGATAGGCCTTACTTGCTGATGAGGCAAGTGTCCTCTTTGAGGAGTGATAGGCCTTACTTGCTGATGAGGCAAGTGTCCTCTTTGAGGAGTGATAGGCCTTACTTGCTGATGAGGCAAGTGTCCTCTTTGAGGAGTGATAGGCCTTACTTGCTGATGAGGCAAGTGTCCTCTTTGAGGAGTGATAGGCCTAACTTGCTGATGAGGCAAGTGTCCTCTTTGAGGAGTGATAGGCCTTACTTGCTGATGAGGCAAGTGTCCTCTTTGAGGAGTGATAGGCCTAACTTGCTGATGAGGCAAGTGTCCTCTTTGAGGAGTGATAGGCCTAACTTGCTGATGAGGCAAGTGTCCTCTTTGAGGAGTGATAGGCCTAACTTGCTGATGAGGCAAGTGTCCTCTTTGAGGAGTGATAGGCCTTACTTGCTGATGAGGCAAGTGTCCTCTTTGAGGAGTGATAGGCCTTACTTGCTGATGAGGCAAGTGTCCTCTTTGAGGAGTGATAGGCCTTACTTGCTGATGAGGCAAGTGTCCTCTTTGAGGAGTGATAGGCCTAACTTGCTGATGAGGCAAGTGTCCTCTTTGAGGAGTGATAGGCCTTACTTGCTGATGAGGCAAGTGTCCTCTTTGAGGAGTGATAGGCCTTACTTGCTGATGAGGCAAGTGTCCTCTTTGAGGAGTGATAGGCCTAACTTGCTGATGAGGCAAGTGTCCTCTTTGAGGAGTGATAGGCCTTACTTGCTGATGAGGCAAGTGTCCTCTTTGAGGAGTGATAGGCCTTACTTGCTGATGAGGCAAGTGTCCTCTTTGAGGAGTGATAGGCCTTACTTGCTGATGAGGCAAGTGTCCTCTTTGAGGAGTGATAGGCCTTACTTGCTGATGAGGCAAGTGTCCTCTTTGAGGAGTGATAGGCCTTACTTGCTGATGAGGCAAGTGTCCTCTTTGAGGAGTGATAGGCCTTACTTGCTGATGAGGCAAGTGTCCTCTTTGAGGAGTGATAGGCCTTACTTGCTGATGAGGCAAGTGTCCTCTTTGAGGAGTGATAGGCCTTACTTGCTGATGAGGCAAGTGTCCTCTTTGAGGAGTGATAGGCCTTACTTGCTGATGAGGCAAGTGTCCTCTTTGAGGAGTGATAGGCCTTACTTGCTGATGAGGCAAGTGTCCTCTTTGAGGAGTGATAGGCCTTACTTGCTGATGAGGCAAGTGTCCTCTTTGAGGAGTGATAGGCCTTACTTGCTGATGAGGCAAGTGTCCTCTTTGAGGAGTGATAGGCCTTACTTGCTGATGAGGCAAGTGTCCTCTTTGAGGAGTGATAGGCCTTACTTGCTGATGAGGCAAGTGTCCTCTTTGAGGAGTGATAGGCCTTACTTGCTGATGAGGCAAGTGTCCTCTTTGAGGAGTGATAGGCCTTACTTGCTGATGAGGCAAGTGTCCTCTTTGAGGAGTGATAGGCCTTACTTGCTGATGAGGCAAGTGTCCTCTTTGAGGAGTGATAGGCCTTACTTGCTGATGAGGCAAGTGTCCTCTTTGAGGAGTGATAGGCCTTACTTGCTGATGAGGCAAGTGTCCTCTTTGAGGAGTGATAGGCCTTACTTGCTGATGAGGCAAGTGTCCTCTTTGAGGAGTGATAGGCCTATTTTGGGTGTGAGACATTCTCTCCTTTTGGGGAGTTTTATGTCTCAAAATAGGAGTAAGCATCGATTGGGGTACATGCTGGTGGACTTGTCTATCAGCAGGTCGGACCTTAGATGGTCCAACTTGCTGATATCTAGCGTCACCAAACCTTACGCGTCTCTGTATGACGCGATCATTCTGCTCAGTTTTGCTGTCAGCAAGGGTAGGAGCTTGCTGAGAAGATGAAGAAGAAGTGGGTTGAGCAACTGGTTGAGGTTGCTGACTGATATGATTAGCTCACTGAGGCGTGCTATAATCATAGGGAACAGCAACCTTACTTCTTCTGAAGGGTTCAGAAGGTCTGATGGTTTGCTGCTGAGGAGCGATAATGGGAAGATGAGGATAGGGGTTGCTGGTGCTTGCTGAGGAGCCAGCATCATTTTCCTCAGCATGATTAGATGGGTCGCTGGTAGTAGAAGTGGTAGTACCAGCTTCCATTTCATTGTGGTAATCGTTAAGACCCCTAACAAAATACCATTTCTTCATCTCTTCAGGAGAGATGACAGCAGATGGAGGAATAGAAATTTCAGGCTTCACCTCATCATTGAACAAGTCAGAAAGCGAGGCAGCGGCATTAAAGTCACCACCTATTACTGCCTGAACCTGGGCAGGGACTTGTTCGTTTAAACACTGATGGTGAAACCTGGAAGCTTTTGACCAGGAGGTCACAATCTTCTTAAGGTTGGCAACTTCAAGCTTGAGTCTTTCATTTTCAAGTTGAACCTTTTGTGCCAACAACTCATGAGATTGAAGTTCAACGTGAACATTTCTCAACTCATTGAGTTTTTCAGATTTTTCACTCAACTCTGAACAGACAGAGTCGAGTTTGGTTTGGATATCAGCTCGTATAGATTCAACGAACTGGATATCACAAAGAAGAGATTCGAAGATTTTAGGTTTATCTTCGTCAGAGGCAGAAGAATGAGCACATACCTTTTTAATGGTGACGTTTACCCACTAACTGGAAGAAACTTGGTCTTTAGTCAGAGCATCACCATCAGCGAGTGCCATAAAACACATGGCATTGACGTATTCTTCACTGTCTGAATCATCTGATTCAGCCCAGTCGTGCTCTTCAGCTACCAGCCCTTTTGCTGGAGTTTTTGCATCTTCCATTTCAGCAACCTTGGCTTTTAGCTGATAGTATTTGTTCCTGTACTCATCAGCAGGTTTGGAAGGGTTAGTTTTAGGAGCAGCTGGAGTTGGTAAAGCAACTCTGCACTCCTTTTGGTAGTGCCCCTTTCTACCACATCTCCAGCACTCCTCTTGAGATTTGTCAACAGGAGGCTTGTATGGAGCAACTGACTTACGGTTGTTCCATTTTCGAGAGTACCTCTTACCAGCGACTAAGGCAAAGTCCATAAAGTCGCTAAACATCTCTTGTTTCTCATCAGCGTCCAGATCATTAACAAGAGACTGAATAGGAGGTGGGAGATGAGAAGAGCTGGCACCACTATTAAAATTAATGTGCTCAGCAGAGACAAGGGCAAGAGGGTCAGTAGCGGTGTAAGCAGAAGAGGTTGAAGAAGAGGAAGAGGAGGGACCAGCACGATGTTGTGCGTCAGCAGCGGCTCTTAAAGTTTGAGCAAGAGCTCTCTCTTCAAATTGAAGAATGCCAAAGAGAGACTCAAGATCAAGCCCATTAAGACGCTCTGTGGTCCTAAGGATTTGTCTTAGACCTTGCCACTTGATAGGTAAACTATCAAGAAATTTGTGGCATACCTCAAAGTTGTCATGAGTGATGCCAACAGTGGTCATGTCGTTCAGCAACCCTTTAAATCGGGTATAAGTGCCGTTAAGACCTTCGTTGGGGAGAGAAAAGAATTTTTCATAGGCTCTTTTAAGGTCTATTCTTTTAGTGGCAATGGTAGCAGCAGAGCCTTCATACATGCTACATAGCCTATCCCACACTTCTTTAGAAGAAGGATATCTGATGACGACTTTCATGATATTAGAAGGAAGAGTGCTGATGATCATGTTCTTGAGCCTTGCATCAAGATTAACAAGTCTCCTCTCATCGTCAGTCCATTGAACCTCTGGTTTGACAATGTCAATCACAATCTCAGGAGCATCAACTGTTGCTCCTGGTGTTCTTTGCACCAGAGTAGGAATATATGGACCAACGGTCAGAATTGACATAAGGTAGGGTTCCACACCCACAATGTGAAGTAACATCCTTTCCTTCCAAGACCCAAAGTCATCGGGTTCGAATCTTGGAGGGACAGATACGTAACCGAAGTCACGTGTGTTAACTAGGGTGGGAACAGCAGTCATGTTCTAGTTTTAAGAAGAGATAAGAAAGAGATTTAAGAAAATAAGTATGCAAACGGATCTTTGTTTCAATAATTTAGAAACGTTGGCTCTGATACCACTTGACAGTCCACAATTTGCACACTTATGTTTGTTTTATCTAGACAAGAAAGTTAAGAACAGAAAGTAAAGAACATGAACAAGAATAAGTTCAAATGCAAATATCTAAGCAAGTCTAATCATTTGTTTCATTGATTAAACGATGAATACATGGTCGATATTACAACTTGTCTTACAAGAATACAAATGAACTAAATAATTGCTAAGTCTAGACACACAATAAACTTAAGCAATTATAAGAGAGAAAATAAAGTGACACACACTTTGTGGTGACAAACACAAAGTATAAAAGATGCGGCTGTGTTGCTTTATATAGGGGAGGAATTAGGGCAACACAGCCTTACAATGATAGTGATAGAATGGTGGTTGTCGACTGCTCATAGGCTCATTGTACTTGGATCCAGGAGCCTTTGTCTTCTTTACCAAAACGGGTATGAAAGAGAGAAACCCTTATTTTGGTCCCAACTGTACCTTTGCCATATAAGGTAATCTTCAGTTGGAAGAATCACCATGTGACTTCTTGTCTTCTTATGATTTGAAAAACTTCCCGCCTTGACACACAACTTGGAAAGTAAACCACCCGCTGACAAGAGTCATTGACTCGCTGATCACTTGCTGGCGACTCACGCCAGCGACCAAGTCTGGTCAGCGAATCCTTGACTCAACATATTGCATTTATCCACACTTTTAGTTAGCGTGAACAAATTAAAAAGTTTGTCAGGCTTTTATGTGTGTAAAAATATGGAGAAGTAAAAGTGTGTAGAAATTAATCCACACTTAAAATTGTGGTATTCTAAAAGTTCACACTTTTTGGTGTGGACTTTCATATTTAATTTGTCACGCCATATTTGTCCACGCCACATATTTAGTTAGTGTGGACAAATGTGGTGTGACAAATTAAATATGAAAGTTCACACTAAAAAGTGTGAACTTTTAGAATATCACAATTTTAAGTGTGGATTAATTTTTACACACTTTTAGTTCTCCATATTTTTACATACATAGAAGCGTAACAATTTTTTTAATTTGTTTACGCTAACTAAAAGTGTGAACAAATGCAACATTATTTGTAGTGTTGGGTTCTGGTGATGGGTCTTTTCGCTACTTGATTGAATCAATTCCTCGGCTTCTTTTGCTTTCTGTAGAATCCAATGTGAAACCGATGGTAGCTTTCCTTGAATATATCGGAGTCTCTAAAGGTTGTATAAGAAATATCCTTTTGTTGTACTACCCTCCGATACTTTTCTATGACATAGAGAAAGAAATCAAACCAAGACGGCAGGTTTTTGTGAAGGTATGATGATATTTGTAGTATTTTTAAAGTTGGCCTCCTTATGCTAACCGTCTTATGTTGTGACAACTCGTAATTTATTAGCGACGGGTTAGTCTTAATCTCGATCATTATTATAATTTCGTCTAATTTAGAGATTATGACGTGGAAATTATTAGATACTTGAACATTTGATATAGTTCAATTAGATGTATCCTGATGACGTAGACTATTAGCTATTTAGACGAATGCCGAATCTTAAAATAAATTTAAATGAGATATTTAAAGGTTATGATTTATGCACAGTACTTAGACTGTCTAAACTTAATATTTTTAAAGTTTAGTTTGACGATGTTTTATTGGCTTGTCTTAACTAAAATAAGACGAGGGAAAATACCTTTACTTTACATTTTAACCTTTTAGTCAAACGGTATTTAATCGTGAGCATTTTACCAAATTAAGGGTATAAAATATCCTAAATTAAGGCCACATGGGCCGCTCCTTTTACTTGTGGCAGGAGAAGAAACAATAAAACATTTTCCCCCATTTCTTCTTTGCCTTGGATCGATCACACACACACAAGACACTTTTCTCCAAATCAAAATTTGGGTTTAGTTGCAATCTTATGGGAAATTAATATGGGAGTAATCATCTAGCAAATATATAAGGATTTATCATCAAGCATCTTCATCTTTACTTCAAATTCTTCAAGAACCTAAATTGGTTAGTTTTCACTTTTTAAATTAAACTTTGATTTTGATTAATTCAATGAAAGGGTTTGTTATAGTTTTGTTAATTTGATTTATAGATTATGAATATGAAATGGGTTTTTGGTTTAGTTGGAAAAATGAAACTTAATTTGAATTAGGTTTAGGTTTTGGAAATCAAAGAGTTGGATTTGTGAAATGGCAAGTGAAATGAGATGAGTCAGATTTGATATACTGATTATCTTGTTATAGATTGTGATATAAGATGAGTCAGATTTGATATACTGACTATCTTGTTATAGATTGTGATATAAGATGAGTCAGATTTGATATACTGACTATCTTGTTATAGATTGTGATATAAGATGAGTCAGATTTGATATACTGACTATCTTGTTATAGATTGTGATATAAGATGAGTCAGATTTGATATACTGACTATCTTGTTATAGATTGTGATATAAGATGAGTCAGATTTGATATACTGATTATCTTGTTATAGATTGTGATATAAGATGAGTCAGATTTGATATACTGACTATCTTGTTATAATATGTGATATAAGATGAGTCAGATTTGATATACTGACTATCTTGTTATAAATGTGATATAAGATGAGTCAGATTTGATATAGTGACTATCTTGTTATAGATTGTGATATAAGATGAGTCAGATTTGATATACTGATTATCTTGTTATAGATTGTGATATAAGATGAGTCAGATTTGATATACTGACTATCTTGTTATAGATTGTGATATAAGATGAGTCAGATTTGATATACTGACTATCTTGTTATAGATTGTGATATAAGATGAGTCAGATTTGATATACTGATTATCTTGTTATAGATTGTGATATAAGATGAGCCAGATTTGATATACTGACTATCTTGTTATAGATTGGCATGATATAAGATGAGTCAGATTTGATATAGTGACTATCTTGTTATAGATTGTGATATAAGATGAGTCAGATTTGATATACTGATTATCTTGTTATAGATTGTGATATAAGATGAGTCAGATTTGATATACTGACTATCTTGTTATAGATTGTGATATAAGATGAGTCAGATTTGATATACTGACTATCTTGTTATAGATTGTGATATAAGATGAGTCAGATTTGATATACTGATTATCTTGTTATAGATTGTGATATAAGATGAGCCAGATTTGATATACTGACTATCTTGTTATAGATTGTGATATAAGATGAGTCAGATTTGATATACTGATTATCTTGTTATAGATTGTGATATAAGATGAGCCAGATTTGATATACTGACTATCTTGTTATAGATTGTGATATAAGATGAGTCAGATTTGATATACTGACTATCTTGTTATAGATTGTGATATAAGATGAGTCAGATTTGATATACTGACTATCTTGTTATAGATTGTGATATAAGATGAGTCAGATTTGATATACTGACTATCTTGTTATAGATTGTGATATAAGATGAGTCAGATTTGATATACTGACTATCTTGTTATAGATTGTGATATAAGATGAGTCAGATTTGATATACTGACTATCTTGTTATAGATTGTGATATAAGATGAGTCAGATTTGATATACTGACTATCTTGTTATAGATTGTGATATAAGATGAGTCAGATTTGATATACTGACTATCTTGTTATAGATTGTGATATAAGATGAGTCAGATTTGATATACTGACTATCTTGTTATAGATTGTGATATAAGATGAGTCAGATTTGATATACTGATTATCTTGTTATAGATTGTGATATAAGATGAGCCAGATTTGATATACTGACTATCTTGTTATAGATTGTGATATAAGATGAGTCAGATTTGATATAGTGACTATCTTGTTATAGATTGTGATATAAGATGAGTCAGATTTGATATACTGATTATCTTGTTATAGATTGTGATATAAGATGAGCCAGATTTGATATACTGACTATCTTGTTATAGATTGTGATATAAGATGAGTCAGATTTGATATACTGATTATCTTGTTATAGATTGTGATATAAGATGAGTCAGATTTGATATACTGACTATCTTGTTATAGATTGTGATATAAGATGAGTCAGATTTGATATACTGACTATCTTGTTATAGATTGTGATATAAGATGAGTCAGATTTGATATACTGATTATCTTGTTATAGATTGTGATATAAGATGAGCCAGATTTGATATACTGACTATCTTGTTATAGATTGTGATATAAGATGAGTCAGATTTGATATACTGATTATCTTGTTATAGATTGTGATATAAGATGAGCCAGATTTGATATACTGACTATCTTGTTATAGATTGTGATATAAGATGAGTCAGATTTGATATACTGACTATCTTGTTATAATATGTGATATAAGATGAGTCAGATTTGATATACTGACTATCTTGTTATAATATGTGATATAAGATGAGTCAGATTAGATATACTGACTATCTTGTTATAATATGTGATATAAGATGAGTCAGATTTGATATACTGACTATCTTGTTATAAATGTGATATAAGATGAGTCAGATTTGATATAGTGACTATCTTGTTATAGATTGTGATATAAGATGAGTCAGATTTGATATACTGATTATCTTGTTATAGATTGTGATATAAGATGAGTCAGATTTGATATACTGACTATCTTGTTATAGATTGTGATATAAGATGAGTCAGATTTGATATACTGACTATCTTGTTATAGATTGTGATATAAGATGAGTCAGATTTGATATACTGATTATCTTGTTATAGATTGTGATATAAGATGAGCCAGATTTGATATACTGACTATCTTGTTATAGATTGTGATATAAGATGAGTCAGATTTGATATACTGATTTTCTTGTTATGAATTGTGATATAAGATGTGCCCAGATCTAGATATACTGATTGGCATGATATAAGATGAGTCAGATTTGATATAGTGACTATCTTGTTATAGATTGTGATATAAGATGAGTCAGATTTGATATACTGACTATATGTCATTTGTGTGCTCACAATGACGAATAAACATTGGTCAAACATACTGTAAACTCACCAACTATTTTGATAGTTGATCCTCTCAAATTTCATGCTTTTCAGGGAACCAACAGTAAGTATTGGAAGCGTATATGGCATTTTGAAGCCATCTTTTGAACTTTGGACGTACAATTAGCGTCAGACCTCTGAGGACATCCGTATTATTAGTCCTAATTGTACTAAAATGTCCAAATGTTATTATTGTATTAAGTGGGCCCATTTCCAATTGAGGATAGTTTGTATCTGTGTATTGGGGTCCACATCTGAACGATTATACTTGTAATAGACTTGTATTTGGATTAATAGATGTAATCTCTATTTACCTTCTGATCAGTACGCAATTATTTGTTAACCCTGTATTTCCGCTACAACGGGGTGTGACAAAAATTGGTATCAGAGCCAAGGTTATAGTGAATACGGAGTTATTCCTCTGAATAACTCAATCTATAGCCATGGTCGCTTCAAAAAGGAAATCTAAGTCTTTAAGGTTTAGGATAGATATTTCGAGAGTTATACTATTTGTCAATAATTAGACCTAACCCGATCAACTACGTCCCGATTATGTAAAATAGTATAAGGCTCGAAATAAATATCTTAAATTGTGTATATACGTGTTAGTTTGAATTATATTCACAACATACTGTAGATGTGGTGGGAAGGCTGCGGGTGACCCTATATATAAGCATTGAAGGTATGTTAGGAATAGAAACTCAAATCGTATGTGTATGCATAAGGTTTATATACGTGATAGTTTGGATTATATTAACAACATATTGTAAATGTGGTGGGAAGGCTGCGGGTGACCCTATATATAAGCATTGAAGATATGTTGCTAATGGAAACCCAAATCGAATGTGTATAATCTAGACAAAGATCTCTTTGAAACTCTTGTTACGTACTGTCTCATTCAATTGACTCGAAATATCTTATCCATTAGACTTATATGGATACTTTGACTATCATGTCAGACTAGTCATGTCGGACGGAGTTAGCTCTAATGCTGTTGTACCTGGTACACCTCCAATTCTTGTGGTAGCTAATTCCTACCCATGTGTTCCTAACTCTTATGAAGAGGAACCATTTGAAGCTTCGGGCAATGAATCACGCCCAATCAATCTTGTATCGTCATCCAGTGAATCTGGAAATGAACATGCGTCTATCCATGTTCAATCATCTTTACCGCCAGTAGCTCCATATCAGAGGAGGACTACTGAGGGAGCTCGTATTCCTTACGCTCCTAGAGGTCCTTATGTTGAAGGTACATCTGCATCAGTTCAGGACAACTGCGTGTTTGGTCCTTTTCTTCTAGGTGATCCGTATGCTGCAGGTTCATCCAAAGTGCCAGTTTACAACCCGGATGTTGTAAATGTGATGCCAGTTGCTGATGCAACTAATAGGTCGGAATATGCACTCCGACAGATGTAAAGGATGAACAATTCTCTCATCAGTACTCGAGAAGTTGTCGAGAGTCAAGCTCAAGCGTTGTCTGGAGCTTATCGGCAAGCTTCTGAGGTTATGGCTGTTGCTAGGGAAGGGAAGGAGGCCATTGGAAATATGATCTGGATACTGTCGGTCGTGGTGGTCTTGGTTGTGGCGTTGCTTGTTGTAGTTATTTTCAAGATGTAATCAGTAGTAGTAACGTATTGTAAGCCTAGAACTTGTAACAACTCATACTTTGGTATTTGAGTTGTAGTCTTTATGGTGGATGTATTTCCCACGTGTCTCGGATAGTATCACGCTGACTGTATAATGTATCATCGTGGATGTTGTTCCCACATGATGTTGATTTGTGGATGTAATTTCCCACAAGCTTTTGAAATGTACAAGTCAGATTTTGTAAAATTTTTGGGTATTATAGAAATATGATCGTCTTTTGGCTTACATACTTGTTCAGACTACATTACTTGCTCATTTCAATCCTAAGAAATGTAGTGTTCTACACTTCTTGTCTTGTTTAGTTAATGAGTTCAAGTAAGTCGATAAATTGTGACTTGTGTTTGGTATCCTCTTACATCTTGAAAAGCTACATTCTGTGTTGTTCTTACGAGAAAACCTCTAAATGACATTTTTGTTTATGTCATAGACTTATGGCTCCCAAGACGCGAGGCAAGGTCCAGAAGAAGGCTGCTCCCAAGAGAGTTACTCGATCAAACCCTAGACCTAATGAAGCTGAACAGGAAGAACCTGTGATTCAGCAAGGACCGAAGCTGCTGCAGCTAATGTGAATACTGGTCCTGAACCTACCCCAATTGGCGATGGGGAAAATAATATGGCGGCATTTGTGACACAACAACTATTGGCTGCTATGCCTACTTTAGTCGCTCAGATCACGGCGAGCATGCATGCAAATAATAATCATCATGCTGATAATTGTAACAATGTTGAACCTACTGCTGAACAAGTTGTTCCTCAAGCTCAACTTCAAGTGGGTGACTACAAGACCTTCACTTATTGTAAACCAAAAGAATTTCATGGTACTGAGGGTCCGGTAGGTCTAATCAACTGGTTAGAAAGTATAGAGGCGGTGCTTCATATCAGCCGTTGTGCTGAAGAACACAAAGTGGAATATGCTTCTACTCAACTTCAAAAGCACGCCCTGTCATGGTGGAACGAGCAAGTTAGGACCCGAGGTCGAGACCAAGCTAATAGGATACCTTGGTTTGATTTTAAAAGAATGTTGATGGAAAAGTACTGTCCTAGGGAGGAAGTACATAAAATGGAAGGTGAATTCTGGAACCATAATATGGTTGGACTGGACAACGAGAAATACACTACTCGTTTTCATGAACTGACAAGGCTAGTTCCTCGTATGGTTGATACGGAGGAGAAGTTAGTTGAAAGATACTGTTATGGATTGTCACCTGATATCCGAAGGTTTGTAGCCGCTTTTAATCCCTTGACTCTTCAAGCGGCAATTAGTGCAACCAACCGGATGGTGATAGATTTGAGAAGAACCACTGGTTCTTCTGTTGGGACTGAAATGATCAAGAGAAGAAATGATCAAGCCTCTGGTAGTGGTTTTGGGAATGATGGGAATGGCAAGAGATTTAAAGCTACCAGAAACTTTACAGTGGTCCCACAAGATATCAAGAGGTACCCTGGCGCAGACACAAAATGTAACAGGTATGGCATTCGTCACATGGGAGATTGTCCTACTTGCCACTGTTGTAAAAAGACGGGACATCTGGCAAGGTTCTGTAGGGAGAAGATACTAAATCAATGCTATGAATGTGGGAGCGAAACTCATTTGCGACCCGCATGTCCAAGACTTAACCAAGCCCCGAACAACAATGCCATAGTTCCCGTGAGGAACAATGCGGGGAGCAATCAAGCTAGGAATCAAGGAGGACAAGGTAGGGGTCGAGTTTTTGCTTTGGATGCTGCTGACGCACGACGTGATCCCAACGTTGTGATAGGTACATTCATACTCAATAATCATTATGTCTTTGTATTATTCGACTCTGGTGCTGATAAAAGTTTTATATCCTTAAAATTTAAGTCTCGAATTAATATAGTAGCTACCCCCATGAAAGAAACTAATATTGTCGAATATGCAAACGGTCAAAAGTATGTTGCTAGAGATAATTTTGTAGAGTACAGTTTAACATTGTCTGGTAAAACCTTTAAGATAGATCTGATTCCCATAGAACTAGGAAGTTTTGATGTGATAGTTGGTATGGACTGGTTGTCTAGAGTTCGCGCTGATATAGGTTGTTACGAGGAAGTTGTGAGAATACCTCTACCAAATGATGAAACGTTGATAGTGCAAGGAGACAAGTCAGGGAAGGAATTGATTTTGGTGTCAGCGATAAAAGCGAATAGATATTTACAAAAAGAATACCCTGCTTTCTTGGCACTAGTGGTCGAAAGGAAACCAGAGGGTAAAGGCATACAAGATATTCTAGTTGTTAAAGATTTTCCGGAGGTGTTTCCTGAAGATTTAACGGGACTTCCACCTTACAGACCAGTTGAGTTTGGACTAGATTTGATCCCTGGAGCTGCACCCGTGGCCAAGGCACCCTGTCGCCTTGCGCCGTCAGAAATGCAAGAATTGTCCGAACAACTTCGAGAGTTGTTAGCAAAAGGACTAATTCGTCCAAGATCATCACCGTGGGGAGCTCAAATTCTATTTGTCAAGAAGAACGACGGCTCTATGCGCATGTGTATTGACTACAGAGAATTGAACAAGTTGACCGTCAAGAACCGATACCTTTTACCTCGTATTGGCGACTTGTTCGACCAACTGGAAGGTGCATCACACTTTTCCAAGATCGATCTCAGATCTGGGTACAAAGTGTACTGTATTCACGGATCACAAAAGTTTTCAGCATAACTTCGATCAGAAAATGCTAAATATGAGACAACGACGATGGGTAGAATTACTCAGTAACTACGACTGTGATCTGAAATATCATCCTGGTAAAGCAAATGTTGTTGCTAACGCGCTAAGTCGAAAAGATAGAATTTCACTATCTGTCATAACAAGAGCAAGTTCTTATCTTGGCTCATCACTAAAGGATAGAGTTCTAGACGATCAAGATGAGGCCCTACAGCTAGGGCGTGTCGAGAAAGAAGCATTGTGGAATGCTGAACGTTTATTTGAAGTGGATGGTGATGGGATCCGATATGTCAAGGGCAGAGTGTGGATTCCCAAGTATAATGGACTTAGAGAACTCTTGATGAACGAGAGTCATCGATCTAAGTATTCAATCCATCCTGGTGCTGACAAAATGTACCATGGATTAAAGGATTTTTATTGGTGGCCTGGTATGAAGAGAGATATCGCCACGTATGTTTCAAAATGTTTAAATTGTTCAATGGTTAAGGCGGAGCACCAAAAGCCTTCTGGGCTGCTCCAGCAACCCCAAATTCCTGACTGGAAATGGGAACAGATTACTATGGACTTCATTACGAAGTTACCTCGAACCTTGAAAGGTTATGATACTAATTGGGTCATTGTTGACCGATTGACGAAGTCTGCACACTTCATTCCCATGCGGGAGAATTGGAAGATAAAGAAATTGTCTCAATTATATATTGAGAAGATCGTGTCACTTCATGGTGTTCCCGTGTCTATTATCTCTGATCGTGATGGTCGTTTTACTTCACAATCATGAAGATATTTTCAAGACGCTTTAGGCACTCAGTTGAATTTGAGTACGGCTTACCATCCACAAATGGACGGGCAAAGTGAGCGTACCATTTAGACTTTGGAAGATATGCTTCGGGCATGTGTTATTGATTTCAAAGGTAGTTGGGATACCTTTTTGCCGTTAGCTAAGTTTTCGTATAATAACAGCTATCATACAAGCATTAAATGTGCGCCTTTTGAGGCTTTGCATGGACGGAAATGTAGATCGCCTGTTTGTTGGCTTGATGCTGGTGAGCGTCGTTTGTACAAATATGGACTGGTTCAGAAGACTACTGACCAGATTGTTGAAATTAGGGCACGGTTGAAGGCGGCTCAGGATCGCCAAAAGAGCTATGCAGATCGTAGAAGGAAACCCCTTGAATTTCAAGTGGGAGATAAAGTCATGTTGAAAGTGTCACCTTGGAAAGGCACTGCACGTTTTGGCGTGAGAGGCAAACTTAGTCCTCGTTATATCGGACTGTTTGGAATTGTTCAAAGGATTGGTTCCGTGACATATAAGCTCAATTTACCCCAAGAGCTAGAACATGTTCATCCCACATTTCATATATCGAATCTTAAGAAATGTCTGGCTGATGAAACATTTGTTGTACCTGTGGAAGAGTTGCAAGTGAATGACTCTCTTCAATTCGTTGAGGAACCGGTTGAAAATTTAGATCAACACCTCAAGCAAACTAGACGAAGTCGTATCAGGTTGGTCAAAGTTCGTTGGAACTCAAAATACGGACCCGACTAGACTTGGGAACGTGAGAATTATAGGAGGGATAAGTATCCTCATCTTTTTACTAAGCAAGACTTGATTTCGGGACGAAATCCTTAGAAGTCGGGGATGCTGTGACAACTCGTAATTTATTAGCGACGGGTTAGTCTTAATCTCGATCATTATTATAATTTCGTCTAATTTAGAGATTATGACGTGGAAATTATTAGATACTTGAACATTTGATATAGTTCAATTAGATGTATCCTGATGACGTGGACTATTAGCTATTTAGACGAATGCCGAATCTTAAAATAACTTTAAATGAGATATTTAAAGGCTATGATTTATGCACAGTAATTAGACTGTCTAAACTTAATATTTTTAAAGTTTAGTTTGACGATGTTTTATTGGCTTGTCTTAACTAAAATAAGACGAGGGAAAATACCTTTACTTTACATTTTAACCTTTTAGTCAAACGGTATTTAATCGTGAACATTTTACCAAATTAAGGGTATAAAATATCCTAAATTAAGGCCACATGGGCCGCTCCTTTTACTTGTAGCAGGAGAAGAAACAACAAAACATTTTCCCCCTTTTCTTCTTTGCCTTGGATCGATCACACACACACAACACACACACAAGACACTTTTCTCCAAATCAAAATTTGGGTTTAGTTGCAATCTTATGGGAAATTAATATGGGAGTAAATCATCTAGCAAATATATAAGGATTTATCATCAAGCATCTTCATCTTTACTTCAAATTCTTCAAGAACCTAAATTGGTTAGTTTTCACTTTTTAAATTAAACTTTGATTTTGATTAATTCAATGAAAGGGTTTGTTATAGTTTTGTTAATTTGATTTATAGACTATGAATATGAAATGGGTTTTTGGTTTAGTTGGAAAAAATAAAACTTAATTTGAATTAGGTTTTGGAAATCAAAGAGTTGGATTTGTGAAATGGCAAGTGAAATGAGATGTATTCCAGGTTCTTGAACCTATTAATATTTGTTGGAATGAAAGGAATTGAATAACAAGTAATTTGGTTTGCGAAAAATGGTCAAAAACCAAGTTTTTACTCGTTCAGAAAGAGCACGGACGCTCATACGGACGATCCGTGGCTGAGTCCGTGCTATTTTTCTTAGAACATACATGATTCCAGACGACGGACGGAGGCTCAAGCGTCCGTGGGTGCATCCGTGGGCTCACAAACGGACGCATCTGAGTCCGTGAAGCGTCCGTGAAGCCTCTGTTCGTTTCTTAACATTTTCAAAAGGTTATCGGTCGACTTCTAATGATCCAAAACTTATTTACTAGTCTTATATTGTCATAAAAAGAGTATCAAACTTGTTTAAACACACATTTAAACACTTTGATCTTTCATCCGAATTTAGCAACAAAAGATGAACTTGGGTTATGATATAGATTAACTAGTAAGATTAATATCGAATGGTACTTTAGACTACCTTATAATGACGATGTCATTGATATTACTCACTAAAGTTAATTAATATTGAACATTAAATCACATTCTCGGTTATGGCATTCTAGGGTCTAAAGCTAAGTAGTTGTACGTAGGATACCTGTCATCGTGAGATTGATCCTCACCATTTGGTACTCATATCCTAGGTTTTGGATAGACGTGGAGACTAGACTGCACATTTTCTCGGACTACTCATACTTTTAGCTCGTAGATTGCTAAGGTAAGTTTATGGCGCCCTTTTTCTTTTACTTTGGGCCTGAAAAGCATGTGTTATTGTATACACTATTTATTAAATAAATGATTGTTTTTGTGTATGCCATGTGATATGGATGCTTAGATTATTTGACTTAAATTTGCCATGTTGAAGGCTGTCAAAAATGTGTATACATGTCATTTATGAAATGTTGAATGAAATGACTTTGGATTGCCGTGTGATGGCTGATTAAATGGTTTATTGTGTTTGACAAACTAAAATGTTTCCCCATTGGTTGTACTGTCATCAGATCTAGATATACTGATTGGCGTGATATAAGATGAGTCAGATTTGATATACTGACTATCTTGTTATAGATTGTGATATAAGATGAGTCAGATTTGATATACTGACTATCTTGTTATAGATTGTGATATAAGATGAGTCAGATTTGATATACTGACTATCTTGTTATAGATTGTGATATAAGATGAGTCAGATTTGATATACTGACTATCTTGTTATAGATTGTGATATAAGATGAGTCAGATTTGATATACTGATTTTCTTGTTATGAATTGTGATATAAGATGTTGTCAGATTTAGATATACTGACTATATGTCATTTGTGTGCTCAGAATGACGAATAAACATTGGTCAAACATACTGTAAACTCACCAATTATTTCGATAGTTGATCCTCTCAAATTTCATGCTTTTCAGGGAACCAACAGTAAGCATTGGAAGCGTATATGGCATTTTGAAGCAATCTTTTGAACTTTGGACGTACAATTAGCGTCAGACCTCTGAGTTCTATCGTATTCTTAGTCCTAATTGTACTAAAATGTCCAAATGTTATTATTGTATTAAGTGGGCCCATTTCCAATTGAGGATAGTTTGTATCCGTGTATTGGGGTCCACATCTGAATGATTATACTTGTAAGAGACTTGTATTTGGATTAATAGATGTAATCTCTATTTACCTTCTGATCAGTACGCAATTATTTGTTAACCCTGTATTTCCGCTACAACGGGGTGTGACATATGTTAAGTGTAAGTTTAGCAGTGTTCAATATGAAATATGCATATTTAATAAGTTCTAGTGTTGTTGTTAGTGATGCTTGTCTACCACGTGTGAAGACCAGACACCGACTTTGATGAAGAAGACAGGTGTAGGTTTAGCAGTGATTCAAAATGAAATATGCATATTTAATAAGTTCTAGTGTTGTTGTTGTTGGAAATTTTATAGAAACAATTATTTTAAAGTTGTAAAATAATTTAATTAGTTGCTTAAAATTAATGTGCAAGTTGGCATATTTCTTTGTACTAGACTACCAAAGACTTGGATGTGCCTAGACCTAGTCAAGCTTTACCAAGGTCAAGCTCTGCCTAGTCAAGCTCTACCAGGTCAAGCTCTACCTGGTCAAGCTTGACCTATTGTAGTATAAATAGAGGTTAAACCTTGTGTTTAAAAGAGATGAGTTCAAACACTTTGGTTTAGAAGCTCTATAGCAACTTTCGTTTGTTCGTGTTTCCAAGTAATCAACTTTGCGTTTATTGCTTATTTCTTAGCTGTAGAAATAAACAGTATTCTGCATTAAATCCTGGGGGTTTACGCTGAAGCTTACAGCCGTTAGAGCGCGTAATTTCCTTTAAGGACAGGAGTTCTATCCGTGCAGATCAGAGTTAGTGATCAAATATTACAGGCGGTAATATATTTGTAATATCTCAATTAACCCCGTGATAATTAATTCTGTGTAATTATCATATTGTTGAAAGTTAGATATTTAACAAGAACTTGTAATCTTGATTTAGTTTGGTCAAAGCTTGTTGGAATATTAAAACTTACAAACTCTTTGAGTTTTGGTTTGATTTCCTTAATAAAGTGGTTGACTTGAAAACTTAATCAATTTTAGGTTCTGTTAATAATATTTTCAACAATCTTAAAGGAAATTAATTGAGTTATTACCGGCGATTAATGGAGAACAGTGGTACTTCTACCAACTTAAGAATCATGAATCAAGAATTTGTCAAGCTAGACAGATTCGATGGTCAAAACTACTCAAGATGGGCTGACAAAGTGAAGTTCATGTTGGTACTTCTAAAGCTCTATGAGGTGTTGGAACCAAACTTGGCCCCAATTCTAGCCAATCCAATTCCTCTAACATGAATGGAACCAGATCAGAGAGCTATTGCTGATCTGGAAAAGCAGAGGATCCTTCGCAAGGAGGCTGAAGATCTCTGTCTTGGCCATATCAAGAACTCTCTTTCTGATCATCTCTATGATTTGTATGCGCCGATAACAAATCCAAGAGACCTCTGTAAAGCTTTGGAGCTCAAGTATAAGGCTCATGAAGAAGGTACTAACAAGTATCTTATTGCCAAATACTTTGACTATCAAATGGTGGATGACAAACCAATCTTGGAGCAAGTGCATGAACTCCAAGTATTGGTCAACAAGTTGACTGCACTTACAATCATTTTACCGGAACTCTTCCAAATGGGGGTTATTATTGCAAAACTACCTCCATCCTGGAAGGATTTCTATAAGAGAATGATGCACAAGTCCGAGGACTACTCTATAGATGAGTTGCTGAAACACCTCCGAATTGAGGAGGAAACTCGCAACAGAGACAAGGGAAAGAGTAAAGTCGGATCAACTGTCAACCAACTGTCATCAAGGGGTTCTGGTTCTGGTCGAAAGGGCAGGAATATCTCCAAGAACAAGAAGAATTTGGGTCTGAATAATAAAGATTTCAAGCAGTCTCACCAGAGTAATAATCAACCCAAGAAATTTGGGAGGTCTGGGAAATGTCATGTCTGCGGAGAGACTGGCCACTATGCACGAGAGTGTTCCGAGAGGAAATCTGGTAATCTTCAAGGCGCAGCAAACGTTGTTGAAGAGATTACACATCTAGTGGCATCTCTGAGCCTTGGTGGAGTTAACATGATTTCCTCCTTCACTCGCGTAATAGCACAAAAGGGTTGGTTCTTGGACTCTGGAGCCACAGTGCATGTTTGTGGACACCGTGCTAAATTTATGACATATGGTCCTGTTCCAAACGGGACAGTGGTGGTATGTGCTGATGGACATCGAGTGGAAGTCCAAGGTAAAGGCAAGGCGAAGCTAAACTTCAAGCATGGTCAGACAGTTATTCTTCAGGATGTGTTGCATGTTCCAGGAATAACAAAGGGGCTTGTATCTGCTGATAGTTTTGATCGGAATGGGTATAAACTCGTGATTCAAGATCGCCGTGTGAGGTTTACTCACAACAACCGTTATGTCGGACAAGCGACTAATACTCATGGTATGTATCGTCTAGATTTACAAGAAGATACACCTTCTGATCATGATGGATCCAGAAATGATGTTTCTATTATTGATATTAGTAGTGATAGTGAAAATGAAAGTTCTGGCAGCATGACTAGCAGTGTGGCTAGTAATGTACTCAATTTTCATGTTAATGCAATTGAATTTTCTGGTTATATTGCTTGTTCAATTTCTTTATGGCACAAACGTTTAGCACACACAAATTTTAAAAACATTGAAAAAATGGAATCTAAAGGTTTGCTAAAATTGGAAAATAAAGATTTTGATAAATGTGAAACCTGTGTAAAATCAAAGTTTACAAAGAAACCTTTTCCAAAGGTTAAACGTAATACTACTCCGCTAGAACTAATTCATTCAGATATTTGTGAACTGAATGGAATTCTTACCCGTCGTGGTAAGAGATATTTTATCACTTTCTGGGATGACTCAAGCCATTATTTATATGTTTATCTATTGCGAACAAAAGACGAAGCTTTTGACGCATTTAAACTATATAAGGCTGAGGATGAAAATCAACATGAGAAACGCATAAAGATTCTACGCACTGATAGAGGCGGAGAATACTTTAGTCGTGAGTTTGATACATTTTGTGAAGAAAATGGTATCATACATGAAAGGACTGCACCATGGTCTCCCCAACAGAATGGTTTGGCTGAGAGAAAGAACCGAACCTTGGTAGAGATGGTCAACTGTATGTTGAATCAATCTGGTTTACCAAATAATATGTGGGGGGAAGCTTTATTAACCGCTTGTCATGTACATAATAGAATCACTAGTCGTGTGATTCCTACAAGTCCATATGAGCTATGGAAAGGTAGAAAACCAAATCTACACTATCTCAGAGTATGGGGATGTGTAGCCTACTATCGAACACCTGATCCTAAGAGATCCAAATTGGGAGACCGAGCTATGAAAGGAATATTCATTGGATATGCTCCACATAGTAAGGCCTATAGAATTTTGGATGTTGAATCAGGTGAAGTAGTAGAATCCAGAGATGGAGATGTGGAATTCTTTGAGGATAAGTTTTCTAGAGATGATGAAAACTCAACCTCACCAACAGCCCAAGTACTTCTCAAGATAGGACTCAATCTTCAAAAGTTGTTGAAGAACCAAGGAGAAGTACAAGGACTAGAAAAGAAAAGAATCTGGGAGATGATTTCGTTTCTTATCTGGTTGAAGGAACACAAAAGCATGTGACGAGTCAGGTCATATTCGCCATTAATTTGGATGATGATCCTAAAACCTACAGTGAAGCCATGTCATCAAGGGATGCTCCTATGTGGAAGGAAGCTATCAATGATGAAATGGATTCAATTATGGGAAATGGAACTTGGGAGTTAGCTGATCTACCCAAGGGAAAGAAACCCATAGGATCCAAATGGATTTTCAAGAGAAAGTATTATCCAGATGGATCCATTTCTGCCTACAAAGCAAGATTAGTTGCTAAGGGGTTCAGGCAGAGAGAAGGAATCGACTATTTTGATACCTATGCACCAGTTGCTAGGATCAGTTCTATTAGAACTCTTATAGCAATTTCTGCATTGAAAGGACTGTACATTCATCAAATGGATGTGGAGACAGCTTTTCTTAATGGGTATCTAAAAGAGGAGATTTACTTGGAGCAACCTGAAAGGTTTGTTGTACCCGGACAGGAGAGTAAAGTGTGTAGACTTATTAAATCTCTCTATGGTTTGAAACAAGCTCCTAAACAGTGGCATGAGAGATTTGACACCACTGTAACTGCTTTCGGGTTTCAACATAGTAGTGCTGACAGATGCATTTATACAAAGTGCAAAGCAGAATATACAATAGTAATCTGTCTCTATGTTGATGATATGTTGATCATTAGCAATCACTTAGATGGTATTTCTGAGACGAAGAAATATCTATCCTTGAACTTTAAGATGAAAGATCTTGGAGAGGTAGATACCATACTTGGTATTAAAGTGTAAAGAGACGGAAGTCAAATTTCTCTGTGTCAATCTCATTACATAGAGAAAGTATTGACAAAGTTTCAACACTTGAATTTTAAAGAGTATAACACTCCTTTTGATCCAAGTGTAAAACTAAAAGTGAACTCTGGAAGAGCAGTGGCTCAACTAGAGTATGCAAGTGCTATTGGTAGCATGATGTATGCTACACATTGTACTCGCCCTGACATTGCTTTCGCTGTAAGCAAACTCAGTCAGTACACTGTCAATCCAGATATTGAGCACTGGAAGGCAGTTGGAAGGGTACTTGGTTATTTGAAGAGAACAAGCACCCTAGAATTAACATACACGTCTTCTCCTAGAATACTAGAAGGGTATTCTGATGCTAGCTGGATTGATCACACTAGTGACTCTAAATCTACAAGTGGGTGGATTTATACTCTAGCTGGAGGAGCTATTTATTGGATGAGCAAGAAACAGACATGTATAGCTCACTCGACGATGGAGGCCGAGTTAATTGCTTTAGCTGCTGCAAGCAAGGAGGCAGAGTGGATTAGAGATCTACTTCTGGATATCCAGTTGTGGGATATCCCGATATCGTCAGTTCCCATATATTGTGACAGTGAGGCCACACTGTCCAAAGTATACAACGCAGTGTATAATGGGAAATCAAGACATATCGGACTTCGACATAATTTTGTGAGACAACAAATTGAAAGTGGTACCATCAAAGTTGTCTATGTCAAGACAAGTAGGAACTTGGCAGATCCTCTTACCAAACCTCTGACGAGAGATTTGGTAGTACTACATACCACGAGAGACATGGGTCTTAAACCACAATAGAATCATTGGTGATGGAAACCCAACTTGGTTTTAGTGCTCCTAATTCACAAGTTTAAAGGGTAACAACGAAGTCATTATATGATAGAAGGTACTATCAATTTTGATAGATCCATGTGAGGTATATGATAGTACGTCATTGCCGAGAAAAAGGTTGAGCTAAGACTCTTAACAAAGTTTATGGAGGCATCTAAGCAATGTAGATGTTGTGAAACTTTGCCTATCTGATCTAGAGGTGGTGCCGCCTCAAATGAAGATAAGTGGTTTATCTTCTAGAGGGTCATGAAAAGGATTTATAGCGCATGGCCATATTCGCGCTCAATGAGAACGCAAAGATGACAGGTGATGTGTGGGGGTAAACCGAAGGGGTCATCAGGTTATTGGTTTAAATCCAAAGGATACCATTGAATCGATCTCTTCTTGTTTATCTACATTAAACGGGTTTAATCTTCGTGACACCTTAGTAACATTATCTGTCTGAATGAAAGGAAACATTCCAACTTGGTGGGGGATTGTTGGAAATTTTATAGAAACAATTATTTTAAAGTTGTAAAATAATTTAATTAGTTGCTTAAAATTAATGTGCAAGTTGGCATATTTCTTTGTACTAGACTACCAAAGACTTGGATGTGCCTAGACCTAGTCAAGCTTTACCAAGGTCAAGCTCTGCCTAGTCAAGCTCTACCAGGTCAAGCTCTACCTGGTCAAGCTTGACCTATTGTAGTATAAATAGAGGTTAAACCTTGTGTTTAAAAGAGATGAGTTCAAACACTTTGGTTTAAAAGCTCTATAGCAACTTTCGTTTGTTCGTGTTTCCAAGTAATCAACTTTGCGTTTATTGCTTATTTCTTAGCTGTAGAAATAAACAGTATTCTGCATTAAATCCTGGGGGTTTACGCTGAAGCTTACAGCCGTTAGAGCGCGTAATTTCCTTTAAGGACAGGAGTTCTATCCGTGCAGATCAGAGTTAGTGATCAAATATTACAGGCGGTAATATATTTGTAATATCTCAATTAACCCCGTGATAATTAATTCTGTGTAATTATCATATTGTTGAAAGTTAGATATTTAACAAGAACTTGTAATCTTGATTTAGTTTGGTCAAAGCTTGTTGGAATATTAAAACTTACAAACTCTTTGAGTTTTGGTTTGATTTCCTTAATAAAGTGGTTGACTTGAAAACTTAATCAATTTTAGGTTCTGTTAATAATATTTTCAACAGTTGTTAGTGATGCTTGTCTATCACGTGTGAAGACCAGACACCGACTTTGATGAAGAAGACAGAAAACCGGTGTCTAAGACACCGGCTTTACCGAAAACAATGAAAACAATGAAAACCGGTGTCTTAGACACCGGCTTTACCTTCCTGTGTTGCCACATCAACTAAGACCGGTGTTGTAGTGGCCGACTTTGTACCTAAAACCTTAAGACCGGTGTCTGAGTCACCGGTTTTCGTAGTTTTACAAATTTTCCAACTAATGTTCGTATTTACACCAAATGGATCGAAATTTGTAGTATCCGTACAAAAAATTCGTTACTGTAATGACAATGTTCTGTAATCATAACCAATTCAGAAACAATAAAAGCATTGTATTACCCCATGAGGCCACAATTAGTCCATAACCCAAAATAATAACTATGTTAATTAGACATCAAAAGTATGCACTAACAAAATCAAAAGAAAAACAAATACTAGTACTATAATTACTAAACAAAACATCAATACTAGCTAGCTACTTCTTCTCTAGTCTCGTGTACCAAATCAATATCATTAATAGCATTGAGTACTTTCGAATTTGGTAATCGATGAAACCTTGCCTTCAGAGCACAATGGAACCTTAAAACGACATCTCAAATTATTTTTCTCTTTGCTAACCCATATAGCTTTATACGTCGACTTCAAACTAAGCTCCAAATAAATTTCATAAACGCCATCCTTTATCTCTAATTCATATTTTGTCGTTTGAGTACTATCAAGATCCACCCGTTGCTCGCCTTTAAACTCAATACCAACATGACCATTCTCCTTCTTAGGCCCTAAATGGAACCCCTCGATCTCACTTGTACCAAATCGATGACCTTGATACGTTGCATTAGCCTCAATATTATCATACTTGATCCTTAATAAACGGTTATCATTACGAAATCTCATGGTAACGATGAGATTGTAGTACAAAGTGTTGTTTGGAGGTAAGATTGTGAATCGAGTGAGAGTGGCATCATCAACGTAAACGTTGGGTTCGTTTGGCGGTTGGAACATCCATAATAAGGCTACTAAGATAGCTATAAAAGCGAGTAAGAGGATACATAAGATTAAACCGTAGTTGTGTTTTGGTTCTTCAGATGAAATTTTTAGAGTTTTCTCATCGGATGACATTGTGTTGGAATTATTATTATTGAAGAAGATGATTTGGAATTGAGAAGATGTGAATTTTTAATTTAGGGTTTAAGGGTTTAAGAAAGAATTATACGAGTACAATGCATGGGCTTTGTAACTATATTTTCTTTTATAGTGTTTGTTTGTGAGTTGTTATAGAAAGGATTTTATTGTCTAATTTGAAGTAAGATTTTTACCATAAATGAATAAGAGAAATCCAAGCCTTCAACACTTGAAAAAGAAAGTGCAATAAAGACTTATTTAGTCCCATACGTATATGATATGATTCGCGAAATACCTTTTCTGTTAAGTTTAATACTCCTTGCATCTCAAAAAATTGTACATCAATAATATAATAACGTTGATTTTTGTGGGCCTGGGCTATATGGTTCCATCTAAGAGGACATGAGGTTAATTTCACTTGATCGATTACTTTGAGTCGATTAAGGTTCTTTAGATATGAGTAGTAGAGGTTAATTAAATGTGTGTCCCAATCTTCATTTAAAAATACTCTTAAAAAAGTCGACCCCCTACCCTGGTCGAACAAATCATTGTGAACTTTCGCAATATTTATTTATTATCCATGTTTTTTACTTGGACATTGTGCCTTAATGTAGTAATCGACTTTTGGCTCAAACATCTTATTAGAATCTTTATTCTGGGAAATTAAAACGGGACCATATTTAATATTTCCTTATAAGAGCATCTCCAATGGTTAAGTTTTTTGTCTAAAGCTTTTTATAAAAAGCCTTTAATCAAGTCTTTGCTCCAATGAAAAAAACTAGAAAAAAGTCTTTTTAATAGTATTTAATAGCAAAAGAAAGAATAGAGATAATGTCAAAAAATTTCAAAGACTTGAAGAACTTAAAGCTATTCATAAAAAGCTTTTCACTCCAATGAGATCAAGCTACTACAAAAGCTTTTTCAAAGGCTAAAAAGCTTTATAAAAATCTTTGTAAAAAGCTCCATTAGAGATGCTCTAAAAAGTGTCCAAAGGTTACTTAGATTTTAGATATGAGAAATATCATTTTTATCTCTTAAGACATCCCTTTTTAGCTACGTAACGAACATATGTATTCTATATAGACATACTAGTCCTAATACTCGTACAATATACGGTAGCTATATAGATGGTATCATAAAAAAATTCAAATATGCCTTCGTGAGTATGAGATAAATTGTGGTTAAAGTAAACCGATGATCGAAGCTAAGTTATAATAAACAGTAATGAGTAATGATAAATATAATATATGTTTAGTTAAAGTTTTGAATTTACCTTAAATTTTTACAATCACATCAAAATCGGAACTTGTAAGACATAGTGGATGACGGCAAATAGCCTTGTGATTCCGGATCGTAAACTCAAATTTTAGTCTTCGTGTTAATAACTTATTGTTATAAGTAATATAAGTAATAGGAGTTGAATAATTGAGAAAGGAAAAGAGACAATTTTATTATTGAGAAAAAATTAACCAAATAAGGTTATAATATGTTTTGTATCTATAAGCCAAAAGTTAGAGTTTAATTCTAAGTCTAATAAGGAATTTGAATCTATATACAATTAAAAAAGCTAATTTAATAAATAAATAAATTAAAATGACACATGTCGATCAAGGATTACGCCACGTGTCGTTTAAAAAACATCTCAATCTTTATTGGTAGATATATACTAGTGCTAATACTCGTGCGCGATGCACGGATCATCTTAATTTCTTTTAGTTATACTACTTTTTTATATAATAGTTTGCATCATGTATGGTTTAACATAACTGATTTTATAATAAAAGTTATGCACGATATATAAACTTTATATTTCATTAATTTAATATCATATTTGGAAATTAAATCGGTAACATATTAGAATTAGAATTTGAATAAGATACAGACTAAATTAAAAGATTTTAAAAATTATACTAAAAAATACACGTGTCGATCAAAAGTTGTGACACATGTCGCTTTAAAAACCATGTAATCCTGTTTTAGTTTATTGGTAGATAGTTAATGGTATTTAATGTATTGTGGTTCTTTTACAATGTAATTAATTTCACACAATCACTTAATAATTTTGACACTACAAATAGAATCAGTCGAAAGTAAAACAATTCACGACTACCGCCATTCGTCACTGACCATAAGGTTTTCGATTTGTTGCATTATGCATATGCAAAAACTTACAGTATATTACAATGACCGTCCCAACATATAATTAGACATGATTTTTATTTTTTATTTTTATTTTTATTTTATTTTGATTTTTATTTTTTATTTTTATTTTTATTTAAAACAATAAAGAGTTAGCTCCATACTAGAATAAATTACCACATGTTACAACATAAACATTACGGCTATGTTTGGCAAGAGTTTTTCAAGAGCTTTTGAGTAGCTTTAGCTTTTAAATTTGAACTAAAAGCTCTATTATTAAACTAGATTAAACACGTACGTTGTACGGTATTAATTGAAATGTAGATAAAATATATATTTGGTTGCCATACTATTCATAGCTTATGACAATATAAAAAACCGTCGAATTACGATTGATGAAAACTAAACAATGATATTATAATTTATGAATATATGATATATATGAAGTATGTTAAAACATGACTAATGAAACATAATATATTTAAAATATAAAATTATTATCTATGATCTATATTAGAAAAATATAATATAATAAACAACTCTAATCGAAATATGAGAATTATCATTGAATTAATAAAAGAGACTATATAAACATTTGTGTACTCATAGTAACGTACACATACTACATAAATGATTAAAATACCTATATATTAAAAAATTCAATGAGATTATGATGCAAAATATTCACAAAGAAAGTTATTTCATAACATAGTAATTACACATCAAAAGATAGTTTTAGTTAATTAATAATGTAGTCGCACAATTAATATATACATGTAAAAACCGGCTACTTAAATAAAAAAAAAAAAAAAAAAAAAAAAACAAATACTAAAGAGTACACGTGTCGATCAAAAGTTGTGACACATGTCGCTTTAAAAACCATGTAATCCTGTTTTAGTTTATTGGTAGATAGTTAATGGTATTTAATGTATTGTGGTTCTTTTACAATGTAATTAATTTCACACAATCACTTAATAATTTTGACACTACAAATAGAATCAGTCGAAAGTAAAACAATTCACGACTACCGCCATTCGTCACTGACCATAAGGTTTTCGATTTGTTGCATTATGCATATGCAAAAACTTACAGTATATTACAATGACCGTCCCAACATATAATTAGACATGATTTTTATTTTTTATTTTTATTTTTATTTAAAACAATAAAGAGTTAGCTCCATACTAGAATAAATTACCACATGTTACAACATAAACATTACGGCTATGTTTGGCAAGAGTTTTTCAAGAGCTTTTGAGTAGCTTTAGCTTTTAAATTTGAACTAAAAGCTTATATTATTAAACTAGATTAAACACGTACGTTGTACGGTATTAATTGAAATGTAGATAAAATATATATTTGGTTGCCATACTATTCATAGCTTATGACAATATAAAAAACCGTCGAATTACGATTGATGAAAACTAAACAATGATATTATAATTTATGAATATATGATATATGTCAAGTATGTTAAAACATGACTAATGAAACATAATATATTTAAAATATAAAATTATTATCTATGATCTATATTAGAAAAATATAATATAATAAACAACTCTAATCGAAATATGAGAATTATCATTGAATTAATAAAAGAGACTATATAAACATTTGTGTACTCATAGTAATGTACACATACTACATAAATGATTAAAATACCTATATATTAAAAAATTCAATGAGATTATGATGCAAAATATTCACAAAGAAAGTTATTTCATAACATAGTAATTACACATCAAAAGATAGTTTTAATTAATTGATAATGTAGTCGCACAATTAATATATACATGTAAAACCGACTACTTAATATAGGTTGCAGATGACAAAATAACATATTATATTCATAAACTCAACAATAATGCATTAGAACAATAATATTTACAAATGAAAATATATTTGAACATATATTATACCATTGGATACTTTAGGTTAATAAAATAAAATTTTAATTAAAATATATTTATAAAAATAAATCTACATGTAGGATAATAATGATAATATAATATATAATATATATAATTATAACTATAATTATTATTTAATTAATCTTTATACATAATATATAAAAAACAAACTTAAAGAAGGAAATGACAACTAAGCAAATACTAACATGACGACTAAAAACTAATGTCATGTATGGCTTAAATTAATTTCTCTTAGTTATAGATAAATATAGACTACCAACCGAGTTTTAAGAGAGCAATGTAGTATCGACTATGGAGTTGAAAAGGTTAAAGATAATGCTTTGTGTTGTGAATAAGCCATTTAAATTAAAAACCCCAATTTCTATAAGAGTATGGATTTGCCTTACAAAAAATTGAAATTTGCATATACAGGAAGTCTTGAAAATTGATTTGGCAGATATAATAATAATAGATATGAAATATGATATATTATTTGATCGATCAAAGTTTGAAAGATTTGATACAATCCTTCATTGAAAACAGCTGTAATATGTTCGATAATAAATCAAGTAAATTCGAATTGTGTATCAATAAGCCCTTTTAAAGAAAGAAAATTAATTAAAGAAAAAATAAAATAAAAATTGTATCAATAATATGTGCTGTGGTTTAGAAAAAGTTAACAAAATTTGCTTTGATCGGAGTTGTTGTAATTTCATACTTTCAATAAAAAGAGATGATGTGTCAAAACATTTAGGCTAAAACGATAAAAAAGAGGAATGCCACATAGGATAAAAAAGCTGACATGGGGAACAAAAAGGAATGCCACATAGGATAAATCATATCCCCTCTTAGTTATATAGAGAGAAGCTTTGTTTGGAAGGGAGTAGCTTGAGCTTTTATTTTGTAAAACAGCTCTAAATTGAACGCTACATTAATCAACGTCCTAAAATTGGCTAGAGCTTTTCCTATTCAAAATTACACAAATAACCCTATTATAATTACAACCTCAAGTTGATTCGTTATATATAAGCTTATTTTATTAACTACTCCTTCAACATACAATATATGTGATGTGTTATTAATCTGTATGTATATGCTATAATGAGTTTTGGGTTTTTATTTATTTTTATAATATTTACTAATTAAATAAATCAACTTCGAATAAATTTGAAGAATGGTAACGTCGAATAAATATTATTAAAGTGTCCGTCATTACCTTGAACTATATTAATCTTGGTATGTGATTTTTTATATATTGTAGATCGGTTCTAGAAGTGAAGGTGATTGTGTTTTGTCCTTCTTAGATTTGTTGGACATTCATTGAAAACCCAAACGGTAAAGAACTTCCATTTGTTTTGTGTAAATAATTCAGTTAGTTGTAACGAAGAACACGATTAGGTTCCAGATCGACATTTAGGAATTCTTACACTTTATAGCATTGTCACTAGGTTATAATATTATGTGAGAGGCTAGCCGGACAAGATGCAAATGTAACTTACTTACAAATTTACTTTGTACTTTTTTGTCATTTTAAATTTGTAATTTACAGCTACAGCTATCGTACCAAACACTTTTAAAAAATAAGAGGCATAACTAACAACTTTCATGAAAAGCTACAGCTTACAGCTCCAACTAAAAGCTACAGCTTACAGCTACAGCTAACAGCTACCGCTACTTTTAACAAACACACCCTACTAATGTTAACGTTTTGTTTTAAATTCTTTCATACCTACCCAAAGAATATGCCCCATAGCTGTTTGGGCTATACTATTAAAATGGTGAAATCTGAATGGGCCAACCCAATGGTCAACTAGTGAGCTACTCCTTTGGCCCGACCAAAAAGTTTTCACAAAATCATGATATTACACTTTGACGTTGCAACCCAATTACTGTCTTCTGGACTTTGGAATAACTAAAACGCTTAACACTTTCGGTCTAGACTCTAGAGGAAGAAAGCTGAGATTCTCTTTGACGAAATTGTTTTAATATTCAATAGAACTATATATGGATTTGGTATTTTTGATGAAATTGTTTTAGTATCAAATAGCTAGTTGGATTGGCAAATTCCCCTATCTTGCTATGAATAACTGTAAGTTTTTCTAGCATCTTAGTAGACAATTGAATTTAATGTTGATACTCAAAAGAAAGAAGAATGGTGTTTCGTTGATATCCTTTATTTTATACACATTTATTTTACGTTAAAATTATTGTTATTTTGATGGACTTTGATTTTATTGAGTTATAGATCCATGTGTGGAGTATAATAAAAAGCTTAAATTAAGCTATTTCAACTCAAGTTGTACGCTTTTTTTTTCAAGTCACTAGATGTCTAGATTGATATCAAGTGACTTGGGTTAACTATAATTATGGGCTTAACAAAAGAACTTGCGAAATATAAAAAAATGGGCTTCTAGTTTGATTTCAAATCTCACTTCTTACATTTGTAGTACTGGATTATTGGGGGTTTTCGAGAATACTGTGTTTCATTCCAGGCATGCATCATTCGAGCTCCGCATACTGCCAATTGGATGTCAATGGTTCATGTTATTTAGGCAACTTATTTACTCTCTAACTTAATATGGTTTCATGTTATTAGGACCTCTGTTGCTGTTAGAAGATGTAGCAGGGACTAAAGCTGGATAATTTAAGAAGATGAAGACATGGGCTGAAGAGGAACACTTCTGAAGACAAGGGGCTTTTATGAAATATATTTTTCTATATAAACAATGCTACCTAGGATCTAGGGTTAACATTCCCTGACATTCTTGTAGCCTCTTTTTATCGTTATGATGTATTCTCCTTTTCTATCAATCATGTAATCATGTAATCGAGTTCAGGGTTTGTTCAAAACTATTTTTGTATAACTTATTTCTCCAGATTATTAATCAATTAGTTCTTTCCTTCAATATGTGTTTTAAGCTATATATTAGTCTGTTTGTTAAATCATCTACTATTATTATCAAAATATATTTTAGCTTTAACTAGTTTTATCATGGTATCAGAGCCATAGGCTCATATCTCGTATCTGACCTTGGTTGGATTCGATTGATTCTATCAAAAACCTTTTTATCTTATCTGTTCTCGATTTGGGTATATCCCCTGTTAGGATTTATATTCTATCGATTGATTCTTACTTATTATTTTCTAAAAATATCTTTTACATCGTATTTCTTGATTTGGGTATTATCCTTTCTAGGGTTTGTATCTAAATCAGTATTTAGGGTTTTTTTTTCTTTACTTTTTTCTGCTCATGTTGTGGGGCTCTTCTTCTTCATAGAATTGTAGCCTTTCCACTTGTAGCGGATACATAGATTCTCTGTATTGGGTCTTATTCTCTTGTAAGACTGATCTGGCCATTGTAGAATCTTAAGTTGATTTGGACACTGGATATTCATCAAAATATCCTTGTCTGGATCCTTGGTTTCCTGGCCCTATATTTGAAAGTTTGGAATTACTGTTGGAGATCCCTCTGTGAGTCTTCTTTCCTACCCTTTCAGTAGCAAATGACTTTACACTTGGAGTGCTCTGGGTGTGAAGAGTTTGGCCTATAGATTGGGACATCTCTTAGTTTATGTAGTTATCTGTTTACTTGCTAGTGTGCTTGTTATTTGTGTGGTCTCTATATCTATTTATCTGTTTATTTGCTTGATTATTTATCCTTTTTTCTCTGCACTAACTATTTCTGGTAGAAGAGAGAGCACTAAACAATACTTGTCTTGAACACTTCAGTGTTCCTGAATCTGGTTCCTTGTTTGGTTTACTCTTTAGGCTTGTTGTTTATTGTGTTCTAAGTGGTTTGTTTATCTGGTCTTTTCTGCTTATCCTTGCTAAAATGGCTAGCACTGAAGATATTAACCATGTTAATCCTAGTTTTGTTAACCCTGGAGAAGTTGAACAGGAAATAAATGTGTTTGGGACCTTGATTAGTAAACTTGACTTTGGTGATGAACTTTATCTGCATTCTAGTGACACTGTTGGCACACCTTTGATTAATTTTAAACTAAAAGGAACAGAAAACTATAAGGTATGGGCCTGTGCCATGGAATTAGCTCTTGAAACTAAAAATAAAATGGGATTTATAACTGGATCTTGTGAAAAACCTTTGGATAATGATGTGTTAGCTAAACAGTGGGATAGATGTAACTCTGTTGTGTTGACTTAGATTTTAAGCTGTGTGACTGAGGAACTTTACTTAGGGTAGATTTTCTCATAAAATGCTAAAACTGTTTGGGAGGAATTAAAAGAAACTTATGATAAGGTGGATGGGTCAATTACTTTTAATTTACATCATCAGATTCACTCTTTAACTCAAAATGGTGCTCCTATATCTGAATATTATCACAAATTAAACTCTATTTGGAAACAGTTTGATGCTCTTGTTAAGTTACCAACTTGTACTTGTAATGCTGCTAAAGAAATTCAAGAACACCATCAACTTCTGAAACTCATGCAGTTCCTCATGGGCTTAGATGATATCTATTTATCTGTTTATTTGCTTGATTATTTATCCTTTTTTCTCTGCACTAACTATTTCTGGTAGAAGAGAGAGCACTAAACAATACTTGTCTTGAACACTTCAGTGTTCCTGAATCTGGTTCCTTGTTTGGTTTACTCTTTAGGCTTGTTGTTTATTGTGTTCTAAGTGGTTTGTTTATCTGGTCTTTTCTGCTTATCCTTGCTAAAATGGCTAGCACTGAAGATATTAACCATGTTAATCCTAGTTTTGTTAACCCTGGAGAAGTTGAACAGGAAATAAATGTGTTTGGGACCTTGATTAGTAAACTTGACTTTGGTGATGAACTTTATCTGCATGCTAGTGACACTGTTGGCACACCTTTGATTAATTTTAAACTAAAAGGAACAGAAAACTATAAGGTATGGGCCTGTGCCATGGAATTAGCTCTTGAAACTAAAAATAAAATGGGATTTATAACTGGATCTTGTGAAAAACCTTTGGATAATGATGTGTTAGCTAAACAGTGGGATAGATGTAACTCTGTTGTGTTGACTTAGATTTTAAGCTGTGTGACTGAGGAACTTTACTTAGGGTAGATTTTCTCATAAAATGCTAAAACTGTTTGGGAGGAATTAAAAGAAACTTATGATAAGGTGGATGGGTCAATTACTTTTAATTTACATCATCAGATTCACTCTTTAACTCAAAATGGTGCTCCTATATCTGAATATTATCACAAATTAAACTCTATTTGGAAACAGTTTGATGCTCTTGTTAAGTTACCAACTTGTACTTGTAATGCTGCTAAAGAAATTCAAGAACACCATCAACTTCTGAAACTCATGCAGTTCCTCATGGGCTTAGATGATATCTATTTACCTATGAGGAGCAACATTTTGACTAGAGACCCTCTGCCTAGTGTTAAAGCTGCTTTTGCTCTCATTTCTAGGGAGGAGTCACATAGGGGTATTCCCTCTATGGAGACTACTCCAAAAACTCAAAACAGTGCTTTCTTTGTCAAAACTTCTGATAATGGGAAGAAAATCTTTGGTAACAAAAACTTTGAAAGAAACAAAAGGTTTGAACCAAAAAGAGGCCCAAATCCTAATCTTAAATGTGAGGGGTGTCACAAGCTTGGGCACACCCTTGACAGATGTTATGAGGTTGTTGGTTATCCACCTGGTTATGGCAGGGATACTTTTGCTAGGAGAAATGTTTCACAATCCTTTTACAAACACATGGCTAATAACAATGCTATGTTGACTGATTTACATGGTGCTAGTTCTAGTGTGGTTGTTTGGGGTGTAATTTTCACCACTAGGATCCTGATAGAATTTACACTTTAGGCCTTTTAAGATATTTGCTTAATGATACACTGTTCTGAAGGATCCTTAGTTTTATCTAAATTTATTAGTTCTGGTTGTGTTATCTTATTATCTCGATGTGACAGGATCTTGATATTGTCAGGATCTATGATTCCACTAACGAATATATATCTAGTACAAAGGATATCATTTGCAGAATTAAGCTTACAACATGAAGAAAACGTGTTTCAACGGATAGTTTACCACTTCAACCACAAGAATCGGGATTGATAACAGTTTTACCATGTGAAGAATAACTCTCAACGATCATCTATGCTATTTCTTCAGCGTAAGGAGCAAGTCCAGGAAGATCCCAGATATTTCAGAGATATGGTTCAACTTCTAGCTCTATAAATAGGAGGAGATCTTCATCAGAAGAAGAGGACGAGCATTCTACACAAAAGCATTCATCATACAACTCATTCGCTCTACAAACACACAACAACTTTGTTTCTTAGCTGTTATTTGTTCTCATTTTCTTTTATTCATATCGTTGTAATCATTCACAAATAATAACAATAAAGGAACAACAGGTAGGATCGATTGAATCCTCCCGGGGTTTTTTACCTAAGATTTCTTAATTGAATCAAGGGTTTTTCCCCGTCAACAAAATTCTGGTGTCGTTGTATTTCGTATTTATCTTTAAGATCCTAGCATTGCACTTCAGTATTTTATCTTTATCTTCAACAGTTTTCTTAGTTACTCAACGTATTTCTATCTCAAAGATTTTCATTAAACCCTTTTTAGCAAAAACTATTAATTTACATCGTTATCTTTAAGAAAACTTTTCCTTTGTTTGAAGATCTTAAAACACCTAACCTCACTTACAAATCTTCGGTTCTTAAATTATCTTAAATCCTTTACAAAATTATCTTAGGTAGTTTTTGTCCGAAACAATTTGGCGCCCACCGTGGGGCAAAAAGGTGTTTTGTAATTAAATCGTTGTCACAAAAACAAAACTTTTTGTTCAAACAAAATTTTGTGTTTCACGGAAAACTTTTCTAAGAAAATCATGTCTGAGCAATCTCAAAATCCTTCTTTTTCTGATTTGATTTACAATTATCCTTATGTAAAAGAAAACTTGAGAAATCCTTCTGAAAATACAAGATTCTTGGCTGGACAAACTCTGAAAGGAAAAACTGAAGGAATACCTTCAGTAGATCCATATCTAGCTATGCTATGGAAGAAACATTTTGATCAATTCTACGAATCAATTCCTGATGGAGAAACTGATGAAGTGACTCAAGGATCAGATGAGTCGGTGAGGAGCTATATGGAGAAATTTGAATGTAATCAGGGATCAGCGTCGAAGATCAAGAAGAATCTTTTGAAGATCAAATCATCAAGTAAGATTCGAAAGGATCAAGGTATAGCTGATAAAGGTAAGAAAGATAATTATAAAAAATATTTACAGTTTTCTGATTATCATTTTACAACTGATATGACTGGACTTTTTGCCCTTATGAGAAGTCTGAGGGACAAAGTCAACTGGCCTGAAAGAATCCCTCGAAAATTCTACACTGATAGAACTAAATGGTGTGCTTTTCATGGTATTTTTGGTCACGAAACTAAAGAATGTGGAACATTTAATTATGAAATTTGGAGATTAATACATGAAGGTTTATTGGATGAAATACATCCTAACCAAAATTGGTTTTTAGCAAAAAAATAATTTTTAAATAGAAGTCATTAGGTATATTATGTTTTTAATAATGATAATACTAACTTGAGCATATGAGAAATGTTAGCCAAAAGGGCTAGCATCAACCATTAGCATGTGTTTTCTTTTTATGACCTTTTGCAGGGTTATCAACATCCAGGATCTTGATATTGATGGATGAGGATCACAAGCATATATCCAAGGTATAGATCCTGAACAGAAGTAAATTCTCCTAAGTCTAAGTCCTTAGACGGACTACAGTGGATTGAACTAAAACTTCAATCCTAGGTTGAAGGGATCACCTTCTCGAACGCTGAGGTTAACATTAACACCTCATTTTGCCGGGGGAGCACGTCATAAAAAATTTCTGGTTGTGGGTAGACCCTCATGGTTGGGAATTTTCAAAAGGTTGTTGATTTTACAATCAACTCATTTGGTTTTGACTAATAATAAACAGTCATCAAAAAGAATAGGGATAATCTCTCTATTAAATACAACCGATTGACAAACAGATTAGCTAATGAATTAACAAATGGACTAACAAACTGATTATCCTTTATAGTGATTTTTGTACTTGAACAGGAAATAAAGACGGAAGAAATCATTATGAAGACTGGTAAGAATTAATCTTTCTGAGACATAATAAAGGTACGCAGATTCATGAAACTAGATCTAATGTTTATTAGAAATAGAAATTACAAAGCGATTAAAAGACCGATAACGAGATACATCGATTAGGATTGGGATGACTTATCCCCATTAGCTTCCTCAATCTCTGGATGTAACTTTTTGAATTTAGAAACCACTGCCTTTAGTATGAATACATTACCCTTGGTTTTATGAAGCTCTTCTTGAACAATGTCCAATTCTCCATAGGCCTAAATTAGTTCTTCTCTTAGGGATATCATGTCTTTTCCCCATTTGCCAATAGTCTCTAGAGTCAGTCCTTGATGATCTTTGCTAATTTCTTCTGAAAGCGATAAACACTCTCCAAGATTTTCAAAAAGTTTATCTTGTTTCTTGGCTAATTCTTCACATAAGTGATTGATTTTTTCAGGAACCTGTATAAAACAAAGAAACTTGTAACTAAAATGACATAACAAAGTATATTAATGAAATCAGAAATACTTACCTAGTTTGGAACGTTTGACATGATTCTGTCAGAAAAAGAAAATGATTTTTTCAAAGTTAAAGGGATAATCTAAAATAGGGGATCGGTAGAGAATAAATAGGGGAAGAAGGAAGAATTAATTGCTGGGTAGTTGAAAGTCTAATCTGAATAGTTATGACTTTCCTCAATAAATCGAAAAGACGTCTCCCGAAAAATAAACATTGATATAAAGCAAGGTGGAATCCTAAGAGTTAAGTTTAATACACATAATTATTGAACGAATACATCATAGAAATCGTCTCCTGGCATTTCAAAACATAATAAAACACAATAATACCAAAAGCATTATCCATTTGGGGCATTAATACCAAACATACTGAATAGTTATTAAAAGTTACACAATCAAACAAACATCAAGGATCATCGATCAGTAGTGTCCTCACTACTATTCAACCAAGATCATGTCCTCATCATCCTTTAAAGATCCGCTTCCTCCCGTAGTATTTCTTTTGCGCCTTTTGCCCATAGGCTTCTCGGGCTGAGTAGAAAGAATGTCATCAGTGACTTTTTTAACAACCAGCCCAGCCAAAGTCTTTTCCCATGCTTTGATGTTCCACCCAGCCGCTTCACAGCCCATTTCCATTGCAATTTTAGCCATCTCAATTCTGTTTTGAAGCACTGTTATAGATGCACTTAAGACGGACTCTTACTTCTAAATTTTAAGTTTTTCATCCTCTTCCTTTTTGAACTCTCTAAGTTCGTAACTCATCTTAGCAATTTTTGTATTCAAGCCCTCAATTTCTGCCAACAAGTCATCCTTCTTTCCTCTTTCAATATTGACTAATTCCTTTTGAACTTCAACATCCAGTTCCCATTCATTCAATTCTCTCCCAAAAGTTAAAATCAAATGTTCGATACCCTAAAATAATAAATTGAAATATCAGACTATAGAATAAACATGAATTTAATTCTAGTTAAGCAATAATTGGTACCTTAGAAATATGTTTAACCGAGCTGCCAAAAGTAACACTTTCGGGTAATCGAGAAACCAACTCAGTAAACGGAGCTTTGGCCGGAATTTCCATTAACTTAATAAGTTTCCTAACATTTATCGATCGCTTCTTTCTCTTTCCATTAACTTTCTTTGTTTTATTATCCATGTCTAAGAAAATACTAAAATAAATCTAAATGAATCAATGAGATAGAAAACATAAAAACAAACACGTCTTTAAGACAATTGAAACTTCATAGGAACAATAATCAATTGGTTCAGACAAAACGAATATAAATTCTTACATCAACAATTAAAACTAAGGGAGTAATCGAAAACCATAAGAAAATAGATCTTAGATCTGGTATAAGTTCAGAAGATTCTTTAGTTGAAAATACAAAAGGATAGGGAAAAAAAACTAACCTTTTGCTCTCTGAGATAAATCTGGAGAAGAGAAGTAGATAAAAGGAAGCATAAGAATGAAAACCTAAAGTTAATTGCGATTTCCTTTTGTTTATCTAATAAGATTTCAGTGACCGACAATGACTTGTAAAACTTATCTTTATTTACAATGAAATATAAGTTTTGGGGACAATTGTTTGGGGTGGAATTTTCACCACTAGGATCCTGATAGAATTTACACTTTAGGCCTTTTAAGATATTTGCTTAATGATACACTGTTCTGAAGGATCCTTAGTTTTATCTAAATTTATTAGTTCTGGTTGTGTTATCTTATTATCTCGATGTGACAGGATCTTGATATTGTCAGGATCTATGATTCCACTAACGAATATATATCTAGGACAATGGATATCATTTGCAGAATTAAGCTTACAACATGAAGAAAACGTGTTTCAACGGATAGTTTACCACTTCAACCACAAGAATCGGGATTGATAACAGTTTTACCATGTGAATAATAACTCTCAACGGCCATCTATGCTATTTCTTCAGCGTAAGGAGCAAGTCCAGGAAGATCCCAGATATTTTGGAGATATGGTTCAACGTCTAGCTCTATAAATAGGAGGAGATCTTCTTCAGAAGAGGAGGACGAGCATTCTACACAAAAGCATTCATCATACAACTCATTCGCTCTACAAACACACAACAACTTTGTTTCTTAGCTGTTATTTGTTCTCATTTTCTTTTATTCATATCGTTGTAATCATTCACAAATAATAATAATAAAGGAACAACAGGTAGGATCGATTGAATCCTCCCGGGGTTTTTTACCTAAGATTTCTTAATTGAATCAAGGGTTTTTCCCCATCAACAAAATTCTGGTGTCGTTGTATTTCGTATTTATCTTTAAGATACTAGCATTGCACTTCAGTATTTTATCTTTATCTTCAACAGTTTTCTTAGTTACTCAACGTATTTCTATCTCAAAGATTTTCATTAAACCCTTTTTAGCAAAAAGCTATTAATTTACATCGTTATCTTTAAGAAAACTTTTCCTTTGTTTGAAGATCTTAAAACACCTAACCTCACTTACAAATCTTCGGTTCTTAAATTATCTTAAATCCTTTACAAAATTATCTTAGGTAATTTTTGTCCGAAACAATTTCACCCACTAACAGTAGACCTCCCTCTCCCAATACTTCTGGGTCTATGACCCTCACTAATGACCAATATGCTAAATTGATGAGTCTCCTGAATGAAAAGAGTCAGACCAAGGGTGCTCATGCCAATATGGTAGGTATCTTTTGTTTCAACTCTAATGTCTTCTTTAATGCTAATTTCATTAGATTTTTCTGTTCCAATACCATGATCAAGAATACTCTCATGTATCTTGGCTGGATTGTTGATTCTGGTGCTAATCAGTACCTCACATGTGATGATAAGGATCTCATCAATGTGGAGGATATATCTGGGCTTGGACTTACTGTGGGGCATCCTAATGGTACCCAAGCCAAGATTCTTAAGATAGGAGATCTAAGACTCACTGAAAATGTGTATCTTTTTGGTGTTCTCTTTGTACCTGAATACTGTGTTAATCTATTATCTGTTCACTACTTGGCTAGAGATAACAAACTTTGCATATCTTTTGATGAACATAAATGCTATATACAGGACTTGAAGGCAAAGACTCTGATTGGGAGTGGTAGTGAGAATGGTGGTTTATATTTGTTTGAAAGAAAATTTTAGAGGTACTAGACCTATGTGTAATAATGTGAAAGTTGTTTGTAACTTATCTAAACATGTTTGGCATAACAGACTAGGACATCCTGCATATCCAGTTATGATTACTCTTAAGACTGAAACTGGATCTGCAACCCTGATGTGTGTTTTCTTTGAGCTTTTACATTTATAAATTGTTGTACAAGTAACTATCTAAACATACACACTTACGAGCAGAGAACCTGGTCAGTGTAGTATAGTCTAGTGATAAGCTACAGGATCGTTCGCAGGGACGCTTGCACTACCTAATCTAATAATATGTGTAATTCTAGTTTGTTTTGGGGGTTTGTCACTAACTCCTAATAAACTACTACCTAACAGTAACTATCCGGTATTACCGGGGCAGATTGCGTCAGAAGACACAACGTAAAATATTGAAAAAGCAAATAACAGTAATAAAGTTAAAATACTTGTTTAGCATCTCCGATCTCATGGTACGACCAAATACTATTCTACCTGTTTGCTAGACTGTTGGAAACTTAATCAGGGCTCAGATTCTCGTTAGATTCACTTTGTCTAAGTAACTAGTGCTGTCACTAGACTCACACTACCCTATAAACAAATTCTCGTTATATTCATTGTTTAAGCATTAATGACCTAAAGTTTGTGTTACTAGTTCATCTTTTAGTTATCTGGCTCTTAAGCCATGACCAGATAGTAATTCTCTCCGGTGACCACAGTGCTCGGTTACAAGTCAGTGGATCGCGTCTGACATTGTTAAGCATCATGTTCAATTCATTCCTACTACTATGGTTCTGGATCCCTCGGATACAAGTGAATCACTTTTTACATCTAGTTATAGACCGACTAGTGTTTTCCATCCTTATGTATTAATCCTAGTGTATGATTATAGACAGATCATCAGAATTAAATTAATACATGCAGATATAGAATTTATAACGATATGAATTACTAATAAACATGGATCTACGATTGTAACACCCGACGTTTAAAAATATGGGTTTTCAAAAATCTTTCACCTAACGGTGTTAAATTGCGGAAGTAAATACTGTAAAAGTCAAAACCGATAAAAACATTTCGGTTTCTGCATTTAGTTGGTGTTACATGCCATATCAAACAATAGTTCAAATGATAACCCAATGGTTTCCCAACATTAAACAACCGTTCACACATTACTACATAAATTCGACATCAAAATGAAATGTAAACATAAGTCTCCATAATAAGCAACTATGGGTAGCTAAGGAATCTGCATGCTTTCTACCCACGCCCTCACGTCCTGCATCTACTAGTCCTTCAAGCTAAACCTGAGGGAACAACCACATTAAAGAAACAAGTGTTAGCTATAAGAATAGCTAAGTAAGATCTCACTTAATTTAAAAGCATTTGTCCAATTAAAACATTTCTTCATTATTAGACAAACTCATTAGGCACAACACACATCACACATAACTGCATATCAACTTCATATCAATAAGGATAATCATCCTAAATGTGCCTATCCTGCATTAGTTCACACATTGTCACACATATCTTCGTTATCTGCATATAAGTGTGCCCTGCATCACACCCGACTAGATGATCAACCAAAAGACTAATCATCGTACGTCGTTAAGGAATGGCAAGCCAATCCAAGAGTAATCCGTATGTGGAGGTTGGTCAAACCCCTCGTATTACTCGCCCTGCATTATAAAGACCATGTTGCAAGGAGCCACCCAAGCAACAACTACGTCAACGTACTCGTCCGGCTAAGACTTGTACGGGTTAAGCTTAACACTTTCCCTGCATTATATTTACGAGCTCGATTTCACACATAATAGTTTAGGCAACACACATAACCTAAACATAATCACACATTACCTTCATTTTGTTTGGGCCCTTAAACGTGCAAGTGACATGGCAACCTACTAAGTCTAGTGAGCTAGGTGTACAAGCCATGTAGCATGCATATATCACACATCAACTTCATTTCTACATTTCACGCATAATAAGATACTTCATAATGCTACATAAACTGCATAACAATACACTACATTAAGCAATACTTCATTTCACTACATTAGGGTCTGCATTTCAGGTCTCATGGTCAACTACATAACCCATAATACCTCCCATGTAACCCGAGATACCCACATATATCATAAGTTACCGTTAAGGAAGTTATAAGTAAGAAACCTTTGCTTGTTGAACCCTCAACGTGACAAAAGTAGTGTATCTTACCTTGATACGGCTTATCAACAAGCTACAAGCACAATACAACGATGACTAGGTGTCTCCAATAACCTAGAACAAGTATAAGATCGGTCTATGAGCTAAACAAACAATTGCACTAGACCAGGCACATCTGTGCGCCGCACAGAACCTTTGTGCGCTGCACAACACACACATTTGACACTTATGCACCGTACAACCCAAACATGCGCCGCATAACTCACACACTTTTCAAACATAAACTTCACCCCTTTTGACCCATGCGCCCGCATGGAAGTTCTGTGCGCCGCACAGAGCCAAAAACACCATCTGTGCACCGCACATCCATTCTGTGCGCCGCATAACGGGCACCCACCTGAAACTCAACCTTCAAAAATTGCATTTGTGCGCCGCACAAAACCCCTGTGCGCCGCACAAAGCTTAATTCGACCAAAAACTAACTTTTCAACCCTTTAATCGAATCCCATACGAATACCACTCATCAATTCGACCTGGGGACATAAAATTAACCTTTTTGACAACACTTTTACTGCCTTTAATCCATCCATTAATCCTTTTATCCTTTACATCATGAATCAAACATTCAAACACCCGAATAACATGAAATCGGTAAACGTTTAATCAAATACCCCAACCCAAACCCCATGGCCTGGATTGAAACTAATATAAGACTCTAAATAACAGATCTCAAACGGTAATTACCTATATTACCTGTATTTGATAAGAAAGATTCAAGATCTAAGCAACACACGATCAAAACGGCACCAAAACGGTTGAATCTTGGGAGGGAACTTGTTTGGGGAAAAAGGGGTCGGCTAGGGCTTTGTTTAGGGGAAGAAAATCTGCAAATGCCAACCTAATGACACCCCTTAACTCCCTAAACCCGTTTTTAACTTTCCTTCTATGTCCAAACTAGTCCCTAAGCTTCCAAATCCTTCATTATTGGTCACAAACTACTTTATTGACCATATACATCATTAATCCTTCATTAAATGTCACTACATGGACATTAACCTTCATATTACACACATTTATACTACATTAACATTTAGGATTACAAGCCTCACACATAACACACATTAACTACATATAAGCATTAAATCTAAAATAGACTTAACGACACACACAATATTGACTACACGGCATTAGTCAACTAGTAAAGAAAAGTTTGGGATGTTACAACGATAAACAGTAAAGCACACTCCAACAGATTCCAACAAACAAAGTAAAACAATAAACGTCTACATGATCACATCGATCCAAACAAGTATTCAACCTACTAGCCTAGCATTATTAAAGGAATAACAAAGTCTGAAAAGATGAAAGACATTGTTTGATAAAAGAAAGTAAATATAAAGATAAGATCTAGACCAAGAATGAAGATCGGAAGGCGTTAGAAGCTCCAAAACCTTCTGGAAATCTGCAAAGTCGATCTAGGGTTGATGTTGGGCGGCTAGGGCTGCTGAATCGGCTCTCTCTTAGGGTTTTGAGGGTTAGTTCGGCTTAAATAGTGATTTAAGTCGGTTGCTGATCAGGGCCGACCAGCGGCGCTGGCGCTGGGCTTTCTTGGGCCAGCGGCGCTGGTCAGTGGGTAGCGGCGCTGGGTCTTCTCCAGCGGCGCTGGCTGGCTGCCAGCGGCGCTGGTGGCTGGTGTTTCATCTCGTACTTTTTCTTTCGGCTCCCGAATCACTTCCTTGTGTCTTGTAACTTCATAGGCTTCCTTCTTGAGTCACTTGATGTCATTTACCCTTTCTCGCATCTTCCGTGAACCTGCATAAACATACGATTCCATTAAGTACCAATAGTTCCGGAATATTAACTCATTTAGGCATAGAAATGAAGCCTTTCGATAGGGGTTTTTATCACAAAATGGACGCTCATCAAACCCTCAACTTCACCATGTGAGGTTTGCCATAAGGCCAAACAAACTAGACAACCTTTTCCCTTGGGTAAGCATAAGAGTCATGAATTGAAAGAACTTGTTCACTTGGATCTCTGGGACCATACAAGGTCTCAAACAGAGAAGGTTTTAAATATTTTCTGACTATAGTAGATGACTATAGCAGAGCTGTTTGGGTTTTTCTTCTTAAAAGTAAGGATGAAACTTTAGAAAACATTGTTTACTTTCACAACTTACTTAAAAATCAATTCAATAAGTCAAATAAAACCTTTAGAAGTGACAATGGAAGTGAATTTGTTAATCAAAAGGTCAATGCTTTTCTAAAACAGAATGGTATAAACCATCAAACTTCTTGTGCTTACACACCTCAACAAAATGGGGTGGTTGAAAGGAAACATAGACACTTGCTCAATGTGGCAAGAGCTCTTATGTTTCAAGGGGGTTGCCTTTACATTTTTGGTCTGATTGTGTTCTAACTGCCACCTATCTCATTAACAGGTTACCATCCTTTGTTCTGTCTGGAAGATCTCCATATGAGTTAATATTTAAGTCCCAACCTAATCTCTCCCATTTAAGGGTGTTTGGCTGTTTATGTTTTGCAACCACTTTAAATAATAATGACAAGTTTTCTAGTAGGTCTCAGAAATGCATTTTCGTTGGATATTCAAATGAAAAAAAGGGATATAGGCTTTTTAGTCTTGATAACAAAACTATCTTATATTCTAGAGATGTCAAGTTCTATGAACATGTATTTCCTTTTAAAATGACAAATGATTCCAATGATCTTAGTATGTTTGAACCTTCTTTACAACCATCTGATTCTATTTTTCTTGAAAATTTAAACACCAATCACTTTAAACCCAATGATGAAGGGTGAGTTCAGTTAGATACATCACAAGGTGATGGCAGTAACAGTGGTCACTCTGGTAGTCCTTTGACTGCTAGTAACCCAGCTGGTCCTTCTGGTGGCACCTTTGTGCATACTAGGAACCATGCTCCTTCTGCAACACCAATTGATGACACCATCAACACTTCTGAGGGAAATTCTGAAAATACACAACATGTCTCTCCTATTCAAACTCATGTGGATGATCAACCAACCACTGCTGGACATAGAAGGTCTTACAGAATTACTAGGACTCCTAAGAATCTTAGTGACTATGTGCTTAATAATAATACCAAACACTCTATATCTAATTTTGTGTGTTACTCTAAGTTAAACCCTGAAATTAGTTGCTTTGTAACCAACTTAAATAAATTGCATGAACCCACTTTTTATAATGAGGCCTGCAAAGATCCTTTATGGATTGATGCTATGAATTCTGAAATTGAAGCCCTTCATAATAATAGGACTTGGGAACTGACTGACTTACCACCCAATAGAAGTGCTATTGGGTGCAAATGGGTATACAAAATTAAGTACAAGTCCACTGGTGAAGTGGACAGGTACAAGACCAGACTTGTTGCCAAAGGGTATTCTCAAAAGGCAGGTATTGATTTTGATGAAACTTTCTCCCCTATTGTAAAAATGGTTACTGTTAGATGTCTTGTTACTATTATTGTATCTAATAATTGGCCCATTTATCAAATGGATATCAACAATGCATTTTTGTATGGTGATCTTGAAGAGGATGTCTATATGACACCAACTCCTGCTATCATTCAGATTCTGATCCTAAGGTATGCAAACTTATTAAATCTTTGTATGGGTTAAAGCAAGCTCATAGGAAATGAAATGAGAAGTTAACTTGTGCTCTTGTTGAGTATGGATTTACACAAAGTAGGAGTGATTATTCCTTGTTCACAAAAAGGTCTGGAAGTGTCTTTATTGCTTTCCTTGTTTATGTAGATGACATAGTCATCACTGGTAATTGTTCAAAGGAAATTGACAATTGTAAACACTTTTTGAACACAAAATTTTCTATTAAGGATTTGGGTAATTTGAGGTACTTCTTGGGGATAGAAGTCATTGATACTGATGAGGGTCTCTGTATGACCCAAAGGAAATATTGTCTTGACCTAATTTCTAAATTTGGTCTTCTTGGCTGCAAGCCATCTCAAACACCCATTGACACTTCTTTGTTACTCCCTTCTAAAGATGATTTTGATAAACCTCTTGATAATGTGAATGGTTACCAGAAATTAGTTGGCAATCTAATTTATCTTACCCTCATCAGGCCAGACATAGCTTATGCAGTTCACATACTTAGCCAATTTATGCATGATCCCTATGAGTCACATCAAAAGTTGGCCTCTAGGGTCATTAGATATCTTAAGGGATCACCAGGTAAGGGTGTCCTTTTTAAAAGGGACACTGATCTCTCTTTTAAGGCCTATGTGGATTCTGATTGGGCCAAGAAGGCTACTGCCAGGAAGAGTATCACAGGATTCAATCTCTTCCTTGGTGGTTCCCCAATATCTTGGAAAAGTAAGAAGCAGCCCACCATTTCTAGGTCCTATGTCGAGGCAGAGTTTAGGGCTCTTGCTGCAGTTTCTTTTGAGGTCATTTGGGTTTTAAAGATTCTTAGAGACCTTGGCATTGAATATAACTCTCCTGTCCATATTTTATGTGACAGTAAGGCTGCAATCAAGATTGCAGCCAATCCTGTCTTCCATGAAAAAACCAAACACTTTGAATTGGATTTATTCTTTACTAGATAAAAGGTTAATCTGGAAGTCATTGAAATCATCAAGGTCAGCTCTGAAAACAATAAAGCTGACCTATTTACCAAGGGCCTCTCACAACTGCAACATAAGGTTTTATGTGACAAACTTGGTCTTGCAAATGTCTTTCATAATTAAGTTGAAGGGGGTGTTATTTAGGCAACTTAATTACTCTCTAACTTAATATGGTTTCATGTTATTAGGACCTCTCATGCTGTTAGAAGATGTAGCAGGGACTAAAGCTGGATAATTTAAGAAGATGAAGACATGGGCTGAAGAGGAACACTTATGAAGACAAGGGACTTTTATGAAATATATTTGTCTATATAAACAATGCTACCTAGGATCTAGGGTTAACATTCCCTGACATTCTTGTAGCCTCTTTTTATCGTTATGATGTATTCTCCTTTTCTATCAATCATGTAATCATGTAATCGAGTTCAGGGTTTGTTCAAAACTATTTTTGTATAACTTATTTCTCCAGATTATTAATCAATTAGTTCTTTCCTTCAATATGTGTTTTAAGCTATATATTAGTCTGTTTGTTAAATCATCTACTATTATTATCAAAATATATTTTAGCTTTAACTAGTTTTATCATGGTATCAGAAGCTACGTACTATTTACTATAGTAAATATTAACTGTTCGAAAAAATATATTATTAAATATATTATTATTATATTATTATTGTTATATGTTGGAGGAGAGGTACGTGTGGTGGCCGCCAGGGGAATAAAAAAAAATGTACGTGAGGAGGGTTTTGGCCGCACTCAACAAAAAGGAAAAAAAAATGTACGCGGGGGCGGGGATCTTGGCTTTTGTCGAACAGAAAGCAAGTTTCAGTACCAAATATTTCTTTTAGCCTAGCTAGCAAAGACACAAACGAATTGGAATTTGGAAGATATTAGGAGCCTCGATCATTTTTATATTTCATTGATCTATCAAGGTAAGAATTTAATATCATGGTCTGGATTTCATAAATGCTTTCTGGATACCATTTAATTTTCAGTACAACATGCAATCTTTTATATTCAATTTTGTTAAAATTTTTTATAAGGTTGGTTTCTATTTTTTGTTGGTTTACAATTGTTTTTTTTTCCCCCTTTTTTTTCATATGGACAAGGTTCACTTTTCTTAAAAATCATATACACAACAACAAAAATTGCATTGTAAATCTTTTTGCATAATATTAAAAGTCTAACTGAACAATCATTCAATAAAAAAACTAATCTAAAATGCAAGATATCCAACTATTCATAATTTCTTGTACATATTAATACTAAAATACTCAGACTCTATTTTTATAATCCATAACAAAATTTAAATGCTCAAATTAAAATTTTAATGTCATTAGGGATAACATATGCATTAAATACTGATTTCTAAATGTTCGGGGGAAAAAATACTGATTTCTAACTTTGTTGGGTAATATATAATATAATTCAGTTTGGTTTTTTTTTGTTTGGGTTTTTATATGCATCCAAAAACCAACCAATATGAATTTTTCAAAAACAACAACTATAAAATCGGTTTCTTACCTTAGGTCGGGTTTTCGGTTTGTTTTTTGTGTGTGTGTGTGTTTATATGGTTTGGTTTTGTTCACCCCTAGTTTTCAGTAGATTATAAACCTTTGGATTGTTTGTCTTTGTAGTTTAGTTACTTTTTATCATGTAGGCTAATGATATTTAGTTAGTAATTAAACTAATTCTTGAGGTTCCCTGCCTAGCGCAGTGGTTTCCTCATCTCCCAAGTCCTCCTATGAAGGGATGAGAACCCCGGTTCGAATCCTGGAGGGGGCAAGGTTTACCCCAATTTAAGTGTCGTGCCTTTGGGCGGCTTAGTTGGGGTTTTCCTCCCCCTGTGGTTCCCTGAACACTTGTAACGGCCCATGGTCAACCATCTCGTTGTCTAGGGTACGTGCAAGGCTTCACCATTTACAGTGAGGTTTCCCCGATGTCGTGTTCCGACTGAATGTTCAAAAAAAAAAACTAATTCACTTGGTACAATTTTAACTAGTGAAATGTGTCTTAAATGGTTAATTAGACGATCTTTTCTGGATTGATAACATGATTAGCACACGTTAGCTCCAAAACACCAATTATGTGAGGAATTCGATTATATTTAGATATGTTAGGTGTTTAAACATACATCTTTTATGCTTATTTTTTGTTTGCAATGATCGTACCGGTGATTGTATTGATTCTAGAACTTGTTCTAGTTTATCGTTTTTGAGAACCAAGTAAGGTCACTTTCGGTCTATAAGTGTGACTAGATGACCAAGAGGCAAATTAAAATTAACCTTTTTGTTTTTAAATGTTCTCCTTTGTAAATGTGTAGGCTATAATAAATACAAACACGAGCTGGATTCATGGAGGTTTTTAGCAAAATATACTCATTCTAGGGGACTTTTTCTTGATATATGCACAGACATCCTGCCACCATCAAAATATATTGGTGTTCTAGCCATATCAGTTGTGATGGCTTCGACTATGCGTCACCTGTCTAAGTAAGTTGGTCCATACCAATATATTTTGTAGTCAAAGCAGGGACCTTAGCTAACTTATTTATTTGGAACGCTTTTAGCCATGTAACAAAGTTGTTAAAGTGATGCATGATCAGACTCTGTATGCAATGGTCCATACCAAACTTATTTGACATGTTAATAGATAAAACATAACTTTCAATTACCATCATATATATTCTATAAGAATTTAATCTGAAAGCAATAAGCTAGATTTATGTCCAGATGTAAATGTTATGACAGGTTACAAGGTTTTTAGCATGTAAACAAAGGAGTATATATCTAAACTTCTGGCTGAAAAGGGATCACCATATCCTCTAGTCATAAGCTCGATATCGACATGCGATCTAAAAAGCAGGATCAAGCTTGGTAATCCTCTAATAACAAAAACACAATACCTTTCATGAATAGATCTTTAACCACGTACCTTATCGAGTTTATTATCAACTGAGAATAAAAAACGGTATTTAAAAAGGTACATACCAGTTAATGGGACATGTCTCCAAAAATATACAAAATAAATTCAGTACAAAGTAAATCTTATTCATAAATACGGAAGACCATGACATTAAAATATTAATGGGAAATGCCTCCAAAATTCCAACGAAGCATCAACAAACAAAACTAAAAGCCAATGGGAAATGCATGTCCCCAACAATAAAATAAAAAAATGAACATCCGTAACTTAAAATAGTAATGAATATATGCCAACCAATTGTGACATATATAATTATTAAAGCATGTCACTATGCCTAATAAAATGGCTACAACTGAATCATCATCCAGCTTTTCCATTTTGGGTATCTTCAGAATTTCCAACGGGGCATGAAGTTTAGAGGAGGAGCAATCATACAGACCATGCATAGCTTTAGAGGAAGAGTAAATGTATCTAAAAGGGGAAGAAAGTAATCTGATGGTTAGAATTCAATGCTCTTTATCATCCAATGGTTATGGCTTAATCAAAAAGGGAATTTAGGGTGCTGGTTTAATTAGTATTATCGGGAGAATGTTGAAAGACTCCACTCCATATAATTGCTCCTTCTATAAACCTCATGCCCTGGCGGAAACTCTTAAGATACCTGTTAAAATATATTGAGGGAGGATGTTAAAATATATATATATATTTACTTTTATGTCAAACTTATAAGTTTGATATTGTACAAGGTCTAAACCTGGTTATTTGTGAAAGTATAGTATAGGGTCTATTCTTTGTCTCTGTCTATTGTGCAGGTACTGGTGTTGTAAATTTCTCATACCCCTTGCCTCTATATAAGCATCATATTCACTGTTGCTAGGGTTGAGAGAAATTGGGCGCATAATTTAGGGTTTTCTGGTTTAGTACTAAAAATGTAGTAATTTCTCTCTTTTTTGTAGTTTTTCTTTTCTGTCTTGAGTCTTAATTGTATTTAGGATCACACACGTTTGTGGATGATCCCAGTCCTTTAGAATCGCACACGGTTGTGGACGATTCACCTTTATAGAGTCTGTATTTGTATTCTGGGGTTGATTAATCAAAGTCTGAGTTGTTTCTGTCTATTTTGGTGTTGAATTCATATTTTAACATGGTATCAGAGCCAGGTTGCGATTAAAGGGTCTTCTCCTGTTAGGTTTTTTGCTTTTTCAAAAAAAAAAGAGGGTATTATTATTATTAGGGGTTCGTGGTTATTCTTATTAGTTGGTTGTGTTATCTTGCTACTGGTTCAAGATCGTTGCTGGTTTAGGGTTTCTTCTCTTCAAACCCTATTTCTTCATTATCGTTTCCGCCTGAATTGATTATTCGTATAATCAATTCTTTGTAAGTCTTCTTTTGCTCTTTACAACTGGTGGATTGCCGTGTTTTGCACATAGGGTTTTACGGCTGCCTTGACCTACTTCTTTAGAAGCAAGGAATCCTGGTAGTAGTTTAATTCAATGATTGTGTGAACACTTGTGTGATCTACAAAACTCCAGTTGTTGCTTATTTGTTATTTGATTTATTTGATTTATTTGTTTATTTTCCTTGTTCCTGTTTGCTTGTGCTCTGTTTCTGTCTATTTATTTGCAAAAATGACTGATACTACTTTGATTAGTAATCTTGATATTAGTAATCCTTTACATCTTCATTCTAATGACACTCTTGGAACACCTTTAATATCTTTTAAACTCACTGGTACTGAAAACTATAGAGTTTGGGCAAGTGCTATGAAGTTGGCTTTGCAAACTAAAAATAAATTAGGGTTTATTGATGGTACTGTGGTTAAATCTACTTATGCTACTAGTAATGTGTTGTCTCAACAATGGGATAGGTGTAATGCTGTTGTGTTGTCTTGGATCTTAGGCACTGTTTTTCAAGATTTGTATCTGTCTTCTGTATATTCTGATAATGCTTCTGAAGTTTGGAAAGAATTAAGTGAAACATATGATAAAATTGATGGGTCTATTATTTTTAACTGTATGCAAAAAACTAATTGTGTGAAACAAAATGGTCCATCCTTATCTGAGTATTACCATAAACTAAATGCTCTGTGGAGAGAATTTGATGCTTTAACCAAACTTCCTGTATGCTCATGTGAGGCTAGAACTGAAGTACAAACTCATGATAAGTTGATGAAATTGATGCAGTTTTTAATGGGTCTTGATGATGCTTATTTGTCTGTTAGAAGTACCTTGTTAACAAAGGATCCTTTACCTGATGCTAAAGCTGCCTTTGCTATTCTGTCTAGAGAAGAGTCTCATAGGGGTGTTCATACTTCTGTTGTTAAACCTCAAATTTCTGCATTTGCTGCAAAACATTTTGACAATAAAAGAAGGATTAATAACTCAAATAAAGGTCTTAATCCTAATCTGGTATGCAAAAAATGTGGAATGATAGGACACACTATAGAAAGATGCTATGAAATTATTGGTTATCCTCCAGGTTTTAAAAAACACCCAAATCCCATTAGACAAGGTGGTTTTAAAACTGGTTTTAATGCTAATAGTGAATATGATAAGTCTTCTGCTCCTGCTTGTACTCCTGGTTCTTCTAGTATGCCTGGTTCTGCTTTACCTTTTACAACTGAACAGGTTCAAAAACTGATTAACTTGATTAGTGACAAACCTTCTGGGAACCTGCAAGCAAACATGGCAGGTAAACCCTCTTTTCTTAATTACAATGTGAAATTTAATATGAACTTTGACAAGTACTTCTGTGGTTCTTCTGGTAAAAAATGTGATAATGTGAGTCTTGGTTGGATTATAGATTCTGGAGCCAACCATCACATGACTGTCAGTACTGCTAATATGGTCAATGTGGTTGATGTGTCTGAATTAAATCTAACTGTTGGTCACCCTAATGGCACTCTTGCTAAAGTTACTCACATTGGCAATCTTAAGTTAAATAACAATGTGGTTCTGTATGATGTTTTAGTTGTCCCTGACTACTGTGTTAGTTTGCTGTCTGTGCATAAAATGATAAGAGATAATAAATTATTTGTTGGCTTTGATGAGGAAAACTGTTATGTTCAGGATTTGAAAAGGGAGAAAATGTTGGGGACTGGTAGTGAAAAAGGTGGACTTTACTTTTTTGATAATGATTCTAGTATTTTTGGTAAGTGTAATAATTCTTTGATTGGTAATTCTTATAATGTGTCTAAATCTCTATGGCACAGCAGGCTTGGTCACCCTGCTGATCCTGTGCTTGCTGTTCTAAAACATGATCTAAAATTAGATAATACCACTCATGTTTCTCCTTGTGAAATTTGTCATAAAGCTAAACAGACAAGAGAACCTTTCCCTTTAAGTGAACACAAAAGTTTTAAAATTGGTGAACTTGTTCACATGGACTTATGGGGTCCTTACAGAGTTACAAGCAGAGATGGTTTTAAATATTTCTTAACTATTGTTGATGACTTCACAAGGGCTGTATGGGTCTATTTGATTAAAACCAAGGATGAAGTTTTTGATATGATTGTCTCCTTTGTAAATCTTGTTCAAAATCAGTTTGATATGAAAATTAAAACTATTAGAACAGATAATGGGACTGAATTTGTAAACAACAAGTTAAGTTTTTTATTTGATACAAAGGGGATTATACACCAGACTACTGTGGCTTACACACCACAGCAGAATGGCATTGTGGAGAGGAAGCACAGGCACTTGCTTAACATTGCTAGAAGTCTTATGTTTCAGGGAGGATTTCCTCTAAATTTTTGGTCTGAATGTATCTTAACTGCTACTTATCTTGTGAACAGGTTACCTTCTTCTGTTTTAAAGGGCAAATCTCCATATGAACTTGTTTATCATAAAAAACCAGGTCTTTCCCATTAAGAAATTTTGACTGTCTGTGTTTCTCAACAATTTTAAATAATTCTGATAAGTTCACTCCAAGGAGTGAAAAATGTGTCTTAATTGGCTTTTCTAGTGTTAAAAAGGCATACAAACTATTTGGTCTTGAGTATAAAGCTGTCTTCTTCTCTAGAGATGTCAAATTCTATGAAACCATTTATCCTTTTAAAATGAAAACCTCTACTTCTAACTCTGATATGTTGTCTGGGATAAAACTGTCTACTGAATCTGATCAATTAAACTTTTTTAATATTCTTAACACTGACAGTCAAAACAAACCCAATGATGAAGGGAATGACACTTCTAATACATCTAGTGGTGATGGCAACAGTCAATTAAATTCTGGAGATGGCCTGGGTGCATCTCAGAGTTCTAATGACACTGCAACACACATAGATGAGAATGCTTTACCTGAGGGTGCTTTGGGTCAAGTATTAAATAATGATCAAGTTCATATTGACCAGCCCTTGGAACAAAATGAAGGGCCTGGTACTGTCTTAAGAAGGTCTGGAAGGACCTCTAAACCCTCTGTCAGATTGAATGATTATATTGTTGGCTCTAGTATAAGGTATGGTTTGGATAAGTTTGTGTGCTATGCTAAATTAAGTAATGATAATTACTGTTTTGTCACTAATCTTAACAAATCCATTGAACCTCAAACTTATAATGAAGCTGCTCAAGATCCTTCATGGATTGAGGCTATGAACAATGAACTTGAAGCCTTATATAGAAACAATACCTGGATTGTCACTGATCTACCTAGTGATAGAAAGACTATAGGATGCAAGTGGATATATAAAATCAAATATAAGGCTTCAGGTGAGATTGAGAGGTACAAGGCTAGATTAGTTGCAAAGGGTTATAGTCAAAGAATGGGCTTTGACTATGATGAAACTTTTAGTCCTGTGGTTAAGATGGTTACTGTGAGATGTTTGATCAGTTTAGCTGTTAACAAAGGTTGGAAACTGTATCAACTTGATATCAACAATGCTTTTTTGTATGGTGACTTGGAAGAAGAGGTGTATATGGATTTACCTCTTGGTTGTTCTGATTATGGTTCTAACAAAGTTTGTAAACTTGTTAAATCTTTGTATGGTCTCAAGCAAGCCCCAAGGCAATGGAATGCTAAACTCACCAGTGCCTTGGTTGAGCATGGCTTCAGTCAAAGTAAGTATGATTACTCTTTATACACTAAGAAAACAGAAAGTGTTTTCATTGCCTTATTAGTGTATGTTGATGACATTGTGATTACAGGTAATAATGTTGATGAAATTGAAAAGTTTAAACTTTTTTTGAGTCAAAAGTTTTTAATCAAAGACTTGGGTTTTTTGAAGTATTTTTTGGGAATAGAAGTTTTAGAAAACAGCAAAGGGGTGTGCATGACTCAGAGAAAGTATTGTTTGGAACTTTTGCATGAGTTTGGCTTATTGGCAGCCAAACCTATTGCTACCCCTTTGCCTGCCAATTCTGTCTTGAATAACAAAGAAAGGTATGATGATAAGTACCTTAAAGATGTCACTCAATATCAAAAGTTGGTTGGTAAGCTCATCTATCTAACCAACACTAGACCTGATATCTCCTATGTTGTTCACTGTCTCAGTCAACATATGCATGCACCATTACAATCTCATGTTAAGGCTGCTTTAAGAGTTCTTAGATACTTAAAAAACAGTCCTTCTTCTGGGATTCAAATTGATAAAGGTAGTAGTTTGAAACTAAGTGTGTATGCAGATGCTGACTGGGCAAAATGCCCAGTACCAGAAAATCTGTTTCTGGATTTTGTGTTTATCTTGGAAATTCCTTAATTTCCTGGAAAAGCAAGAAGCAAGCAACTATTTCAAGGTCCTCTACAGAGGCTGAATATAGATGCATGGCTTCAGCTACCTGTGAAATTGTTTGGATTTCCAATGTCTTGTCTGATCTTGGGTTAACAGATTTGCTTCCTATAAGTATGTTCTGTGATAACAGTTCTGCCATTCAATTGGCTGCTAATCCTGTCTTCCATGAAAAATCAAAGCACTTTGAGATTGATGTTCATCTTGTCAGAGAAAAGGTAAGTTCAGGTATGATCCAAACTGTGAAAATTGATTCTTATGACCAGGTGGCTGATATCTTCACAAAAGGTTTGGGGGAGGCACAGCATAATGATCTTTGTAAGAAACTCAATCTGTGTGACATGTTTAAAAGGTCTTAATTGTTTTTTCTTTTGTTCAAACTTATAAGTTTGAGGGAGGATGTTAAAATATATATATATATTTACTTTTATGTCAAACTTATAAATATATATATATATTTACTTTTATGTCAAACTTATAAGTTTGATATTGTACAAGGTCTAAACCTGGTTATTTGTGAAAGTATAGTATAGGGTCTATTCTTTGTCTCTGTCTATTGTGCAGGTACTGGTGTTGTAAATTTCTCATACCCCTTGCCTCTATATAAGCATCATATTCACTGTTGCTAGGGTCGAGAGAAATTGGGCGCATAATTTAGGGTTTTCTGGTTTAGTACTAAAAATGTAGTAATTTCTCTCTTTTTTGTAGTTTTTCTTTTCTGTCTTGAGTCTTAATTGTATTTAGGATCACACACGTTTGTGGATGATCCCAGTCCTTTAGAATCGCACACGGTTGTGGACGATTCACCTTTATAGAGTCTGTATTTGTATTCTGGGGTTGATTAATCAAAGTCTGAGTTGTTTCTGTCTATTTTGGTGTTGAATTCATATTTTAACATACCCAAATTGGAGAAGCTGGATTAGTCAGGTGTAGCCATTGTAGCGGGCATAGTGATATGCTTTAATAGATGCATCACGATTGGTTGGCATTTATTCATTACCAGTTTATGTTCGCGGATGTTCGTTTTTTTGATTGTTGGGGACATTTTCCATTGGTTTTTAAGATTTGTTGTTGATGCTTCGTTAGAATTTTGGAGACATTTCCCATTACTATTTTAACATGATGGTATTCTGTGTTTTTGAATAAGATTTCCTTTAAACTGAATTTATTTTTTCAGTTTTAAGAGACAATTCTTATTGATATTTTGTGTTTAGATACCCTCTTATATTCTCGCCTGATAGTGACACACGGTCGAAGCCATCACAACTGACATGGCTAGAACACCATATATTCTGATGATGCTGACAGAACGTCTGTGCACATATTGTAATATCATTAATGGCGATGCTTATGAACAGTAATTGTGTTCATAAGCACCATTAATATAATGTTTATCGATTTTAAAACAAATATGGTTTTAGTTGGAGTGGTTGTACTCCCGGCCTTTTTGAGCCATTAAGAATAAGTCTCGTATGAGTAAATTCTCCATGAAACCTCCATGAATACACCTTTGTATATAGTCTGCACATTAACAACAAAACAAAACAAAAGTGAAAGTTAAAAATAAAAGGTTTAATCCTAATTCGCTTCTTCGTCATCTAGTCACACCATATCATCGAAGTGATCTCACTGCGGTCTAAATATGATCAAATTCCTCACATATTTGGTGTTTTAGGAGCTATAAGTGTGATAGTCATGTTATCAATTCAAAAGTGATCGCCTAATTAACCATTGAAGAAACATTCACTGGTTAAAATTTCTACAAAAGGAATTAGTTTAATTACTTAACTACATACCATTAACCTATGTGATAAAAGTTACCAAACTACGAAGGCAAACAACAGAAAAGATTAAATCTACCGAAAACTACCTTGTTTTTTCTATTTATCTTTTTATACATATTTATTTTACGCGATATCAAACATCCTGTGATGATAAATATTATTTGAAAAGTTTGAGGCTGTTAATGGTACATACTATGATCAATAGTCTTGAGAGAAGCTTGAGGCTATGCCACATGCACAGAAAGTTTGAGCCACATTTGATAGTTTTTGATGGAAATTTGATGACTGTTGTATCTTGGGTCAAAGTTAAACGAACTTTTACGCCAAATTCAAAAACAGATAAATGCGTGAGAAGTATTTAAGTTATATGGGCTATCTCTGATAGTAGACAATGATCCTAATGCAATTTTTAGTTTGAATCTCTAGAGCCAATGAATATACATTTGTTTTACTGCTATTAGAGAGAGATCCAATTAAAAGTAATAAAAATGTAACTCTCAATGCCGTCTTTTCACGGTTTTAGGTCCTAATACCTCGATAGTGTATGAGGGAGGTTGAGATGTAGACGACTAATAAAATATAAAATTCGGTCTCAAACTTGAGTCGTGGAAGCATGGATTATTCGTATTCTTTCAAATGAGTCCTTGAGATTAGCTTAGTGGTTGAAAAGACACCCCCCATTCAAGAGGTCTTGTGTTCAAGCCTTGGGGTGGACATAGGAAGTCCCTCTATGAGAGTTTGCCTTGGGTATACTCAGGTTCAAGTCTGGGGGAGCAGAGTTTACCCCTATTAATCGTCGTGCCTTCGGGCGGATTAGTAGGGGGTTTTCCCCCATCGGTTATTTGAAATAAGCATTTCTACTTCAAGGGAGCTCTATAGCGCGGAACGTATGCTAGACCTCCCGCTGTCGAATTGCGACATGGAGTTTTTAGCGAAATTCAGCTTTCAAAAATAAAAAAATAAAAAAAATGAACTTTCTTTATAGCCCAAGTTTACATTATTAGAAACTTACGTTTTCACCCTTTCATTTACATATGAAAGCCCCACATTTACTTGCTGCTTCCCTAAAACATATATTTTCGAATTACCAGAGAAACCGAAAATCCGCAACACTAATGTCTATTAGCATTCAATCCTTAATTATACACTTGTGGCATATCAATACTCAATCTTGTTTTTTTCTTTTAACGGCAACTATCGAATAGCGAGTGTCACTATCATGCAAGGGTAAAGACTCATTCAGACCAGGATAGTTGGTTGCTTTAACCAGTCCCCATTACATTCACGTTGAGAGGCATCCATGTAAAAACTTCAAAAGATGCTCCTTCGAATATGATTAATGTGGATTAAACTCTTACCTCATGGATAAGATCCAAGTATTTTACTTGTTGAAAATCTTGTTTTGGTTGTCACAAACAGAAAAGTAGTTAAAAGCTTTTGCTAGCCTAGGATTTTGGTTATTATAATTGACATGAGTTTTTTTTGATCCTTTTTGCATTTCTCGTTGTTCAAGTCTAAAGAGTGTCTATTTTGTTGTTTTTGTCGAGTATCCTAGATATTGTAATTGTATTTGTAATTCTGTATGGCGTTTAGTGCTTTGCTAGATGCCTTTTTTATTAATAATATATCGTTCTAAAAAAATTATTTAATTGACTCAAGAATGCAATATTTACCCAACTCTTATTTGTTTAATTCATGGCATTTGCAATTGCAACGTTTTTCCATATGTTCTCCACATTTTGCATGTGATTTGTTATTAGTTTGCTATACTTGTGGACTTAAACGATTCATTTAGGATGCGTTCCACAAGGAGAAACTAATCACATATTTCAAAAGTGAAAGGAGTTTTCACTTGCATTTTGAGCATGCCAATGTTATCAAACATCATACTTCAATTTTAATAGTGTCATACATCAATTTAATTGGTGGCATATGTTTGAACATATTGCTTTGTTATCAGTCTTGTTTTGTTTGCATTTCTCGTTGTTCAAGTCTAAATGAGAGCCACAAATTTTATAGAAAGGCAGTCTTGTACGTTTTGATTTATTTTTGCACACTAAGATCAGTGTTATTAGATGTACTTTCCATATATAAAATTCCATAGTTAGCTTCCAAACATGAAACGAGAGCCACAAATTTTATAGAGCATTTTACTCGTGATCCACCAAAACAAAGTATATATGTTTGTACATATCGCCTGTTATAAGTATTGTTTTGCTGATTTTTTTTCTTTCTTAATTTGGAATTTCATTATTAGCTTAGCTTTCAAACATGAAATGAGAGCCACAAATTTCATAAAGCATTTAACTCATGATCCATCAAAACAAAGTATAGATGTTTGTACATATGACTAGCTAATTTCGTTAATAAAATTGGCCGACTAACAACATAGTAGCCCTAATGAGTGATGAAATGTTTTATACTTGAACACTTGTTCAATAAAGACTATTATTAATATGATCTTTAAAGGTCTTCTAGAATAATCTCTGCTCCTGAGCACCTACTCAATCCCAACGCGCGCGGAGAAATGCGGCTGAGCCAATTGCCCAATGAACGAATAAAATGAAACAATTAAACAATATATGTAAATACCTACAAAATAGCTTACTACCAAACATATATGATTAGATATAGTAAATAGATATCAAACAAAAATGTAACAAGCCAAACGAATAATAACCGAAATGCTGAAAAGAATGCGGTAATGCTCAATGAGTTCAAATATGAGTTCAGATATCCGAGATAGGACTGGTCAATCCAAATGTACCAAATAATCTATGAGATATCCAATGTACCAAATATGTACATAGGACTAGTCAACCACTATCAAAATATTTTAGGATCGAGCATTCGAGCTCCCACCATCCAATCAAATCAAATATAAAACATATATGGGAAAAAAATGATCTTTGACCATTTGTAATTCTTCACCTATTTTACTTATATTTTTGCTTGCCACGTCAACATTAACGTCACATTCTCATCCTTTTCACCTTTTTTTCTCGAAAGCACATACTTGTACCACACATTTTTATTAATACAACACATTGAACAACTGATATAACAGACAGTACAAATATGTAATGCATAATTGTGGTAGTTTTATCAAATATTTGGTACGATTATCAATTCCGTTTTTTTTTCTCTTTAACCATTCACCTACCATTTGGGTTTCGTACCATATAAAGTTAAATACCCCACAATATAACAAAATAGCCAATTAAAAAAAACAACACTAGAATTAAGAAAATAGAAGGTGAAGTAGGTGAAATTTCACCTAGCCAAGCATCACCTACCCTTTCACCATGCCATCTTTTAACACTTTCACTTATCCCCATTGGTGACCAGTTACCATCTTCACTTAGGCTTTAAGGATGGTCTTAGAGTATACAAAGGGAAACGTTGTAGGTTAATCACACCGTCACAGATGGTAGTGTCACGTCTCGATGACATACCTATGTATGGTACCTCCATAGTTGATTGGTTCGGGATCAGGATGAATCAAAAGCAACACAAACGTATTTAGATCTACATATAAAAGGAGTAAATGAGTGGGAATTCTCTGGTCCAATGTATCATCTTGGTATCCTAAGCGTACACTGAATTGAACACATGTCTGGTAAGTCGTCATTTGCACACATAAATCACAAGATATAGTTTCTCCACTTGTCTTTGACAAGTTTTGAACCTGTGATTTGCACCTTTATCTATGGAGTAAAAGAGTATCACGAAACGAAAAGATTTAAGCCAAAACAAGCTAAGACTTTTATTGAAGCAAACTAACTAAAAACTCCAACATTCGATGTACGTATCCCTACCCATTTAAGTAGGGTAGACTAACCCAATAATGTTAGATTATAACTAGATTGGAAAGTTTATTTTATGTAAACTGGTGAAATGAAACATAAAACCTTTCATTGGTTAATTAATTTAGTGCGTTCTTTGTAATGTTGATTATTATTTATTTATTTTTCAGTATGTGTGTGAGTTGCTATCGTTTCGTGTGCATTTGATTTATAGTTTTAACGTCGAATCCCAAACATTATCTCCATTTTGTTATCACTTCAATGTTGGTTTAGCTTTATAAAGTACCTTATCGTGAGATCAACGAAGCCATATATAGTTTCGACTAGTATTTTGTCAGAGAATAAGATACATATTCTGTTGAGTATTTTGGGTATAGAAGTCATTTTGGTGGTTTCACGATTAATGTTTTTAAAGTACATAAAGCCTCCATTCAATTTGTTGGGTTCAAAGGCTCTTTTATTTATTTATTTTGCAAGGAAGCGGCTATCTACACACATCAACTGTTCTCAGGAAACACATCCGAAACGCCCCGTTTTATGTAAAACGCCGCGTTTATCGCTCCGTTTTATATAAAACGCCGCGTTTGACCAGTGTTTAGATAGTAAAACGCCACGTGGTCTGACACACATGTCAGTCATTCCCCCGTTTTAGGTACCGTTTAACCTAATACGTAGCATTTTATGTAAAACGGGGGAATGACTGACATGTGTGTCAGACCACGTGTAATTCTCCTTACAGCTTTTACTATCTATACACCGGCCAAACGCGGCGTTTTATATAAAACGGGGCGATAAACGCGGCGTTTTACATAAAACGGGGCGTTTCAGATGTGTTTTTATGAACAGTTGACGGTGTATCTATAGTAGCACTGTTTTGCAAAAAGTACATCAAAAGCATAAATGATTGATGCTTAAAAGGGAAATGTTTTAAACACCAGTTTTTTAATTGACCGGTTTGATTACCGAAATCGGTCAAATCAACCGGTTTAATCAGGTAACTAAAACCACAAAATTATTCATACAGTCATCATATTAAACAAGTGAACAATAATCACCTTTAAATATAACAATTATACTAATGACGTGTAGCTCAATTGGTAATAGTTATGTGCACACATCTTTGTCGCAAATAGTAGAAGGTTTTGTGATCAAACTCAGGCACCCTAAAGGCCACAATCCTTGAGTGATTAACGTATGACCTCACATTATGGATAGACAACTGATTGTGGATCGGTTTCAATTGGCGGATATCAAACTAATTTTGCCACAAATTTAACAATAGGAACAATAAAAATGACAAGCTTAAATAACCCAACTTAATTTAAATTTCGTTCAACTTGAAAAACCGAAAGTACCAGACGGTTTGTCCATAGGCCGCTTATACTAAAAATCGTTTACAATTAAACCAGTAAATTGACCGAAAAACGATTCAAGTGGTTAAATTTGTCGGTTTCAACAGTTCTAAAAACTTGATTAAAGATTTAAAGGCACTACATTGAAAGAAGTAAATATCATCTTCATATTAAAAACTAGAACCTACTTTTTTTTTTACTATTATAACAACTAATTACATTATCTTTCACACAAAACCACACCGATGTTCCTGGTGTGTTATATACCATGGTCGTATTTTTGGGAATTATATATGTCATCAACGAGGCTATAAATGTATTTTGTATAAATGAAATGACTAGCTATCATCATTGATCCATGATTGCAAATTCTGATTTAGGAGGTAATGAAGCAGACCTTATGAATACTAGAGATGAAATGATATAAATTCAAGCAAGCAATGTAGCATGGTGGGATCACAAGCATATGGCTCTTTAATTTAGCTCTTGTCATTTACCTTATTTTATATCTCAGGAAAGATATTTTACACATTATCACTAAGGGTGATGTTTTTAATTCTAGTTATGTATTTCTATCCTGCTTTTTAATCATTCTTTTACGTGCAGAAAGTTGATGAGTTGTATAAGGTTTATTAATTACTTAAAAGTATCAGTCAGTCCAGGATACATAATTCATTATCTATATCTATACCATATATAATAAGTACATTAAGATGAAAGTTATAGAGGTATCAATGTCAAACCTTCCCACTAACGAGTAATATTTGGGGTAGTTTAGGAGAAGTAAACTAAGAACTGTTCAAAAAAAAAAAAAAACGATGAAAGTTATTGGACGTACACAGAGGGTCCTTATGCACACAATGCGTGTAAATAATATGATGTAGTTTGATATTCGAGAGCTAATATATGGGGATACTCATGTGTCAATCAAGGTTTTCTTTTTTTCTGATTCTGTATAGGGCGGGAAAGGTAATCTGAAAAGATTAGATAATTCTACCATAAAGATATGTACATATATGATCAAAAGTGGAACTCGTGTAATAAGGAGTCCAGGGCTACTCCAGCATAGGTCGGGTGGTAAAGGCTCTTGCCTCTGAGGGAGAACACTAAAGTTCAATACATGGCATAGGAAGTTTATATGACACTAGTTTTAGGAGGAGTAGGGGTAGAAGTAGGACTAGAATTAGTGGCCGAGTCTAGAATGTGTATGACACTAATTTCTAAGCATACTGCACATACCATATCAAAGTCGAAAATCCAACGAGTAATTAGATGTACATAAGTTAGTTGAAGAGGATTTGAGAATCAACTATGAAGATCTCTACATGTGCATATGTTCAAATAAGTGCTTAAGCGTGATTAGGGATGGCTTAAGGCACGTGAATCGGATTCTAAACCTTTTCTAAGTTGTTAATTCAGAATTATATAAAAGATATCACGACAATATGAACAAACTGCAAAGCGTGAACATGGCTTATAGGTGGGTTAAGTGCAGAGCACAAATGTGGCTTTCCGGACCTTCCCCAACCCTCACTCCCCCTTTTTCAAAAAGAAGCCCCGCTCAACAACCCTCTCTGATAAGGAAGAAAACGAAAGAATCTCAATTTTACGACAAATCCGGTCACGCGTTCTCCAGGTCCGAAGGGATCCAGTGCCCAACTACCGACTCCTCCCGGAATTGCGTTATCGGAGCCGAGCCAGGAATGGCCGTTAGTGGACACCCACCTTTGTCACATTGGTACGCTACAATTTCACATTGCACATGTATAACAACTTGTTAGTATGAGTGTATGACAACTTACAAACGTACCAAGTATCCCACTAGGTCACATTTCAACCTCCAGCGTATTTGACTCAACATACACGTCCCCACCTCTAGCTTGTTCCAAGTAAAATTTATGTTCAGGAGATTATGCAAGAGATCATATATCAAGATAATGGAGGATGTACAATACGTAGGGAACCCGGAACCCACCAGGTGACTTAGTAGTCAGGCGACTTGATGTCCTAACAAGAAGTGAAACGTCGGTATAAAATAAAGACGGTATATATGTATTAAAACAAGGATGCATCTGAATGTAGGTCTGGTGCCTTACCAGGAGCTAAGTATTGTACATTTGATGAAAAGCTGCATTGATACATCTCAAATTAGAAAGGAAGGGACATAAGTATCTTACATAGTAAATAGCTTTTAAATTTCTATATGTTATGTGAAACATTTACACAATGTATAATAGATGTGTTAGTGTAAATAATAAGAGTAAATAAGAAGATCAGATACTATGGTGTTAACCTATGTCAAAATAGATATTGACTTCCATTTTCATTCATTTTTTGATAGATTTAACATTCTGAAGCCAATATAGTATACAGGATTTATGCTGCAATAAGAAGATGCATCATTCTTGCAAAGTTCAAAGAACATAAGGCAAAAGGAGAGATTGCAAAGAAGAAATGACTCACAGTACGTAGGTAAATAAGTCATTTTGTGTTTACGTGTTCTTAATACGCCCAAAATTGCTTCTGGTTTTTCTTCTTTTCTTACCAAACTATGGCGATTTTGCTTTTAGCTAGTCTTGACTCTTGAGTGTATAATTGTGGACAGATAATTAAAATCTGTAAATTTGTATGTTCAAGTACTAGATTCATAGTTGGTAGTGTCACAAGGTTTTATGTCCCATTTGCCTACTTCTATGATCCATGTCATCAAAAAAAATTATTAGACATATGGACTTGCATCTTGTTATCGAAATGGAAAAACATCAGTAACTTACCAAAGACAACTTGGAAAGGTAAGCCAATATTAGAGGTTTTTGTAGTAACACACTTCACTATATATATGCACATCACTTGACTTACAAAACTACCTGGAAATCTAAGTTTAATATTTGAAACAAGCACTATGAGACCTGTTATCGAATCATTTCAGCCACTAACACTCATTACAAAACCCGAACCTAAGCCATTGTGTCATTTGCGTTGCACTATTCCCGTGAAGACACCCCAACAAACTAGTGGTACTCGAGCACCAGATAAACACAAAAGTTTGGTTATTGATTCCAGAGAACGTTATCATAGGCGATCATTGGGTCGACTTAATAAGAAATGGAAGGAGTATCATGGGTCAACAGGCTGGGAAGGCTTGTTAGATCCACTTGATGACGGTTTACGGTGTGAGATTATGCGATACGGGAACTTTGTTGAGGCAGCGTACAAATGCTTCGATTTTGATCCATCGTCATCAAGTTACGCTACATGCCGGTACACAAAAAACTCAATTTTGGAACGAGCCGGTGTCAATGGAAGTGGGTATCGTGTGACAAAAAACTTAAATGCCACATCATCCATTCCAATGCCAAAATGGATAGGCCATATGGGAGTGCAGTCAAGTTGGATCGGTTATGTTGCAGTCTGCGAGGATAAATGTGAGATTTCTAGGCTCGGTAGGCGAGACATAGTAATTGCATTGCGTGGAACCGCAACTTGTTTAGAGTGGCTCGAGAATCTAAGAGGCACTCTGACAAGTTGCCCATTCAACAATGTGCACGGTATGAGAAGGGAAAATGACGAACCCATGGTGGAAAGCGGAGTTTTAAGTCTATACACCTCGAGCACGTCAGCTTGCCCAAGCTTACAAAAATCATTAAAAGACGAAGTTTTAAGACTAGTACGCAAGTACAATAATGAGCCTCTAAGTGTCACCATCACCGGCCATTCTTTAGGAGCTTCATTGGCTATTTTAGCTGCCTATGATATCAAAACAACCATCAAGCGTGATTTACATCTCTCGGTTATCTCATTCGGAGGACCTAGGGTTGGAAATCGAAGTTTCAGACGCAACCTAGAACTACAAGGAACAAAGATTCTACGTATAGTGAACTCAGATGACCTAATAACCAAAGTACCAGGTTTTTTAGTCGAAGACCATGATGACATGGCACAAGGAAGGGGAGCTCGTGTGGCTCATCTACCTCGTTGGATACAAAAACACGTCAAAGACAACCAATGGGTTTATGCTAATATAGGCCACGAGCTACGTTTGAGCAGCCGTGCCTCGTTAAAGCTAAATAGTATGAATGTGGTCTCATGTCATGATTTAAAGACATACCTACATCTTGTAAATGAATTCATATAAATTAACTAAACGGTGTATAATCGAAATACAAATTTTGAACTTTTAATAATATCACATTTCTAGATGCTAAGGAGGATTATAGGGATGTCATATGCGAAATAGTCTATCAAAGTAACTTTTATGGTACCACATTATTTTTAGGCTTTATTGTATTGTCTTATTATAACGACTACATGTTAACTTATTGGTAAAAAGACCAAGCCTGTGATATCTCTTATTCACAAATCACACATGCATCGAAGAGGGGGGGAAAGCGAGGGAGAGCATCACATTGTGATGGAAATCATTGTCTTCTTTACCCACAACTTATATGATGTCATGGCTATACGCTATAGCATGATACTAGTCAAATCTAGACTATCTGAAATAAGGTCACACAAGTAGACACCCAATCTCATCAAGTTTGCAACATATTAGGTTTCTACACAAGACTCGAACACCACTGCTCCAATGCCTAACAGGTGCAACCATGTGAAAGGAGGGACTACAAGTTGCACCATGGTGTATAGAAGAAACCACAAGGATTCAGTTGTAATACGTTCCAAATTTAATGACCCGTTAGGCATATTAGCCGAGTTTCATTTTTTTTAACCTATATTCATCAATTACTTTCTCTTTTCTATCACGCAAAACATATCATTCGCCATGTATTTCTCAAAATTAACTTCAATTCTGCAAAATTACGACAAATTTGAACTCTATTGATACACCTTGACCATCATCAATTGTGATTCCTGACACTCTGACCTCTGGTCAATCTGCTCTAATTACGTAATCAATTAACCATCCATTGTATCTTCATCAAACTGATCATCCAGATATCATTCTCATTGCCAAGAAACTTACTAGCTCAAATAAATATATAACTCTTTGAAACGCTCTATATCAATTGCATTGAATTTAAGTAATAGGCTCAAATTATTAACCGGTGAATTTTACTAAACCTAGCCATGCCTCAGGGCTCAGGCCTCTATCGGGGAATGCCAACGATGTAGTTATTTCTTGGATTATTGGATATAATACAAAATTTCAGACAGAATTATTAATATTTGAACTTTTTAGCTCTGCTTTTGCTCTTAGCGTATATTATATGAGGGAACATTACTCACAACTTGATGGTCACATAGTCTTTCAAGAACTAATGAATTAGTTCACCTTACTCAATTCAACACTCCTATTCGAATTTTAAAAGATAGGCTCATCAACATAATTTCAAAAAGTTAAGGATCAAATCGATAAGTTCAGTATGACCACAAGAACGGTCTGTGTAATTAACTATAAAATACAAAAGACTATACTTAAAGATTGAAAGTTTGTAGTTTAGAGTAACTATTTATATGCATTTCATCTAAGAAAAGTTTTCGGGTGACTATAACCCATGGTATGGAAATTATGTGAGTCCCTATCCAAAGACATGGAAACAAATACCTAAATGTGGTAAACTAACTCTTATATTTATTGATTATTAACGGTCACCTGCCGTCATTATTAACGGGCACCCGAAACATAGGTCCTCCATACAGCCTTCTGAATCTTACCAAGCCACCCGACCCACCCATTTTACCATCTCTACTAACAACCTTCGTAACCTAATTAGCCTAGACACATATATCTGCACAAAGCTCAAGTTTGGACCAAACTATAGGCTTGAACTCATCAAGGAGCAAGTAGAATATGATAATAATTGAATTGTAACCAAAAGCTTTATTGTACATTGATGTCAAGGTCTTTTATTTAATTAAAAAGGCGTAGAAGAAAAACAAATCTGAAGAAGAAAATCAGCAAATATCTACCTTGGATAATAGTGCTCTTGGTTTTTCTAGAAGACATGAGAGTACAAACTATCCGTTATGTCATCACTGCTTTTTACCAGTCATGCCTGCAACCACCTGCAATATTTTTTGTCCAACTATCTGTTAAACTCAAGTTAGAGAAGAGAAGTGCCTACATGACCCTTTTCTTTTGCAAAGCAAGGTACCAGTACTTGCACCGACATGAATAAGAGTGGAGTTTAGATGAATGTTGTGGCATTACAATTCATTTGTCGATATTATGTGACATACACACGCTAACATACATGTTTGTAATTTTGCATGTGTGTCTATGTTGGTTTGACTGCATGTTTGCATGTGCATACATACATATACATACACATGTGCAGATACGTATAACAAATATGCAGTACTCACATCGTTAAAAGCAGGTTGACGGGGTTGCTTAGATGGTTCAAACGAGCCCAACATAGGTTTCACCACAGCAGGAAGAAATAGACCTACAAGCCACAATAACAATCCATTAAACAGAAAAATGGTGAAGCCAACTAAACAGCAAAAGCTTTAACATATACCACGCAAACATATATTCAGAACCAACAGTTCAGCGAGTGAATACATGGTCTGATGGTCACACATTGTAGTATGCAGTATCTTTAGCACTTGTCAAGATTGTGTGTATCCAACTTCCGAACAGTCTACTATGTGTGTCAAACTTTCATATCATGGCTAAATAAAAGTTTTTATACAAAAAAGATGGTTTGGAAGCTGGATAAACACTACAGCAGTACACGAAAAAACGGATATATTTTTGGCGCAAAAAGGCCTAAATTTATGAACATGTAATATAAATCTTGAAAAAAATAACTCATTATGTTCTTATAATCTTATCCTACAGTCTGATACATCAACAAGAAATCATGATAAGAGTTGGAGGAAATTCCTCTTTACAAGATTATCCAACATAATCTTAAGAACATAACAAGCCATTATAAGAATATTATTGGATAATTATAATAATCATAATCATAATCATGATCACATGATGCAATTGTAACTGTAAATAAAATGAAAATGAATAAAAAAAAAATAATGAAGGAAGGAAAGAAGGGGAAGGTACCAACGCCACCAATGAGACAAGAAGCAGCAACAATGGGTTCTTGAGCAACAAACATTTTTAGCTTATTCATCACCGCCATTTCTTTCCCTCTCTCTCTCTCTCTCTCTCTCAATCTCTCTCTTTCTGAAAATATCACTTAGCCGGGTCGGATCGGGTCTAATAGAATAATCCAAAATTTTCATTTCAATTTTTTTTTTAATTTTATTTTGATGGCAAATTTAATCAATTTAACCCAAAGGTATCGACGTAAATTAATGTTTAAAATCATATGTCATGTTATGTTTTGAATCTGTGACTTACTACAAAAACAAAACCTCGTATCTTTCTGTTAAAGTTTTATAGATTTTTACTAGTTCGATTTATATACCGTATTAGTCTCTTAGAAATCATCAAGTTGCGTTTTTTCATCAATGGTTAGCTATCATTTTCAAACTTGACTTTGCCAATAATCGAACCCACGCCCCTCAAACTAATAAGGCCCTTAATGGCATCATGATGCCAACCCACCAAAGTGAGTTGATTATTTTATATCTTATATATAAGGTAAAATGATTCGTAATGCATATTTGTTATGAAAAAATTTTGTACACATTTAAACCCCGGTATGTAACACCACGAGAGTAACGGTTCCTAACGTTGCGTAATGTTGCAGTACGGATGATATTCCCATCATGTTGTGACTAATTTTTAAATATTACACATTCTTACTCTTTCAATAATCTTTTTTAATAAATATTTAACCATATAATAGGTAATCTAAAATTTTTTCTTGAAATCTAAAACCATAATTTGACCACCATTCACAAGTATTTATATGTTTGGCTTCTTGAAAACAACTCAATTTTTATTTTTCCACTAGTGTGCGTATATGTATGAGTATGCCTCAGTGCATTTGATGGTGTTAACATCCAAAACACTATGCAAAAAAGCCCAGACTTCAGTTTAGGATACAACAGTTCACAATACAGCATTTCAGACATCAAAACTAACAAGAAAAAACACAGGTTCTCCAATAACAACTTTGAAATCGAGAGAACAATGAGCTTTTCGAGGAAAAAATATAGCATTCAAATCGGACAATCAAACTAACTTACAGGCTGACTAACATGAATCTCTAAGAATCAGTAGCATACACATTACCTTTCAAGAATCAAAAAACCATAATCAACCACACGTGCAATGTAGAATGTAAACACGACTCCATTAAAGGGAACTTTTTTAAAGTAGTAACTCAGTCACGCAATGGTATAACCATTGATCAGCGTTAATTGACCTCAACATGTAACGAAACAAATATCAAAAAAGACACAGATTCTTAATAACACCAAGAAGTTGCAACACAGTAACATAGGTGTCATAACAAGAAGATAAAACTACTAAAAGTCTTCAAAAGGATAGATTTCTTAAAACTAGCAGATAACAATAGAATGTTTCTAATCGAATAAGCCGAATCCCATGTCATCGTCACTCTCTTCCTTGGGCTCTTCCTGCAAACATTGAACAAAAAAAAGGGTCAGTCGACTAAAAACATGTAAAAATGATATTAACAAGCTGTGTATAAAATTGTATAATTTACCTTCTTTTCTTCTGCAGCAGGGGCAGCTGCGGCTGCACCACCAGCAGCGGCAGGGGCAGCAGCAGCTGGTGCACCACCACCACCACCGCCAGCACCAACATTTGAGATAAGATCCTCAATGTTTTTCTTCTCAGCAAGTTTAGCAAACAAACTAGGCCAGTATGATTCACATTCAACATTGGCTGCCTTCAAGATGGTAGCAATCTTCTCAGCCTGCAATCAATAATTCAAATCAGCTTTCGAGTTTCTAACTTATTCCAATACAACAGTTCACACGTAAAACAACAAATCGACGTTACAAAAATAAAGCTACACTCGTCATAAACTTACCTCAAGTCAAAATCGACCTATTAACACCAAAACCTAAAAAACGTTTACTTCGTGTACACGTGCTTAAAAATGTAACTTTATAACCAGCTATACATATCAAAACTTCCTAAAAAAAACTATCTACACTCAAAATTAAATCATAACTTCAAAAACAACCAAATCAATACAAAATTCCGGCAAAATTTAGAAAAGTGTTATCAGAAATACAACATTATGCTACTAGAAAAACAACGAATACTAACACAATGCTCAAACATATCAATTTATCCAGAAAAAAAAACCCTAATATATGAATCATGATTATAACTATAACTATTTAACGCATATATATATACTATATTTATCCTATAGCTAAAAATGTTGTAAGAAAATCATCATTTTGATTAATGTAACAATATTTGTGTGACATAAATTAACCAAAGTATTAAAAAAATTAATCACAACTTCCATAAACAATATAAATTAGCAACAAAGATATATGTAAATATAAATAAAAATGAAAAAAGGTAGAAAAATGGAAAAGGGGTACTAACAGTGACGGAGATGCCATCGTCAGAAAGAATCAAGGTGGCGTAAGAGCAAGCAAGTTCTCCAATCGACATCTTCTTCTTCTTTCTTGTTTGCAATGTGTTTTTGTGAAAAAAAGGGTTTTCTTAAGAAATCTGCCGCTTGATATGTGTTAAATGGAGAAACCCTAGAGGAGGAGTGAGTATATGCTGGTGGATTTAAAAGACAAGAAAAAAGTTGGGTTGGGCTTTAAAGCCCATTATATGTTTTTACAATTACGGAGTACATTACATTATTACAATTTCGTGTGAGACCAGAATGGGTCAAGTTATTTTAATGAAGCTTATATTATATGGGTCTTTGGTGAGTTGGTTATCCATATTTAAATTGGTTTATCGTTTTTGCAGTTATAAAACGTGAGACATTTTATATGAACATCAAGTCTTGTGACCACAAGTCATTTTGGTGGTGGTTACGTGAATGAGAATTGTATAATTAAAGAAAAATGTTATGTTATGTTAAATTTTATATTTTTATACGATAACATAGTTTTAAAAATATTTTTGTTCCAATTTCACTTTTTATTCTTTCATGTATAATAACCTTAGTATAATATAAGGTTTTTAACCCCACTATTCTATTGGAGTGTAATTAATTAATGTGTCATATCGGTTTGTTAAACCAAATATAAAGCATTGAAAGCTAGTATAAACAAAGACTCTCATCTCCCATTACGTCCACCGGTACCGAACTTCAAGTGGGACTGATATCAGTATCCACTTTTAATGCTATTCATGTGTATACGTTAATTCATGTTCTATACTTGTATTTTTATATAGAATTTATAAAAATAAACAATTAAACATAACACACATATTGGAATTCCAAATTACTTGTTTAAGGAATTGATTGGAAAGCTTTAAATTTCAATTCCTTCCTTTTGCTCAATGAAACAAGTGAAAGAATATGAAACAAGTGAAAGAATATAATTCAAATTCCATTTCCTATGAATTCCAACGAATCAAACGAAACCTAAATATGTAAACAGATTTCAGATGAGATTGGACCTCTATAGACCAGGAAATTTTGGGAAGACAATCTTTCTCAATCCAACCTTTTTCTATTACTGACACTTTGAATCAGCTTTAATTTAGATTATCTTGTTTAGGAAAAAAAGTAAGCTAATTTTATCACTCATATGTATACAATTTATGGGGTTATACAATGTGTGATATCTCATTAGAGCATTAAGTCCGTCGACCACTAGTTCTTACATATTAGAATCGGTATTATTGTATAATTAATGAATAATGTAGTCATTGGGGTGATAGCCCAGTGATTAAGGAGCTTTCAACTTTGTGGTTTCTTCATAGGGGGTCAAGGGTCGAATCCTAGAAGAGCATGAAAATAATGTGGTGAGGAGCCTTAGCAACGTTATACTCATCTACACATGGAAGAGCAACCCATTTAAGGCGTTGACAGGTTTTGTACCCGGTGTGGACGCCTCAAAGTTATGGGTGTCAGTCATTTATCCGCTTTTTTGAAAAAAAAGAAGGAACACTGTAAGATTAATTCAACGCGTATAATTGGTGTTAGCAATCATTACAAATGCATGGATGGTCCATTTTTTCATCAATGGCTTACCTTCCTCCAATGTGGTGCATGGATGAATGGGAATGGAGTTGATTGATTCATCGAACATTGTAGTTGAACCAACCATACATAGTGGCGGTAATGATTTTACGTAGGCCAGCCCTCTTATAGCCAGCCTTTTTTTCCTGTTCCAATTTACTCATACCAGACTTTTAAATCCAAAATGAAGTTAATAAGTAAGTTGTCATTAGATGTTTATTTTATGACAACATATTTATCTATACTTGTAATGAGTTTTATATACATAAATTTGTTACTTTAATTTCAATTTGTTAATTAGGTTAAAATATTAAATCTCGTGTCGTAAGTTGTTGAAATTTATTTCTATTTACTCATTTCGACATTTCGTAATCTCTTTAATAGCAAACACTATTGTCTATTGCATTTTAACTTGTCTTGTTATGTTAATCGTGCTTATGTAGTTATGTCCATTCTCATTTCAATATACTAGCTAGAGCCCTAATAACATGCTTAATTATTATCTGTTATTGATACATAATTAGTGATTAAGATTAAAAAAAAAGAATTGCATAAAATTATGTTAACTTTCTCTAAAATTTAACCAGTGATTGTCAACATCAAATTTTAAAGTCTATTTATAAACATACCAAATTAGTTCTATTTATTCATCATTTTCCTCAGTTATGATTAGGCCCCTCCTTATAATACCTTACTTCTAACTCACTTCTTCCACTATTCATCAGTTTCTCTTTCTTCTAAACATACCAAGAACACCCCTCTCCTTATAACCTCCACTTCTTTCTCACTTCTTCCACTATTCATCCATTATTTTATTATATCATTTTTCTTTTTCACAAAATTAAAAAAACACATTTTATTATAATTAAAACACATTTTATTATTAAAAAACACATTACAATACTTAAAAAAAAACATAAAACACATTACATTTATTTTAAAATTAAACATTAAACTAAAAAACATAAATTAAATAAATTGTGAAAAATCACATTATTATGAAATAAAAAACTACGCATCAACGTTGACGGCCGCGTTCTGGGAGGTTCCAAACATGTTCAATCAGAGCATTGCGGAGTTCATGATGAGTCCTTCTATCGCGCAACTCCTCGTACATACGAAGCTGTGTTGAACACCTTTCAGTCCACGTACGGGTTGGGAGGACAATATTAGCTATCAATTCTTCTTCAAACTGTGTGATTGCGCCCCCGTTATCTTCAACGATCATGTTGTGCAGAATCTGTAACATCCGAGATTTTTGACCTTTTGGCTTGAGTGTAATTTGACTAATCAAATCAATTAATAAAATAAATTAGTTCATTTCGAGACTAAACGACAGGCAAACGCGTATTGGGTCGCTTGACTATTAGATGAACAATACGATAGTAGACGACACGACGACGATTTAAATGAACTACAAGTATAGTCGGGTCGACCCATGGTTCTGACCCACGACCCATTTACCCAACTAGTTATCCAACCCATGCCCCCCCCCCACCTTATCCTTTCATTCTATCTTCTCTTTCTCTCTTTATTCTCTTCCAAGATCACACCAATGCAAATCTCTCTCCCTCTCTATAATTCTTACACCAAATTTGGAGTTTCAAGCTGGAATTAAGATAGAATAAAAATCATCATCAACACCTTATCATCATAGCAAGAATTTGAAGTCTCAAGTGCAAGAAAGCCTCATCTATAGCTCATTTCGGGTTTTAAACCCTTAGTGGTGATTTTGGTAAGTAAACTTCGACTTATAATTATCATTTCATGTCTACAATCATATTCTAAGTCAAACCCTTGGATTTGTGGGTCAAAAATCGGGTCAAAGGCCGGATTTAGGGTTTATGTGGTCAAATGGGTCAAGATGATTTTTAGAGGATTAATGGGTGTTTTGGAATGGATTTAAGTGGTGGGTTAAGTGTAATTATGTTTGTAAACATCTATTCTTGCTGCAAAACGAGCCCCATAACTTCATGAGTCAAATTAGGGTTCTTGGTTATTAAATTTTAGGGTTTTGGTCGAGCTAACTACTCCTGCTGCTGCTGTTCTTGAGCTGCCCAGCAGCCGGCGTACCTTACGCCCCCTTTCAGGCGTAGCTTACGCTGGTTGTTTCTTGTGAGGCCGTAGCATACGCCCCTAGTGACCGTAGGTTACACCGAGAATTGTTCTTACGCCAAATGTTTCTGATTACGCTGCATGTTACGCCTAAAAACCATCTAATGCAGGCCACCGTAAGCTACGGTGGATCTGCCGTACCCTACGCCCGTTCATTTTTAGCCACCGTACCTTACGCCTGCATGAGCCGTACCTTACGCCCCATTCACCCTTGAACTGCCGTAGCCTACGGTGGGCACCACCGTAAGTTACGGTGGTGCTGTATTATCGTTTCCTGGTTGACTTTCAGAACACTAGGCTCGCACCGGGCTTCGATCCGAACCCTCACACAACTTCGTTAATGGAGTATTGAGTCTTGGAAGTCACCTTAACCTTTGAAAAGCGTATGAAACCCCAACTAGAAATTGTAACCTCAAGTGTTATATGCATATATATAAATACTTAAATGGACAAGAATTAATTAACGACTCGGAATTATTCTTAGACGACTTTAGTCGGATTCAAACTAACTCTTGACCTTGTTAGAGACCATGTCGAGACTTAGTAGTCGGTTGAGGCCTCGTATTAAACTAAAACCTAATTAGGGTTTTGGCAAGCAAAATGGCGTATATGTGTATATATATGGATAAATGTTAATGTGCACATATATTAATAATATATAGGTGGTGGACGTGAAGTGAATATTGAGCGACATTGACTCGACGTTATATCAAATTAATAACATCTTCTTCCGATCAAGGTGAGTTTCGTATCTCCCTACTCGCTTGAGATTCGGGCTGAAAAGTGTAAATTTGTGTGTTTACTTGCGTGTTGATTGATTGATTTGGTTTAAATGTTGGATTGATGAGACGGTTTATCACGTTTGAATGACTTGGTTTATGTTTGTTAAGTATTTCATTAATATTAGGATAGATGTACATACATGGAAGTCGGTTTTGCCTTCATTGGGTTTTAGATGTGGTGGGAAGGCTGCGGGTGACCCTATATATAAGCATCTGGGACTTGAAGGAAGTAGAATCCTCTTAAGTGTATGTACGTATAGAATTTGAGTTTATATGGATTGTTGGTTTATGATTGATGAATATTGGTTGTTGGTTCATGTTCATTTTATTGTGATTATTGGGTATCGTTTGACGAATATTGATGGTTGGCTCAGGTTCATCGTTTATTGATTGTTGGTTTATGGTTGATGCATTTACAATTGATTGTAAGCATTGCATACATTGTTGATGAGCCCTCGGCAGGGGATTGCCGACATCCTGGTGTATAGATGTATGCACCCATTTTGGATGTAGTTCCTGACCCCGAGTATATAGACATATATATCTCGATGATTTTGAGATACAGCCTTGTTCATTGTGATGACAGAAGGGTATCGTTGCATTGGTGACTGGCGTTCACGCATAAGATAGGCATTTTGGCTTACTTACGCATATGGCATTGCATTGATACTCATATCATTTATGCATTTCTTATTACACGCTTTTCGTACTTGTGTAATCTTGTTGTTGGACATTATTGTGTTGCTTAGAGGCTCACTGTAAGTCATGTTTAGCCTCCACTCGTACTTTATGATTTCTGTCTATGGTTCCTTGTGGACCATTACTACGAACTCACCAACCTTGTGTTGACTATGCTTAGTACACTTTTCAGGTAACCAAGTTATTCCAAGGCATGAAGTATGATCGATTTGTTAGCTTGCTGTTGAACCCGGACTTGGACTTATATGGATCAAGGATCCATTTGCCTTCTTTTGCATTGTACTTAGCACCGTTACCCATCCTTTGATGTTCAGTTGTAATCTTTGATGATGACTTGTTCTTTATGAAATTTGATACTTGTTTATCGTTCTGTAAGGATTCACTGAATCCTTTATTTGCATTTAGTCTTGTTCTATTGTAATTCCACCTTGTGCTATATGATTTCCGTGATATTCTGAGCCTTGGCTTGGGGTGTTACAGAATGGTGGCCCATGCGTGGTCGTAGAGAATTAGGCGGTTTGACCTAGACTACGGCTTAAGTTAAAACTCTTCATATAGCATGCATGGTTAGGAAATTCGTGTGCAATGTGAATTATGTGAATCCCCGTGTGAGTTCGTAGTTAAGACCTCTTGTGTGATAGCTTAAATTCAATGTGTTGTTTTGATATGGATACTATGTGATCAATGTGTTGTTTTGATATGGATACTATGTGATCAATGTGTTGTTTTGATATGGGTACTATGTGATCAATGTGTTGTTTTGATATGGATACTATGTGATCAATGTGTTGTTTTGATATGGATACTATGTGATCAATGTGTTGTTTTGATATGGATACTATGTGATCAATGTGTTGTTTTGATATGGATACTATGTGATCAATGTGTTGTTTTGATATGGATACTATGTGATCAATGTGTTGTTTTGATATGGATACTATGTGATCAATGTGTTGTTTTGATATGGATACTATGTGATCAATGTGTTGTTTTGATATGGGTACTATGTGATCAATGTGTTGTTTTGATATGGATACTATGTGATCAATGTGTTGTTTTGATATGGATACTATGTGATCAATGTGTTGTTTTGATATGGATACTATGTGATCAATGTGTTGTTTCGATATGGATACTATGTGATCAATGTGTTGTTTTGATATGGGTACTATGTGATCAATGTGTTGTTTTGATATGGATACTATGTGATCAATGTGTTGTTTTGATATGGGTACTATGTGATCAATGTGTTGTTTTGATATGGGTACTATGTGATCAATGTGTTGTTTTGATATGGTACTATGTGATCAATGTGTTGTTTTGATATGGATACTATGTGATCAATGTGTTGTTTCGATATGGATACTATGTGATCAATGTGTTGTTTTGATATGGGTACTATGTGATCAATGTGTTGTTTTGATATGGATACTATGTGATCAATGTGTTGTTTTGATATGGGTACTATGTGATCAATGTGTTGTTTTGATATGGATACTATGTGATCAATGTGTTGTTTTGATATGGATACTATGTGATCAATGTGTTGTTTTGATATGGATACTATGTGATCAATGTGTTGTTTTGATATGGATACTATGTGATCAATGTGTTGTTTTGATATGGATACTATGTGATCAATGTGTTGTTTTGATATGGATACTATGTGATCAATGTGTTGTTTTGATATGGGTACTATGTGATCAATGTGTTGTTTTGATATGGGTACTATGTGATCAATGTGTTGTTTTGAGATGGTACTATGTGATCAATGTGTTGTTTTGATATGGATACTATGTGATCAATGTGTTGTTTTGATATGGATACTATGTGATCAATGTGTTGTTTTGATATGGATACTATGTGATCAATGTGTTGTTTTGATATGGGTACTATGTGATCAATGTGTTGTTTTGATATGGATACTATGTGATCAATGTGTTGTTTTGATATGGATACTATGTGATCAATGTGTTGTTTTGATATGGATACTATGTGATCAATGTGTTGTTTTGATATGGATACTATGTGATCAATGTGTTGTTTTGATATGGATACTATGTGATCAATGTGTTGTTTTGATATGGGTACTATGTGATCAATGTGTTGTTTTGATATGGATACTATGTGATCAATGTGTTGTTTTGATATGGATACTATGTGATCAATGTGTTGTTTTGATATGGATACTATGTGATCAATGTGTTGTTTTGATATGGATACTATGTGATCAATGTGTTGTTTTGATATGGGTACTATGTGATCAATGTGTTGTTTTGATATGGGTACTATGTGATCAATGTGTTGTTTTGATATGGGTACTATGTATCAATGGACAATTATATGAATAAGAACGGTAGACATGTTTCAAATTTGAGTATGCTCAAAATGTAAATTCTTGACCTAGTTATAAAAAAAAAAAAAAAAAAAATAAAAAAATAAAATTTAGTAATGATTTAAAACTTATGCATAGTTATACCCAACGTATGAGAGATTGTATGTACGGCGTGGTATTGCGAAATTAGTTGATAGACCTACAAAATCTTACCTTCTAAATAGGTTATGTAAATAAATTGTTAGGAAATGCGGTAGAACAAATATGGTTGCCATGATATTCTAAATATGCTTAAATTTCGTTGCCTAACTAATTTGGTGAAATGAATCGTTAGGACTTGGTGATACATGCGTAAAGTAAATGGGAGTCTTGGGAAATTGTGTGTATGGATTGTGTGTATAGGTTGCCATGCCAGCCAAATTGCTTTAATATATATATATCAACATCTTGTTGCCTAACTTGCTTATAATATATCAACATCTTTTTGCCTAACTTGCTTATTGAATACATAGTTAGGAATTGGTGATACATGCGTAAAGTAAATGGGAGTCTTGGGAAATTGTGTGTATGGATTGTGTGTATAGGTTGCCATGCCAGCCAAATTGCTTTAATATATATATATCAACATCTTGTTGCCTAACTTGCTTATTGAATACATAGTTATGAATTGAAGATGCATGCGTAGATGTAAACGGTATAGCTGGTACGACCATTATAAACTACTTGACTAAGTTATTTCCCCTTGATTAATGTATGATTTAGTCAGTAACATAGAGACTATAAGTATAGTTATATTATGAAGATGAGAACTCCGTTGTATTATACGTCCCTAAGATTGAACTTTAGGAAAATGCCTGAGTTAACTAAGGTGGATTGATTAGAATAAACGAATAACAGTGGAGTTAATTGCGAAGTCAATATCGATGGCGACAACGGAACGTAACAATTCATTGTGAGCTGCTATACAACTATAAACCTTATTATGCGTGAGAAGGAACGACCTTGGTCAGGCTAACCATAGGGTTGAACAAATAAATTGAAATCTAAAAGTCTACCCAACACGTAAAAGTTTCGCAAACACGAACGTCGCAGAGATGGAGTTGAGGTGTAGATGATATTGGGTGGTGCATATAAATACGAATACGATTGGTGGAAGTTGATCTAATTGAACGCCTAACTTAATGCGCAACCGAGAGCTCATAAAGACGGGAACGACGAGCCAATTGAGTGCGTAGTGAGAGTCACAAGTGAGATGTGAGAAGCTTGAGCCCTTATAGTGTACGATTCTCAAATCTTTTAGGCCTTAAACGGATCCCTAGACCGATGTCCACCACCCAAAGGTGGTGCCGTCAAGATTGGATGTCGTGGACACGAGCCCTGCCATTGCCAGAATGGAAGACCGGAGGTGAAAGCAAACGTTTGACTTCAGTGATTGAGCTGCCGACCAGTGGGTGAAACATGTCACTAGTGCGCTAACTATAAGTCAAATCGTCATGATAAGTGTTACCTGTTTACAACTAATTGCACTTAATGTTAACCGCGATATATATATATATATATATATATAATAATAAATAATAAATTAATATAGACAATAAACTCGTTATATATATATATATATATATAGTGTATACCTGTGTTATAACTAATTGCACTTAATGTTATATATATATATATATATATATATACATATATAACAATAATAAATAATAAATTCCTGGACACTAACAACAAACTCGTTTGAGAAAATGGAAGTATAACCCGGAGATCGATGAATCATGGCGAGAGGTTCTAACACTTGGTATGAAGGATGCGTGCGGCGTCACCCGGTTCTAAACAACCTAACGAGCTATAAACTAAAACTTGTTACATAATACGGCTCCTTAAATCGAATGAATTTTTGCTAATATAATAGTAAGACGTTTTTGAGTTAGATGCGATGATTCTAAACGAAAAGACAAATGAATCTTTGGTAAACATCCCTAGAGATTTTCAAAAATTAAATTGCGTAACAAATTGTAACTTATGAAAGAGTTCTTTTAACAAGGGAATCAACCATGGCGTGTATGAGATGGAATGATCAGAATGGGAATGGCATGTGAGTGGAAATCCGAGCTGTCCTATAGCACTAAACGGAGCCACGTGCTACAAGTTGGATAACATTAGCGAGATTTGAATCTTTTGAGAGTGAGAATCGTTGTAATTTCGAGGAACCGGTAGGAATCTTAGGTAGCGAGGTCAAGAAGCTAAGGAGCAAACGCTATACGAATTTCAGAGGTTGGACGATACACTAGACGCGGAAACGAGTTCACTTGGGAGCGAGGGGACCATGTAAGGGTTAGATACCTAAAACTGTTTAACAACTAGGGTTTTGCTGAATTTCGGGACGAAATTCTTTTAACGGGGGAATAATGTAACATCCGAGATTTTTGACCTTTTGGCTTGAGTGTAATTTGACTAATCAAATCAATTAATAAAATAAATTAGTTCATTTCGAGACTAAACGACAGGCAAACGCGTATTGGGTCGCTTGACTATTAGATGAACAATACGATAGTAGACGACACGACGACGATTTAAATGAACTACAAGTATAGTCGGGTCGACCCATGGTTCTGACCCACGACCCATTTACCCAACTAGTTATCCAACCCATGCCCCCCCCACCTTATCCTTTCATTCTATCTTCTCTTTCTCTCTTTATTCTCTTCCAAGATCACACCAATGCAAATCTCTCTCCCTCTCTATAATTCTTACACCAAATTTGGAGTTTCAAGCTGGAATTAAGATAGAATAAAAATCATCATCAACACCTTATCATCATAGCAAGAATTTGAAGTCTCAAGTGCAAGAAAGCCTCATCTATAGCTCATTTCGGGTTTTAAACCCTTAGTGGTGATTTTGGTAAGTAAACTTCGACTTATAATTATCATTTCATGTCTACAATCATATTCTAAGTCAAACCCTTGGATTTGTGGGTCAAAAATCGGGTCAAAGGCCGGATTTAGGGTTTATGTGGTCAAATGGGTCAAGATGATTTTTAGAGGATTAATGGGTGTTTTGGAATGGATTTAAGTGGTGGGTTAAGTGTAATTATGTTTGTAAACATCTATTCTTGCTGCAAAACGAGCCCCATAACTTCATGAGTCAAATTAGGGTTCTTGGTTATTAAATTTTAGGGTTTTGGTCGAGCTAACTACTCCTGCTGCTGCTGTTCTTGAGCTGCCCAGCAGCCGGCGTACCTTACGCCCCCTTTCAGGCGTAGCTTACGCTGGTTGTTTCTTGTGAGGCCGTAGCTTACGCCCCTAGTGACCGTAGGTTACGCCGAGAATTGTTCTTACGCCAAATGTTTCTGATTATGCTGCATGTTACGCCTAAAAACCATCTAATGCAGGCCACCGTAAGCTACGGTGGATCTGCCGTACCCTACGCCCGTTCATTTTTAGCCACCGTACCTTACGCCTGCATGAGCCGTACCTTACGCCCCATTCACCCTTGAACTGCCGTAGCCTACGGTGGGCACCACCGTAAGTTACGGTGGTGCTGTATTATCGTTTCCTGGTTGACTTTCAGAACACTAGGCTCGCACCGGGCTTCGATCCGAACCCTCACACAACTTCGTTAATGGAGTATTGAGTCTTGGAAGTCACCTTAACCTTTGAAAAGCGTATGAAACCCCAACTAGAAATTGTAACCTCAAGTGTTATATGCATATATATAAATACTTAAATGGACAAGAATTAATTAACGACTCGGAATTATTCTTAGACGACTTTAGTCGGATTCAAACTAACTCTTGACCTTGTTAGAGACCATGTCGAGACTTAGTAGTCGGTTGAGGCCTCGTATTAAACTAAAACCTAATTAGGGTTTTGGCAAGCAAAATGGCGTATATGTGTATATATATGGATAAATGTTAATGTGCACATATATTAATAATATATAGGTGGTGGACGTGAAGTGAATATTGAGCGACATTGACTCGACGTTATATCAAATTAATAACATCTTCTTCCGATCAAGGTGAGTTTCGTATCTCCCTACTCGCTTGAGATTCGGGCTGAAAAGTGTAAATTTGTGTGTTTACTTGCGTGTTGATTGATTGATTTGGTTTAAATGTTGGATTGATGAGACGGTTTATCACGTTTGAATGACTTGGTTTATGTTTGTTAAGTATTTCATTAATATTAGGATAGATGTACATACATGGAAGTCGGTTTTGCCTTCATTGGGTTTTAGATGTGGTGGGAAGGCTGCGGGTGACCCTATATATAAGCATCTGGGACTTGAAGGAAGTAGAATCCTCTTAAGTGTATGTACGTATAGAATTGGAGTTTATATCGATTGTTGGTTTATGATTGACGAATATTGGTTGTTGGTTCATGTTCATTTTATTGTGATTATTGGGTATCGTTTGACGAATATTGATGGTTGGCTCAGGTTCATCGTTTATTGATTGTTGGTTTATGGTTGATGCATTTACAATTGATTGTAAGCATTGCATACATTGTTGATGAGCCCTCGGCAGGGGATTGCCGACATCCTGGTGTATAGATGTATGCACCCATTTTGGATGTAGTTCCTGACCCCGAGTATATAGACATATATATCTCGATGATTTTGAGATACAGCCTTGTTCATTGTGATGACAGAAGGGTATCGTTGCATTGGTGACTGGCGTTCACGCATAAGATAGGCATTTTGGCTTACTTACGCATATGGCATTGCATTGATACTCATATCATTTATGCATTTCTTATTACACGCTTTTCGTACTTGTGTAATCTTGTTGTTGGACATTATTGTGTTGCTTAGAGGCTCACTGTAAGTCATGTTTAGCCTCCACTCGTACTTTATGATTTCTGTCTATGGTTCCTTGTGGACCATTACTACGAACTCACCAACCTTGTGTTGACTATGCTTAGTATACTTTTCAGGTAACCAAGTTATTCCAAGGCATGAAGTATGATCGATTTGTTAGCTTGCTGTTGAACCCGGACTTGGACTTATATGGATCAAGGATCCATTTGCCTTCTTTTGCATTGTACTTAGCACCGTTACCCATCCTTTGATGTTCAGTTGTAATCTTTGATGATGACTTGTTCTTTATGAAATTTGATACTTGTTTATCGTTCTGTAAGGATTCACTGAATCCTTTATTTGCATTTAGTCTTGTTCTATTGTAATTCCACCTTGTGCTATATGATTTCCGTGATATTCTGAGCCTTGGCTTGGGGTGTTACAGAATCAATCCTCTGCCCCGTAGTCAAACTCTAGCTGATCTAACCCAAAAGATCCGGTTTTAAGCCATTTGACCAGCCAGAGTTGAATGAATTGTTTCCAAGCGCAACCTCTCGCCTAACTAGCGAAACATCCTGCTTGCACGACATTGTCTGACGATAACCTTGCCTGACCGCTTCCGCTCTGACTGAGCTGACCGCCGCACCTGACTTCTATATCCCATTATCCATAGATCTCCTTCCTTATCGTTGCCGGTCTAAGCAGAAGGTTGCCACACAACATAACATGATACGTTTTATCTTGTTCACACTGTATGCCCGGGCTTGTTGCTCAATAATCTGCCAACGACCTTGAAGTACCCAGAATGCTTGCTCGACATCCTTCCTTGCAGCTTCTTGGTATCTCTTGAACTTGGTGGTTTTCGGTTCTATCGGGCACTTGAAAGACTTCACAAGAGTGGCCCATTCAGGATAAATACCATCTGCTAGGTAATATCCCTTTCCAAACTGATTCGTTGAGGACGTTGATGTCGTTGTTCGAACCAGCAGGGCCAAAGTAAGCATGCCAGATCCACAAATCATATGAAGCAACCGCTTCAAGCATGATTGTGGGATGTCCCTTGTCGCCTCGCGTGTATTGCCCTTGGCATGCCACATGACAGTTCCTCCACCCCCAATGCATGCAATCTATGCTACCAAGCATACCCGGAAAACCATGAACCTGATCATGTTTAGCAGTTAACCGCTCGATATCTGCTTCTGTTGGCCTTCTCAAGTACTCGTCACGATACAGTGTATCACACACTTTAGAAAGCGTCTAAACACTGGTAGCCCGTATCTTGCGCCATTTGCAAGTACTCATCCAAAGCATCAGCCTTATAGCTATACGTTAACTGGCGTATTGCAGAAGTGCATTTCTGGAAAATTTTAAAACCGGGACGACCAGAAGCATCAGTCGCGCCTTTGTGGAAAAACTGAAAGTGCTTCGGTAGCGGTTGAACGCTGTTATAAGAGTGTATATCTCGCGCTATGCGGAGAAACATTTCCTTTCGCATTCTAAACCTTCTACGAAACATGTCGGGTGGGTAAGTTGGTTGAGGCGCAAAGTAATGATCGTATAAAAGTTTTGCAGCACCGAGGTGATCTCGATGGATCACCCTTCAAGTCAACTTGGGTCCTGAAGAACTTGAAGCTTCTTGGATCTGGTTTTCTTCTTCGTCAAAGATAACGCTAAGACAAGCGCCTATGGCCTCGGGATTGAAAACTGCATTCAATTGCGTAACAGCCCAATTGATTGACCCGTACTCGTTTGATTCGTAATCTTCGCTAAAGGATGATGATGAACTAGACATTTTTTTGTGGTGGTGTGTGATTGAAATGGTTTAAAAATGATAGAAGTATGTATGTTTGATAGTGTGATTTGAAATGGTAGTGTGGAAGTGGTTTAAATAGGAGTAGGAAAACAAAATAAAAAATAAAAAACAATACCAACTAGCCGTTGGTTTTGAAAAAAAATTGAAAAAATGTTTTTTTATTTTATTTTTGCAACGGTAAGGAAGTGATTCGGGACCCACCACCACCACTTGCCGTGCGTTCAAAAATGGGAGGAACATACCGACGCCGGTCTAGACACCGTCCGTGCTACCAGCGTCTAGCACCGGCCTCGCATCGGTCGTGCGTCAGAAGCGAGGAAGACACGTTATAAGGATAGGCCTTATTGTTTCTAAAGTGAGGCAAGGAAAAGATTTTCTGTTTTCCCCCCGTCAATCATTCATTTGCTAAATGAAGACAGCTAACTACCAAGATTGGTGGGAAAAAGGTTTTTTGGATGCTTTGAAAGCAATGAAAGTTTTTTTTAGCTTGCTATTTTTTGTTTGATTTTTAACAATATCATTTGTTATATAAAGCAATGAAAGTTTTTTTTAGCTTGCTATTTTTTGTTTGATTTTTAACAATATCATTTGTTATATAAAGCAATGAAAGTTTTTTTTAGCTTGCTATTTTTTGTTTGATTTTTAACAATATCATTTGTTATATAAAGCAATGAAAGCTTGATTTTCATCCGAGTTGGTTACTTGGTTTATGTCTCATGAAGATCGATATGAACCATCTTGCATGGTTTTAGATTCACATTGGGTTGAAGTCTCATCAAATCTTATAGGATGAGGTCCATACTTAAAAAGTTTCTATCTTTGTTGTTGTTTTTTATAAAGTCAACTAAACAAATTTACATTTAGATAGAACTTGGAAGCAACATCTCTATCTTGATAAAAATAAGACTATCTAGTATCTACATATCAACCTTCCCCATAAACGGTTGATATTCGGACCAAAACTCGTGAAAAACGACATTGGATGTTATTATATTTACTTACAACTAAACAAGTCTATATAAATCCGCCGTTCAACCAAAAAAAAAAAAAAGTCTATATAAATCCACACACATTTATGAAGTATGAATAAGACGGTTTGTTACCAAAAAAAGAAAGAAAAAACTTTAGTGTTTTTAAGGACAAAATGGATAATTAAAAATTAACATAACCTTATCTATACTCCTTTATAAAGATTATCCACCCCTTAAAAATAAAAAGTGTTACACAATAGTTACATACGAAAGTACAAAATTGCCCTTAATAAACACCCCCTATGGAAAGGGTTATTAGAGATTACCAAATTTGTCATTAATGAATTAATTTACACTCTAAAGCCTTATCTTGCTAATTTACATTCTAAGTCCTTATCTTATAAAATAATTCTATTATCTTAACATCAACTTACACCACTCGACACCAATTGTCGATGTCATCACCACGCGTCACCAACACCACTAAACCGCGTCGCCGTTACCGCCGCCATTTTTAGAAATAGTTACACAATAGTTACATACGGAATTACTAAATTACCCTTGATAAACACCCACTATGGTAAGAGTTTTTATAAAATACCAAATTTGCCCTTAATGAATTAATTTACACTCTAAACCTTTATTTTAATAATTAACACTTTAAGCTCTTATCTTCTAAAAAATTTCCACTATCACAATTACATCAACCTACACCACTTGACACCGCCACCGCCACCAATAGTACCATCACCGACACCACTAGACCGCCTTCCCCACCACCGCCGCCGCATTGCGCGGGTACCATGCTCGTTAAGTTTTTATATGTAGAGGTGGCTCAAGATCCAAGGATTGGTTTAGATGCTAAAAATGAATTAAGAATACGAAATGTAAAATAATCAAGGTTTAGTCATGCGAGCTAAGTGACCACATACCTAACCACATTAGTTTTATACTATCTCTGACTGTGTGTTGTGTGGTTCGTGATTATGGGATTAGCCGTGATCTTTTTTAATCGGTCAATGTATCATTAGGTAATTTCATATATTTTTTCTTAATTGGTCCTTAATCGATGATTGGTAATTGAATAAATTATCAATAACAAAGGCAATTTATAAAGTAAATCAAACACAAAGTTAATTTTCGAATGTTAAATTTTTTTATTAATCTATGAGCAATGCTTTATCTCAAATAAATGTTGTGTATTTAGGCCGTTTAATTGAAGGATTTTCCTCCTACAAGATATTGAAGGTGAGGGGGCTCTTTAGCGCGGACCCGGTTAAGACAACTTAAGCTAGATCCCCTGTTGCGAGCAAATGATCCACATCTTTCAAAAAAAAAGATTGAAAACCTATTCTGACCTTAATTTTTCCATTGAATACATATTCGGTATTCCCATCCAATCAAAAGACATTTCCATCCAATAAAAAAAAAGACCTTTTTGTAATTGATTTCACAATTTGAATCAATTGGGAATATTTGAATAAACAGAAACCCAATACACTTTTCACTAAAAAGATTGTTTCTTTCAATGTATCATCACTTTTTTTTATAACGATAAGTGTTAGATGTTAATGATTCGAACTCCATCAATGACACGAAGGTGGACAGTATGCTGGAAGTTAGATGTTAGATGTCAATGTATCTTCACTTGATCTAGTAAACACTAAGTTAGTTCCATTTAACGCTTGATATTTCTTTCATTAGCTAATTTCATCGGCGTGAGTTGATTACTTCTATAGTAGATCAATGATAATTCAATTTAATTTATAAGCTTCTAAAACTGTTGATATACGTCATCAACAATTATCGTAAACATAACTCACTAGAATCTTAAGTCACAATATAGAACTAACAAATACTCCTATAATATATTTTATCTTCCAAGACAAAAAAAAAAACCCATCATGTTGTTCAAAAAAGAAGAAGCGAAAAGGTCTTTGTATCAAGGGCATATTCCTCTCTTTGTGGTTGTGGTAGGTGTCTTTTGGGACAGCAAAAGTACAAAAGGCGTTTTCACTTTGTCCCTAAGATTTAAATACTGAACCACCTGTTTTAGTTAACATTAATTAAATTCAACAAATCTACATCTTATAAAACAAATCATGTGTCTTATGGTATTAGGACGTATGTGAACTCATAAAAATTAAAAATGTTACATTACATCCATAGATTTCAATTTCCTGATTGCAAATGACTACAATTATGAACTCATATGTGAGGCTTAGCCAAAGTTTTGACAACTAGTTTGGTAATAGGTAGTACTAGTACATGATGTTTATATTAAAAGAAAACCCCTTAGACAGACAATGGTATATGTAGATTACACAACAAAATTAAAGTTACATATGTTTTTTTTTGTTCGACTTAAATTCACAGAATGAATAGCTTAACAACCAAAGATTATCACTTTTTCCGTTTTCGCGGATAGGTAAGTAACTAGGATTCACAATCACATTCATAATCCATGTAAACAAGACCAGCAAAATATAGATATTATATTATATTATACAAAATATATCAAGGTTATGTATCATATGGAAAAAGTGAAGTTTCTGAAACGAAGCAATGTTTGCCTATACAGGAGGATATAGTTTTTCCTCCTCCCAACAACAAAAGAGATAGCCAAAAGCCCAAAAATTCCCCACATATATATCTACATTATCAATCCCCTCTTCAAAAATTCAATTCTTTTGCCCCCTTTGCCATTAACAACATAATATATATGATTCTATGAATTATAATCCAACTTTGCTTTCGAAACGATAAAAGAGACTCAACTCACGATCATAGGGTTGTAAAACTACTTGATGGCATATGATTTGTTGCAAACAACCTCAAGTGCTTCCATTATCAAACCCGAAAAACTTGTCATCGCTTGAAAAACTCCTGGCAAACCAGTTTGGATATTGTTTAAAGTCATAGCTCTTGTTACCTCTACTGCCTTTGAGTGCCTGACCATTTCGTCCTCAACTCGTCTCTGACATGCCACTAGCTCCGACTTTTTCTCAGAAAGCGGGTCCCGTGCGTCCAACCCGTGCTCATTTTCAGGCCCGCTGCCTGGGAGCCCAAGCCCAACCATAGAGTAAGAATGGTAGTACTTTTTCTCTATGCTTCTTAAAGAAGATGCTTTCTTTTCAAGCTCTTTTGATGCTGATTCAGTGCGCTTTTTCACTTTCATTTCCTCTGCTTGTTTTTGAGATATTGAATGAACAACATTTATGAAGCTTTTAATGGCTTCAGAAGCCACTGTGTCAGGTAAACGATCAAGGGCTAGTTTCCACTCATCAAAGACTAAGTAAACATCAGAGGGTTGTGAGCCGTTGATGTTTGCTTCTTCGGTATTGATGGGAAGGAGAGTGAGTTTGAACCACTGATGAAGAGATCTGATGAAATCTCTCTGAAATTTTATCAGGCGGCAGAAACTGGTGTGCCATGCTGACACAGCGGCTTCAAGATCACGGGTCGCTTGGCGGTGAAGGTCGGAAGTTGACTCCCCTTTGGATGACCGGTTAACTAGGCCCCGAACTTGTTGAACAACATGGTTTTGGACTTCATGGCATTGGTTCATTGATCTCCACATGTACATGAACCTGCACCAAGACATTAATATTGTTCAGATATCCATGTACACACCCTCATTCCATTAAAATCACAATTTCATTTACAAAATACTCTTCAAGCTATGTAATTTAGCAGATTAATGCAATTTTGAACCAATGAAATACAAAGGGGTCAACTTGGGCTATGTTTCATATCTGCTGGGTCAAATATTGGGTCAAGCTAACAGATCTAACTAAGCTGAAAACAGGTAGTCAAGTAGTCAACTGGGTTGAACGTCACATGAAATGTATTCAAATGCATAAAACATGCTACGCATTACTAATCAAAAGTTAGATTATTAGTGTCACAAAGACACAAATTTCAGTCCATTAATCATATATAAGATAATTTATCGAAGTTTCCAAGAGAAACACCATTAAACATTTAAACCAAGGTCATCATTCTAAATAAAACACTATTAACTCAATGTCATCAACTCATCATTCAAAAAATAAATAAATAACCAGTACACTAATTTGGGTCCACAAAGGTCAAAACCACAAAAATCTCTTACTGTAATTATTATGGGTATTCAAGACAGAAACTACAAAGAATACTTCTTCGAACTATGTACAGATGTACTCGGTACTGAATTTTCAAAATTGGTGAGAATTAATAACTTCAAACATTGTGATCACATAACCACAGGGGATGGTGGCTAGTGGTAAAGGCTTGGGCTCTTAGGATGAAAATACCTAGAGGTCTCAAGTTCGTAGGAGCAAAAAATATACCCCTTATGGCCACAGAGGTTCACCCACGAGGCCGCGATGACTCCGGGATACCCCCAAAGCAGGTGGTCCTCCTTGGGATTAGTCGGCTTGCAAAACAATTTTATTTCGGAGTATATGTTTATACGTGCTTGATTGGAGGAGAAAAGATCAGCCTATAACACATGTAGATATAGAATAATAGAACCGTAACGAAAACCAACTAAATAGATATACTGGAATAGGAGTTCAATTTTACATAATGAACGTGTCGGTTTCAAAGTTCAGAAGAAACTTTATAAAGATAATAATTATAAGAAGAAAAGAAAAAACCATAAAGGAGAGGCAGGCTAGGTCCATGGCACTTTAATATGACCCAGGACAGATGGTCAACCAACATAAATTGGTGCATTTAATAAAAGTTCATATCTTGATCTTTCCCAGCACATGTCAATAAATTTTGTACTCAAGTATTTGAATTTTTACAAAATTTCCCTCCAAACCATGTGTACATTAAAACAGCATATTCTTTAGAAATTCTTGGTCATTTATTAATAGAAATATATGTAGCCTTGTATCGAAATAGATAATATGACAGCTTTTATGATCTTTATGGGCAAATTACATAAAACAGCAAACTACTTTTGTTTAATTCTCATTCAGGCAACTTACAATTTTTTACACAAAATAGCAAGTAACTTCCAAAATCATCCATTATAGGTAAAATGGAAAGAATAAAAGTAGCCAGCAATTGTCTACAAAGAAAAAAATGAAATTAAACAAGAATACTTTGATTTCACATATTTGCCGGAACAATTGGCCAATCCCAGTTTAATACTTTAACTCTCAGTCATTATGTGTTGGTCCTCTCAGTTTAACATTGTCGTGATCTGAGCGATGCAAGTAGCGAATAACATATGCTTACAAGCAACACCAATTTTTTAACTTTAAAGTACGTAACTGACCGAGGTAAACAAGCAGAAAGGATTGGAAAACCAATTACCATACTTACTACGGAGTAAAACTTACCTTTAAAGGTCAGTGTTCTAAGTTCTAAGCATACATGCAGTGACAAAAAAATAAAGAGGTTGCATCTTTAATCCAATGAGTTGTAAATGAGGCAATTCGGGTATACTTTATCGCAAGTAAGTCAAACGAGAAAATGAAAAGGCAAGTTCAATGAAAGGGTCAAATAGTCAGTCAAAGTATATTTTGAATTGATATACTCCCCTATATCATTATAGTTAAACAATTAAACTACCATTGAAACATTATAAGTTGTGAAATCAAATGTGATGCTATAACTGTTTTTAAATAATTAAAATAATTGGACAAAAAGTGTTTTGGAGGTCCCAACCTGACCTATGCCAAAAAACTACCCATTTGAACCTACCATGTTTCCAATGCTAACTAAAAACTACAGTATACAATATATACAGGTTTTGTTATTTGTATGTATTTAGCACTGAAAATTGAGAAATTAAACATGGGAAGCAGTTACTTACCCATGACAAAGCTCAACAAGTTGCGGGACTAGCTCGGCATCTCGTAGTCCAACAATAGCCGTAGAGGTGGTTGAGACGGCCTGAGATGTAACAACAATTAGCGACTGCAGCCTTTTTATTGTCGCCTTTGTTTTGTTCAGTTTACTCTCATCTTCTCCTTTATACTCCTGGTTCTGTAGTGCCGATAATTTCCTCTCATGCTCAATTTTAACCCCTTCTCTTGCCTAAATAAATCAGTCAAATTAGTAACTACATTATGACTCAGGCTCATTAATCAAAGTCTCAGTATAACCAAATCATCGTTATATTTAAATTTCAACCGAAGTCTTTGAGTGTGGGTATTATTTTACCACATATTGAGATATTCGATAAGAGTAACCATTTAATTAGCTTAAATAAATATATATATATATATATACAAAAATCTAATTGTGAAGCTGATAATGGACTAATATGTAAATTTAACTTGTACCTTCTCTTGGAAAAAGTATTGAGAATTTATGGTAATTTTATAAAAATCCCAAAAAAGAACACAAGACATAGTGAATATGACATATCAATCATTTCAGGTTCATGGTTAAAAACAAGCTTCTGCCAATATAAGATCAATAAAACACAGGGTATTTCATATTAGCAGCTAACATTGTTGTTGCCTGCTAGGCATGTAAAACCAAAACATTATTTTGTTTCTAAGTGAGTTGGCAGACATACATTTAACCCCACTGGCTTTCTTTTCCTAATTTGATGACAAACAAAGATTGCTCCAGGTTGTCATACTTTGTCAGACTCCCCTGTTACTTCTTACAGGGGCAATTTGGTCATTTCCAAGATATCTTTTTTTTTCTTTCTTTTCTTTTTAACCCAACATTATCGCAAGGGAAGTGATATTAGTACCACATAAGTTGATTAATTTACGACAACTATGTATTAACTGTTGTATGTTGTAATACTTGTAAAGTTTGGTAAGTTAATCAATTTTGGTGGTACGCATATCCCTTCCCTTATCACAATGTGTCATACATGGTTGTTATTTACCAATGCCAATTTTGGTCATTACCCAATAGCTTAAAATTTGAAAAGAATACAGAATTTACAAGATATCCTTTTGTGTGCATAGTATAGTACCATTCTTCCCAAAGATGATAGCTTGGAGGTGTAAGATATTATAAAAATAGAGGTAGGAGGTTTCGAAAGAAGTAGGTTGGAAAAAGTAAGAACTTTTTCAACATACCCTTTTTTCATGGCTCAAAGTGTGCCACACAACACAATACATGGTCAGACTACCATAAAATACTTACAAGGACATTTTGGTCATTCAATAACAAAATATAATCTACATAAAAGGATTTCTATTACAATATGCCCTTTAATATTTCTTTCTTTTTTTCTCTCCTTCCATATGATATCTTCTATTCAGCTAAAGGTCCATGTAAAGCATCTCTATAGGTAATACCTTTTTGTCCAATGACTAATTTAAACCTCAATAATTGAACTATGTTGGCAAAAACACTATATCTAAGGCACACAGTCATATGTACATGCATATATAATCATACTATTACAACTAAAAGTAACATTTTCTATTTTTCTTATGATGGTCATTTTAGAATAAAGTAAAAGTTTGAAAAAACAATGACTTTTTTTCTAGATACACTGTTTCTATAACACAATGGATAAAACTATTCCAATGCAGTGATTTCCCACCATAGGTATAATGGTCAAAATAAGTGAAGCTATATATTGACCAAGGGCATTTTAGTCATTTCACAAAAATCCACCACCTAAAGATCATATCATCCTCATCAACAAAGGCAACTTTTTTGTGTTTTTCCACCATTTTGCACAATCTTTATCTCAACATCTCTTTTGAAAAAATTGGCAAAAAAAACAACACAAATCAATTTGTTAATCATTTCCTGTTACTGACTTGTACTGTACAAATATTTTATGCAGACAACAGTTTTTAGGGTTCAAAAGAGGGGTACCTTCACTTCTTGGTACAGCTTCATTTCCCAAGCCAAAAGTCTTTCAAGAGTTGAACATAAACTCTTTGAACCGCCCGGTTCACCTCCCATTGAACCCGGTTCAAACCTGTACTTTACTGCCAATGGTGGCTTTGATGTCCAGCTTGAACTCAAATTACTCAATACACCACTTGAATGATACACAGTTTCTACATAAATTAAATCATAAATTATTCAGAGTTAGTAAAATAAAATCAATCAAAACTAATAAAAAAATGTAATTTGGTTTAGCTAGTTATCTTGGCTTATTGAATTTATTTTTTTTCAAAAATCCAATAAGCTCAGTTTTATCAGCTTATGAGCTTTATTAACTCGAAATCAAAATAGGTCAAGTTGAAAAGCTCATAAGCCGTTAAAACAGAGCTTTATCGGTTTTTTGAAAAAAAAATCAATAAGCCGATAAGCCGGGATAAGAAGCAAAACCAAACACCCAGTAAAAAAAGTAGGAGTCTTACTTTTTAACTGCCGGAAACTGCGGTCGAGCTGAGCCCGACCGGTTTCCAGCATTTCAGAAACTTGTTCACCAGCATCACCTGCTTTATCAAAATACTCCTTAATAGAAGCAACAATCTCAGTCAAATTCCTATGCCTAATCACCATTCTCATATCACCATTATCATTATTATCATTATTATTAAACCTATCCTTATCATTATAATAAGATTCTTCTGCTGACTCCCCGTACATTTTCTTCCCGGGAAATAATTTACTGCTTTTCGAAGCAGTAAACCCGGAAGAAGAAGAAGACGAATTATAAGAAGCCGGTACAGCTTCGGATCCTTGGTTATAAACCGAGGATCCGAAGTTCGACCGGCTTCCAATTTCAGATCTAGAATCTGATCTTGACATATTATCAATTTCCATATCATCATCTTCTTCTTCATCATCATCATAACTAGTTGAACTAGTAGTACTATAATGATCATGATGATCTGCCCATTCACTACATTCTACTTCTTCTCTTTCTTCTTTTTTTTCTTCTTTTTTATTTAAATTTTTTTTTATTGGTTTTTTTATAGGTTCATTATAATGAGAATGTGAATAAACCGAAGAAGAAGAGCGATCGTCTTCTTCTTCTGTTTCGGAATTTGGGTTTTTTCGGTCAAAGTATTCGGAATCAGGAGGGGAAGGGGGGTAAAAATTTTCCCAGTTCCAAACTGATGATGTTTGTGAAGGGGTAGAATTGTAATTTGCCTTTTCAGCATTGTATGTATATATATCTTCATTTTTGTATCTATATGATTCCGTTTCACTTGATTCTGATAAAATGTGAGGTAGTTTGACTTTTACCGGTGGAGGTTTACTCCGCCGCGGCTGCCGCTGTTTCGAGCTGGCAACTGACGCCGCCGGTGACCGGGATACCGCCGGCGCCGGCACCGGATTTTGTGTTTTGTAAGAGTGGAACGAAGGCGGTGGTGGTGGAGCTTGTTGTGTTTTGTAGGACCGAAATGACGACGATGATGACGGCGGACGCGGCGGTGGTTTGACGGTGGAGGTGGAGGAAGGAGTAGGGAGGAGGACGGCGGGGGTTTGGTCGGCGACGGAGAGGGGTTCGCCGGCGGCGAAGACGGAAAGGGCGGATCCGGTGACTTTTAAAGAGCGGCAGTAGTCGGAGTGAGCGGCGGCGAGGTGGTGGCGGGCGTAAACGGCTTCTTTCATCAAACGACGTCGTTCTTTACAACGTCTGACTGAATCTTCATTGCCTAATTTTGAAGCTGTACAACCCATTACCGGAAATCACTTTGTGTGATTTTTTATGTTTTTTATTTTGAGTAGAAAAAAGAGTGTGACAGGGTATAGAGATAATGTATGTGTGATTTTTCAACTAACTAAAATTGTGGATTTATGTTGTTTTTTTTTTATATTTTTGAAAGAGTAAAGTGACTTGGAAAAAGACACTAAAAATCAGTAGTAAACTTTTGGCAAAAATAATACACACCGTATTACACAAAAGGTTAATAGTAATATAGAATAGAATACTCTAATAACCATTTGTTTTATAAGATCAAGAAGAAAAGTTTATGGATGTTAATATAAAATAATTAAAATAGATATCATGTGATATGTTAATAGTTAAATGGGTAAAGTTATCTAGAAGCTGTAAAAAGTGATAATAACTTGGAAGGTAATATAAAATAAACTGAAGCATGGTATAAAAATATCGTATAAAACACAAGAGTAATTACTTACTATAATAAACCAAATGGGTGTAAACAGTAACTTTTGTCTTCCTCTGCATTTATAGTAACTTTTGAGTTTGGTTGAGTGGTAAAGACCTTGCCCCCTAAAGGGGAGGTCCCTGGTTCGATTCCTTCTCCCAAATGTTTTTAAATTCATTTTTTCTTTTCAAAATTTACATTTTTAACCCATAAAACTTTCATATGTAACCCTGAAATTTTATATTTGAATAAATTGATATACATACTTTTATAAAACTTTCATATATAACCCTGAAATTTTATATTTGAATAGATTGATATATATATACTTTTGTCTTTTTTTTTTGTTTTCTTTGATTTTATATAAAATCAATTTAAGTAACATATTTTTGTTTAAACATAACCTTTTCCTTGATAAATTTTTTAAAAAGTTTTTGTTTCTAAATTTTAATTTTGGGTTTTTTTTAATATCTGTTTTCTTTTATTTTTATTTTGTAATATTTTGATTTTTTAACATTTTGTTATTTATAAAAAAAAAATTATACTTTGATATATTTTTTTAGCAAATTTTTTTGTAGAATTTTGTTTTACATATATTCTTTTGATTCTTTTTGTTTCATTTTCTGTTTTCTATTCACTTTTGAGTTTCTTTATTAATGCTTTTCCTTCATGATTTTTTTAGTAAACATAAACGTGATGGTATATCCGTATGTTGTCACGTGCCATACCATGTAAAAAGGCCGCAAAACTAGATACGCTTAACATACCAAATATTAAACAAACATGGTCTTAGATGGAGTGGCCAACTTTTGAATGTGTTGTGTTATTGCCCTTAAATAAACATATTTGCGTTTTATTTCTTCTTTACAAGGTTTTTTTAAACATTATGTTTTACGCAATTATTAATTTGGAAGTAAACATTTACGATGTTGTGTTTGTGGTAATGCATTTAAATAACAAAACGTGAAAAAACAATAATTACAGCCCCGCAACGCGGGGCTTCCGAATTACCTAGTTTTCTATATTAGAACATTATTATTTTTAAATGTGTTTATCAAACTTACAAAAACTTTTTAACATAAATTTTTAATATGTAAAAGAAGAGAAGGGATTCCCTCAAGGCCTCAAGTTACCAACTTAACTAGTCAAGAATTAAGATTATAACACCATCTTTTTAATATTAACCTTTAATTTTAAATCAAGAGTCAAGATTACTCTAACTTGACCCCTCAAGTTATTTGTAACTTGAAGAGATCTCCACCCGTAAAAGAATCACATCTTTTTCTTTTAACTATTGTCAGTTTATTATAACACGATCAACTAAACTTTCATGAAATAAATTTCCAACAACTAATTAGTAAGTTATTATTCAATTTTTACCGTAATTTAACATACTCTTTTTTGAAAAGTTTGATGTTACTAATCAGTCATCACACGTTGAAAAGTTATTTTGGAAAAAGTCGGATTCTTAAATATGAATGTTGACTATTTACAGTCTATGTATGTAATTGATAAATTACGTTTGAAGTCACATAATTATATAAACAGTTTAAAGGTAATAATCGGAGTTAAAATGTGTTTAAGAAAACTTTAGAAAGTTGAATATCATTTATTAACTAAAAATAAATAAATACCCGTCATTTAAAAATCTGTATAGTTGAATAATAATCATTTATGTTGTTAAGTCTAAAATCTAGTTTATTCATCTAAAAGTTACAAATAACCTTGACAATGTTATTCCATTATAGGGTTATTAACATTCTTCAATATACATTATAGGTTTATAGTTTCAAGCTTTATTTGTGAAGGTTAGATCATGTTTGAGTAATGGATTTCTGGTAAAGGTTCCATTTCATGGTTTAAAATAGGTGCTGTTTAATGTCCTTAGCCGGTGCCGTGGTGGTTTGTAGTGGTTCTGTAAACGGTTCGGTTCGGTTAGCTAGAAATTTCGAACCGTTTTTCGGGTTTCGGTTCGGTTCGGTTAGTTAGAAATTTTGAACCGTTAATTTCGGTTACCCGCAAATCGGTTACCCGAAAAAGTCGGTTAATTTTGGTTTTATTTTCGGTTAACCATTTATCAAAGTTATGCTAATATAAAGTTTAAGTTTTCAATTATAATAGTCAATTTACATTGTATTAATTAATTTTTCTATGTATTTAATAGTTATTTAACTACATTAATATTTTGTTTTATAAATAAATTTACATTACATCTAATTTTGAATTACTTTTTTCTAACGTTATATTTATGCAATGCAAGTTTCTATTTAAGAGTATCATGATTTACTACTTAAAATGTCTTCTATATGATATTACTAATATTTTTGATAAATATCTTAAACAAAGTTAACAACTTTTCTTAAAAAGAGTATATATATAAGAAAATTACTTAGAATATCCGAATGTCCAAAATTAATCATAGATTGTGAAAAAAAGTTAGTAAAATTGTTAATATTTTAGACAACAAATACAAAAAATTAACTAAATAGATATGTCAATGATGCATTCATGTAATACATATATGTGTAAATATACATATATATGATTATGTGTAGGTATAATCAAAATTCGGTTCGGTTCGGTTAACCGCGGGTAATAAATATTGAAAACCGTAACCGAACCGTTACACATCGGGTATTTTGTTTTCGGTTTTTTCGGGTTTCGGTTTTTTCCGGTTTCGGTTTTTTCGGTTTTGGATCACGCGGTTCGGACCGGTTTTTCGGTTTTCCGGTTCATTTCTTACACCCCTAGTTTGTAGTTGAAGATCATCAAGGCAGATATATCAAATTTGCTTGTCTTAGGGATGGTATAGCTCCTAGCTCAAGCTATTGTGAGATTGTTTTTGACAAGATATCTGTTGATTCCAACTATTATTATGATGGTGAAATGTTCTTGATTTTGAGTCATTTCCATAAAGGGTCGGGCATAATCATTCACTTTGGACTCCTTAAGGCTAAAAGGTATGTTATTGTTGTGGCATTTGGGGTTGCCTGAGAAAAAAAAATGAGAGTGGAGTTATCTGAGATGGGTAGTCTAAAACTCCTAATGATTGGTTGAGGAAATAAAAATAAGAGAGAGTAGAGACATACTTCATTGTAAGGATGAGCACATTTTCCCAAGTCCCGATCCCGTCCCGATCCCGATCCCGAAAAGTGGTACCGAATGGGACTTGGGACCGGGACCGGTACCCATTTTCCTTAGTTCGCGGGACTTGAGACCGCGGTATCGGGATTTGGTACCAGGAAGTGGTACCGAATGGGAAATGGGACCGGTACCGGTACCAAGTTTTTGAAAAATTCGGGACTCGGTACCATCGATACCGGGACGGTACCGGGACGGGACTGGTCCCATGCCCATCCCTACTTCATTGTGATTGACTGGGCTTACAATTAGTCAACAGAATCTTGGCAAACCATGGGGATCGCTTGTTATGCATATCGCCTTGTGGGGGGTAGTGTAGCAGGCGACCCACCGACGAAATTCGCTTGTATCGCCCCTCCACCCGCCCCATTCCATTTAGTTTTAGCATGTAGTGCACATATAATTTTTGGATAGTGATATATCTACAATAAAGTTTATTCATTAACAAAAATATAGATTTTATTATAACTATATAAAACATGCATTAATGCATTATTGTGATTGGTTAAAATTTGCTGTAGATTTATCACTTCCTATTATCTTTTGGCTATCGACTTTTTCTTCTTCTTTTTTCCTAACATTATATACATCATCGTGCAACTTAGGGATGAGCAAGAAGTCCCAAATCCCGATCCCGTCCCGGTCCAGAGAAGTGGTACCGAATCCCGACCGGGATCGGTACCGGTACCCATTTTTTTGAGTTTGCGGGATCGGTACCAATCGGTACCGGTACCGGGAAATCCCGAAAATACCGAGGTAGTCCCGAAGTCCCGATATATTAGCTGCAAGGTGGAATTTAGGTAAGCTTTGTCTGGTTATCTAGCTTACTGCCACGATTGGAATCATTAATGTTTGAAAATTGGTCAATTTACATATACAAAACTAACATAGCTAATTAAGAATTTTTTATATAAAGTGACTCTTATTCTACATATACATAATCATTAATCAAATACGAGTACTAATTTATATGAAGTTTTTGCTTTCAACATACGTAAAAGCATGCCATTCACACTGAAACAAAATGCTAACATTTAGTATTTTGTGTCAATTAAATAGGACGACATGTCTACATGTCTATTCGAAAATTTAATCCTAACGAGTTAGTAATAACAAGCCTTTTATGCTATTCAGCTATAGATTATGTCTTCAATTGAGTTGCTAATCTATACATTTTCTTCTAGTTGATGTAAACAAGGGCACATGGCCTTCGATCTCCATGTGACTAATTATATCTGCACCTAATATCTAGCATTCTCATTCACCTTGTAAACAAGCTGCTTTCCTTTTTAGTCCAAACTCCAAAGTTTCTTCCTAAAGTCAAGAATGTGCAATATCATTTTTGAGGTGTTCTGTTTTTGGTGCTACCAGAGAAAAAGCTTTCATATACTAAATGACAGAATTAGTTTTTTATATCAATACAGGGAGACAAATAAGAAGAATCATTTGAATCATATGATATATGTTAATTTGCGAAAATTCGGTACTAGTCGGGATTTGGAACCGAAATCCCGGTCCCGTACCGATTCGGTACTAGTTAAGAGTTGAAATACATCTAATTTGACCACTTAAGGGTATCATAATCTGTAACACCCCAAGCCAAAGGCTCGAAATATTATGGAAATCATATAGCACAAGGTGGGATTAATGTAGAACATGAACTAAATGCAAATAAAGGATTCAGTGAATCCATACAATAAGATAAACAAGTATCAAAAATACATACAGAGCAAGTCATCATCAAATATTACAACGGAACATCAAAAGGTGGCTAACGGTTCTAAGTACAATGCAAAAGAAGGCAAATGGATCCTTGATCCATATAAGTCCAAGTCCGGGTTCAACAGCAAGCAAATAATCAGACTCCACGCCCTGAATTAACCTGGTTACCTGAAAAGTGTACTAAGCATAGTCAACACAAGGTTGGTGAGTTCGTAGTAATGGTCCATTAGAAACCATCGTCAATAATCATAATATACGAGTAGAGGCGAAACATGACTTACAGTGATCCTCTACGAAAACACAACGACATCCACAACAAAATTACGCAAACAAGTAAGACGTGTAATAAACAATACACTCAAGTAATATACGTAACATCCATTCAAATCAAGTATCATAATATACGAGTAGAGGCGAAACATGACTTACAGTGATCCTCTACGAAAACACAACGACATCCACAACAAAATTACGCAAACAAGTAAGACGTGTAATAAACAATACACTCAAGTAATATACGTAACATCCATTCAAATCAAGTATCATAATATACGAGTAGAGGCGAAACATGACTTACAGTGATCCTCTACGAAAACACAACGACATCCACAACAAAATTACGCAAACAAGTAAGACGTGTAATAAACAATACACTCAAGTAATATACGTAACATCCATTCAAATCAAGTATCATATCCTCTTCAGTGGGATTTATACAGGTCATATATCGTATCCTCTTCAGTGGGATTTATACACTACATACGTCATATCCTCTTCAGTGGGATTATACACGTCACACGTCATATCCTCTTCAGTGGGATTTATACACTACATACGTCATATCCTCTTCAGTGGGATTTATACACTACATACGTCATATCCTCTTCAGTGGGATTTATACACTACATATGCATCAATCAACATCCATTCATCACAAGTCCATCAATCATCAAACATCAAATTAAATTAAACTATACGTACATACACTTAGGAGGATTCTACTTTCTTCGAGTCCCAGATGCTTATATATAGGGTCACCCGCAGCCTTCCCACCACATCTAAAGCCCTTGGAAGGTATAACCGACTTCCATGTATGCACGTCTATCCTAACAGTAATAATAATAAAATAATAATAGTAGTATAAACCTATCGCAACCCTTTACGAAAATCAATCAGATGTGTCCAACAACTCATCATTCAATCATTCAGTCAAACATTCAATCGATGACCATTAATTCATAAATTCATCAATACAACGATAAAAGTATGAATAAGTGCGTATCACGCAAGTCAAGTATATCAGGGCATTCATGTCTATCCCAAACGTATTCCCAAGTCCATCATTTACTCTAAACAACGCGTATATACACTTCGGAGGATTTTACTTTCATCAAGTTCTAGATGCTTATGTATAGGGTCATCCGCAGCCTTCCCACCACATCTAAAACTCTTTGAAAGTAAAACCGACCTCCATGTATGTACTTCTATCCTAGAGAGTTACAATATCACAAACACCTTCGTAAACCATCACACGATCAATCAAAACTGTCTACCAAACTACAATCAATCAGAAATTAACTAGACAGGCAATCAAGTCAACCAAACAAACAAACAACACGTATATGTACACTTTTCAGCCCGAATCTCTATCGAGTAGGGAGCTACGAAACTCACCTGATCGGCAAAGAAGTTAAGTTTGATACAAAGTTGAGCTACAGTCGTTCGATGTTCGCTTCGCGTCCAAAACCTAAATATCGATCGTATACATTCACATTAACATACATACACACACATACGAAGTTATCAAGTATTCGGCAAAACCCTAATTAGGTCTCCGAAGTGTTTCTCGACGTTAAATGACTTCTAAGACTCTTATTCAATGTTACATAAGTTAAGAAGTGAATTAGATCGAAGTCCGATGCGTTACAAAGGTCCTGAAAGTCAAATTAGGTCAAACAAGAAAATCAGAAAATTACAACTGGCGTAAGCTACGCCCCTATGGGCCGTAACTTACGCCCATACAAAGTTTAAGTGCAAGGGGCGTAAACAGAAGCAATTTGGCGTAATGAAAATGGAGAGCACCGTAAGGTACGCCCACATTTGGCGTAAGGTACGCCCAAAGAAAATATAACTGGCGTAACTTACGCCCCATAGGGCCGTAGGTTACGCCCCTTACTGGGCAGCAATATGACCAGGAGCATTTTATGCAGAAAAACAAGAACCCAAAACCCTAAATCGCATTGCAAGATTAAAGGACTCATTTTGATGTTATATTTGACCTTCAAACACCTAAATACACTTGCCCAAACCCATATTTCCATCCATAACATCATCAAATTCTCCAAATCGATCAAACCCTAATTAAACCCTAATTAACCCAAAACTCATTTTAAGGCGATTTAGAACTTGTAAATGTACGAGATGACTAGAAACGAGTAAACTAACATAAATAGAAGTAAATGGGATGAATTAGACTTACCAAAACTTCCTTTCCGACTAGAACCCGAATTGGGTCAAAATGGGTAAAAGTCTTGCACTTCTAAATGAAATCCTTTGATAAGACGATATGAGTTAAAGATGCTAATGATTCTCGAGTTAATCTAAACCCAAAGCACCAAATATACCAAGAGAAAAGAAGAGAGGAGATGGATTGGTCTTGTTTTTCACTTAGAGAGAAAAAGAGAAGGAGGAAAAGAGAGTGTGTGGTAAATGGAGAGATAAGGGGGGAGGTTCACTAGTAGGCTCATGGGTCATGGGTTTAGCCCATGGGTCGACCCGTCTCCAATTACAAGCCATTTCACATATCGTTTCACATTTAATCGCCGGTTAAGTTATACTATCGACCCGACGAACATACCACATAGTCATTTAATCACAAAACGACCCAAATACTTCATCAACTCAAATTGTTAGTCAAATTGCACGTAAAGTCAAACGGTCAAAACTCACGGATGTTACATAATCCATTTAATTGCGTGAACATTTAAATTTAAGATCTTTTTGGCTTTTATATCAGCTTTTAAAATTGTGGTCGATTTCCAGCCTCTCTAGTTACAACATTTTCTTTTTGTTGTTGTATCTACACAATCTCATATAGTGTATTAGGGTCGGTTATTGTATATATAATTACAATAGTTTAAGATCTATTTATTGAAGCATCCTTGTAATTCTTATAATTGGTGTAAATAAAGGAAACTGATATTCGAACCACAACTTTCGATTAATTTACCACATACATGCTTTATTGGGTTATACCGTATGCTTTTAAAGTGATACATAAATATGTCAAATTTTGTGATACGAATATCATTTTCTGTAAATTAAGAGTTGGTGTGGGTTTCGGTAGTCTTGAAGCGATGAATCAAGCTCTTTTATATAAGTGGCGGTGGAGAGCATTAAGTAATCCTAATAGTCTTTGGGTTCAGGTACTAGGTTCCATACATGGCTCTGATTGTTTTTTCAAGCCTAGTGCTAACGGTAGAGGAGTTTGGTACAATATTGTGCAAGTAGCAAAGATTATTCATGACGTTCCTAATATAACTGCCAATGTTATAACTCGAAAGGTAGGAAATGGAAATAATACTAAATTTTGGACTGATCTCTGGTGTGGCAACTCTACTCTAGCCTAACAATTCCCTCGGCTGTTTGCGCTTGAGGTAGACAAAGAGTGCACTATTTCAAATCGAAGGGAGAACAAAATTTGAAAGTGGAACTGGAGGAGGGACATCAGAACTGCTCGAGAAGAAGACATGGTACAAAAGCTCGTTACTTGTCTCCCTGTGCACCTGAATAATGATACCGATCGATGGGAGTGGCTGCTCAATGGGAAAAAAGAATTTTCAGTTGCTGGTCTGCGCATGACATTGGATAAATATAAGCTGCCCAACAACACTACTCAAACGATATGGAATAGTCTCGTCCCCAAGAGGATCAATTTGTTTGTTTGGAGACTTAGAAGAGAATGCCTCCCTACTAGTATCAATCTCTTTGCAAAAGGTATTGATGTAACATCGTTTAACTGTCAATTTTGTCACAATGGAGTCGAGCTTGTTGAGCATATTTTCGACGAATGCAAAATGAACGTTGATATTCGAAAGCACTTATCTTCCTGGTTGAAAAGTGACATATCAAGTCTTCCACCTGAAGGTCTATTGAATTGGTGCAACAACTTGGATAAACTGTAACACCCCACCGTTGGCGGAAACATGAGGTGTCATGAAAAGTACAGCACGACATGGAATTACATAGATACTGCTAAATGAAATAGAATATAATAAATATATTCCCAAAACATGAGTTCAAGTCATAATGATGCTAGAACAGCTTAATACAATAAGTCCATAAACGGTATAGTCCAAGGCATGTAGCCTTAAAGTCTGACAATACGCAATGGAGCATAAATCTCCGAAGTCCAGTCCTAGCATAAAAGTCTTTATCCCTGATTAGCCTGAGTACCTGAAAAGTATACTAAAACGTGTCAACACAAAGGTTGGTGAGTTCTTAGGTTTTAGTCAAAAAGTCTAGTCAAGAAAGAAGTCTTTTGTCGATTCTTTTAAGTCAAAACAAGTATTTGTTCAATATATAATGAGCAGAGTTACACCATATAAGTCAAAGTACTCAAGTCCCAAGTCCAAGTCTCAAAGTCTCAAAGTCACAAGTCTCATAGTCACGAGACCCAAAGTCTCAAAGTCTGGTCTTATGGTACCTGCCTCAGTCCAAATCAGTCTCAAAGTCTGGTCTTACGGTACCTGCCTCAGTCCAAATCAGTCTCAAAGTCTGGTCTTATGGTACCTGCCTTAGTCCAAGTCTCCACACATACAATAAGCACGTCCAACAATCACATCACAAAGCACAACAAACAAACACATAATCACACACAAACAAACAAGATCAGAGCACGTCAAATGGCACAAGTAACTCTATATGTACAGGCTCAATATTGAACATAAGCAGAAATCGACAAAACTGTTTGAAAAAGAAGTATACTTTCCACCCCAAAACTGGTAAAAAGAGGGGCTACGAAACTCACCTGAAAGCAGCACAAGCACAAGCACCCTAGAATCAACCAATAAGAACACGAACAGCCAAGTACACCTGAAACACGTACAGTACACTATCTGTCCAAAAGTCCTACACTGTCCACAAGTCACCCAGTAAGTACTTACCTAATTGTACACGTCTATGTCCTATATTAGTGTCTTAAAAAATGCCATATTTAATGTCGTAATATATTATACTTGAATAGTACTTTTAATGTTCAAGAACGACGTTAAATCTTGAATTAATTGTCTAAAGTGATAAGACTTTTCGTATTAGCTCGATTGACAATAACAGGATAGAACCCAAGAATGGACACTGGAGCATCTTAAAGCTTTGACCTTAAACATATTGATGTTAAGGCTTTGAGGTTAATGTCTTTGAGGTTAAATGTAAATGACTTAAAATTTCTCTTGACCTTACATCCTTTGAACTTAACATCTTCTTTGAGTTTAAAATCCTTTGATGTTAAAAATTCCTTTGAACTTAACATCTTCTTTGAGTTTAAAATCCTTTGATGTTAAAAATTCCTTTGAACTTAATGTCAAAACTTAAAATTCCTTTGACCTTAAATCTCTTGAGTTTAATTATTCCATTGAACTTAAATTAGATCTGGACTTATTGTCATTGAGGTTAAGGGCTTTGAGATTAAAGTGATTGAACTTAAAATTCTTTTGAGGTTAAATTCTTTGAGCTTACACTTTCTTTGAACTTAATCCTTTGAAGTTAAACAAAGTCGACAAGACACACAAAATTGTCAAACTAATATTTCTTTGAACTTAAAAGAAATGTTATTGAGGTTAAATAATCTGATTAACACTCAAATACCCAACATCAGACTCTAAATCGGATCCAAATTAAGAAAAAGAGATGAACAAAATGAGTTGACCAACTTTGACCGAAACCCTAGGCTATGAATGTGACCAGATCCGGTCAGGAAGAAGGAAAGGAACACGATTTCAAGAACATAGCTTCAATTAACACTCATATCCAATCTAGATCAGTCCGAAAACAACCTAAAAAATCACTTTTATTCCCGTTTTTCAATTAGTTCGATTTATATGTATATGAACAAGGACCAAAACTTTGATACAAGCACCAAATCCAAGCAAGAAGATAATTTTCGGATCTATGAGAGGAGGAAGAATACGATTTTGAGGCTTGAAACACGATTACTACACAAATATTGCTCAGATCCGATCGATTTATGCTCTAATCTTACATATATTTTCGGTTTTAAAGGTTTTGAGGTATATATATATATATAAACTGATTTTACATATATTTGTAAGAACTTTTCGGATTTAAACATAAATATATACATGTAAACAAACCTTACCCAAAACTAAAAGAAAATTGATGGAGATGATGAAGATTGATGATGGCCGAATTTTTGAGATGGAGAAGAGTGTGTGCAGCCGTGAGGAGGGAGAAGAGGAAGAGGGAAAGAGTGAAAGTGAAGGATTAGGTTAAGGAGATTAGGGTTTTGTTGTATTCCCTTAGCTTGACCGGCCTTTGACCCTTCTGGAAACCCATTTGACTCGATTATTCAAGAAGACCCGAGACCCGTTAAAGCATTTTCTCGACACCAATGAATGTAACTTTTCAATAGCTTTCTAACGGTTATAAATATGACCATATTTGTTTATTAAATATTTAATTTGTTAAATTTTAAGTATTTCACTTAATTTGGCATTTCCACAAGACAACTAGTATTCCTCATGTTCTCGAGTCCACGCACAATTTTTCTAAGGTCTAAATACTCATAAAGCTCGTATAAAGCATAAACCCACTTATTCCATCGATAATGTGACAACTCGTAATTTATTTAACATCGGGTTAGTCTTAATCTCAATTAGACAGTCATTTGACGTGGAAATTATCAGACTTTTGGACTTTTGACTTAGTCAAATTAGACGTATCTTGATGACGTAGACTTTTAGCTATCTAGACGAATGCCGAGTCTTAAAAATAACTTTAAATAAATATTTAAAGGTTATGTCTTGTACAAAATAATTAGACTGTCTAGACTTGATATTAATAGAGTTCACTTTGACTAAACTTTATTGGCTTGTCTTAACTAAAATGAGACGAGGGAAAATACCTTTATTTTACATTTTAAACTTTTGGTCAAACGGTATTTAATCGTAAGCATTTTTCCGAATTAAGGGTATTAAAAATATCCCAAAAAGGGCCACATGGGCCGAAATGTTTGTTGTGGCTGGGAATTAAACAACAAACACTTCCCTCCTTTTCTTTCTTTGCCTGTCGACCCAACACACACAACACACACACACGAAAATTCCTCTTATGCTTCCTCCCCCCCCCTCCCCCCCCCTTCCTCTCCTCTCCTCCCATCCCCCTTTCGGGGGTATCCTCTTACCCCCACCCCCCTCTACTCCCCCTGTCCCCTTTCCATCACCGTTCCCCTCCACCCCATTAAACAACAAACACTTCCCTCCTTTTCTTTCTTTGCCTGTCGACCCAACACATACAACACACACACACGAAAATTCCTCTTATGTTCTAAATCAATTTGGCAAGGTGAAATTTAAGGCAAGATCAAAGGAATTAATCATCCTTCAATAATAATTAAGGTTTTGGCAAGGAATTATCATCATAATTATTCGTTACTTCAATTATCTCAAGAACACCAATTGGTAAGTAACTTTCTCAAACTTTGATTTCATTTAAATTCGTTAAAGGGTTTATTCAGTTATATAAGTCGAATTAGAAGCTTATGAAAGTGGTATGAAACTAGGGTTTTGACAATTAAAGGAAATATTGATTTAGAATTAGGTTTTTGGTCAGAATGGTTGAAAATACAAATGATTTGGCGGAATGGTATGTTTCCAGGTCTTTTGAACATGTTAACACTTGTTAAAAATGAAAGGAATCGATTTGGAGTCGATATAGTTTGCTAAAAATGGTCATAAACCAGGTTTTTCACCCGGTCAGGTAGAACTCGCGCCGCGAGGTGTGTCGATTTTCGAACAGAACCTGCACTTGAACTGACTCGCGCCGCAAAACCTCCAGGTCGCGCCGCGAGGAACATAGCAGGGTCGCGCCGCAAAACCTCCAGGTCGCGCCGCGAGGAACATAGCAGGGTCGCGCCGCGAGGACCCCAGGTCGCGCCGCGATTTCTGGAACTGTTTGACGTTTCAGTTTTTGACATCTTGGACACTTGAACTTCGTTTGTACGAAATGGTACTTTGGACTACCTTTTAATAACAGTGTCAATGACATTAATATTTTGAGTCAAATAAAATGAAGGTTTGTAACACATTCTCGGTTAAGGCATTCTAGGGTTGATAGCTAAGTAGTTATACGTAGGATACTTGTCGTCGTGAGATTTGATCCTCACCATTGGTACTCTTATCCTAGGTTTTGGATAGACGTGGAGACTAGACTGCTCATATTCTCGGACTACTCATCTTTAGCTCGTAGACTGCTAAGGTGAGTTTATGGCGCCCTTTTTCCTTTACTTTGGGCCTGAAAGCATGTACTGTATACACGACTACTTTGTAAATGATTTGTCTTTGTCTACGCCATGAGATTTGGTAAATGAAATCATTTGTCTTATATTGAGGTTAGACTTCGGTCTGAACCGTCTTGTCATTATATTTAGGTTAGACTTCGGTCTGAACCGTCTTGTCATTATATTTAGGTTAGACTTCGGTCTGAACCGTCTTGTCATTATATTTAGGTTAGACTTCGGTCTGAACCGTCTTGTCTTATTATTGAGGTTAGACTTCGGTCTGAACCGTCTTGTCATTATATTTAGGTTAGACTTCGGTCTGAACCGTCTTGTCATTATATTTAGGTTAGACTTCGGTCTGAACCGTCTTGTCATTATATTTAGGTTAGACTTCGGTCTGAACCGTCTTGTCTTATTATTGAGGTTAGACTTCGGTCTGAACCGTCTTGTCATTATATTTAGGTTAGACTTCGGTCTGAACCGTCTTGTCATTATATTTAGGTTAGACTTCGGTCTGAACCGTCTTGTCATTATATTTAGGTTAGACTTCGGTCTGAACCGTCTTGTCATTATATTTAGGTTAGACTTCGGTCTGAACCGTCTTGTCATTATATTTAGGTTAGACTTCGGTCTGAACCGTCTTGTCATTATATTTAGGTTAGACTTCGGTCTGAACCGTCTTGTCATTATATTTAGGTTAGACTTCGGTCTGAACCGTCTTGTCATTATATTTAGGTTAGACTTCGGTCTGAACCGTCTTGTCATTATATTTAGGTTAGACTTCGGTCTGAACCGTCTTGTCTTATTATTGAGGTTAGACTTCGGTCTGAACCGTCTTGTCATTATATTTAGGTTAGACTTCGGTCTGAACCGTCTTGTCATTATATTTAGGTTAGACTTCGGTCTGAACCGTCTTGTCTTATTATTGAGGTTAGACTTCGGTCTGAACCGTCTTGTCATTATATTTAGGTTAGACTTCGGTCTGAACCGTCTTGTCATTATATTTAGGTTAGACTTCGGTCTGAACCGTCTTGTCATTATATTTAGGTTAGACTTCGGTCTGAACCGTCTTGTCATTATATTTAGGTTAGACTTCGGTCTGAACCGTCTTGTCATTATATTTAGGTTAGACTTCGGTCTGAACCGTCTTGTCATTATATTTAGGTTAGACTTCGGTCTGAACCGTCTTGTCATTATATTTAGGTTAGACTTCGGTCTGAACCGTCTTGTCTTATTATTGAGGTTAGACTTCGGTCTGAACCGTCTTGTCATTATATTTAGGTTAGACTTCGGTCTGAACCGTCTTGTCTTATTATTGAGGTTAGACTTCGGTCTGAACCGTCTTGTCATTATATTTAGGTTAGACTTCGGTCTGAACCGTCTTGTCTTATTATTGAGGTTAGACTTCGGTCTGAACCGTCTTGTCATTATATTTAGGTTAGACTTCGGTCTGAACCGTCTTGTCATTATATTTAGGTTAGACTTCGGTCTGAACCGTCTTGTCTTATTATTGAGGTTAGACTTCGGTCTGAACCGTCTTGTCATTATATTTAGGTTAGACTTCGGTCTGAACCGTCTTGTCATTATATTTAGGTTAGACTTCGGTCTGAACCGTCTTGTCTTATTATTGAGGTTAGACTTCGGTCTGAACCGTCTTGTCATTATATTTAGGTTAGACTTCGGTCTGAACCGTCTTGTCTTATTATTGAGGTTAGACTTCGGTCTGAACCGTCTTGTCATTATATTTAGGTTAGACTTCGGTCTGAACCGTCTTGTCATTATATTTAGGTTAGACTTCGGTCTGAACCGTCTTGTCATTATATTTAGGTTAGACTTCGGTCTGAACCGTCTTGTCATTATATTTAGGTTAGACTTCGGTCTGAACCGTCTTGTCATTATATTTAGGTTAGACTTCGGTCTGAACCGTCTTGTCATTATATTTAGGTTAGACTTCGGTCTGAACCGTCTTGTCTTATTATTGAGGTTAGACTTCGGTCTGAACCGTCTTGTCATTATATTTAGGTTAGACTTCGGTCTGAACCGTCTTGTCATTATATTTAGGTTAGACTTCGGTCTGAACCGTCTTGTCATTATATTTAGGTTAGACTTCGGTCTGAACCGTCTTGTCATTATATTTAGGTTAGACTTCGGTCTGAACCGTCTTGTCATTATATTTAGGTTAGACTTCGGTCTGAACCGTCTTGTCATTATATTTAGGTTAGACTTCGGTCTGAACCGTCTTGTCATTATATTTAGGTTAGACTTCGGTCTGAACCGTCTTGTCATTATATTTAGGTTAGACTTCGGTCTGAACCGTCTTGTCATTATATTTAGGTTAGACTTCGGTCTGAACCGTCTTGTCATTATATTTAGGTTAGACTTCGGTCTGAACCGTCTTGTCATTATATTTAGGTTAGACTTCGGTCTGAACCGTCTTGTCTTATTATTGAGGTTAGACTTCGGTCTGAACCGTCTTGTCATTATATTTAGGTTAGACTTCGGTCTGAACCGTCTTGTCATTATATTTAGGTTAGACTTCGGTCTGAACCGTCTTGTCATTATATTTAGGTTAGACTTCGGTCTGAACCGTCTTGTCATTATATTTAGGTTAGACTTCGGTCTGAACCGTCTTGTCTTATTATTGAGGTTAGACTTCGGTCTGAACCGTCTTGTCATTATATTTAGGTTAGACTTCGGTCTGAACCGTCTTGTCATTATATTTAGGTTAGACTTCGGTCTGAACCGTCTTGTCATTATATTTAGGTTAGACTTCGGTCTGAACCGTCTTGTCATTATATTTAGGTTAGACTTCGGTCTGAACCGTCTTGTCATTATATTTAGGTTAGACTTCGGTCTGAACCGTCTTGTCATTATATTTAGGTTAGACTTTATACCTTGTAAAATATGCAATTGTATAGATTACACATTAGAGGGTTGAACCCGAAAAGATATAGTAGTAAAAATTTGTTAGTTAACTTTAAAATTATTTACGCATGTTTTATTTCGTCTAAAATAATAAGAATAATTAGATTCATTTAGCTAAAATCTTGAAGATATTCTCAGAATATGACATGTTTTACCTCATGATAGCAGCAATTAAATTGATATAACTTTACCTTTAAGAAACTATATCAGAAAATAACAAATTTGAGAAGATATTTGAAAGTGATAGCAAAGAATTTGCATTTGCACTAATTTAGCAGATGTCCAAGGGGCATTTTCGTCACACAAAAACACATCAAAAGTATAATAACAAAAGGAAAATATAAAAGTGATAAGGAAAGAGCAACATAAAAAGAGGCCCAAAGCATGCAAAGTCATTTTTACCCCTTTAAACCTGGACCCATTCTAGAATAGCCCAATGGTGAAATGCTATAAAGGGAGGGGGCCCCTTCCATGTGTGCTTTGGCAAACAGCTAGCAAAAGAGAAGCCTGTTTTTCTTTGCTTTTTTATCTGAGTCAAACAAAACATACATCTTGTTAAATAAATTAAATCAGGAAGAATAAAAAAAGAAAAACATCATAAACACAACATTTATTTCACTACACAAATCAATCTTTTCCTCTGTTTCTGAATTTTGGGGTAAGATTTTATACCTATACAATAAATGTTGTGTGTGTTTGTCACATGTGACAAAATTACACACTAATACGATCCTGTCATGGACGAAATATATATACAAATAAAAAATATAGACAGTTATGTATTTATCTGAAAGTAGACATTGTTTCTACTTTTCGACCATGTGTGACAAAATTGTGTATTGTACATATTAGTTCTCTTTGTATAAAATTCGGCACGTATTTTTCAAGTTTAAGTATTTGTTAGAACGATTTTATTTTTATTTTAACACTGTGAGTCTGTGACATGTAGCAAGGATAATATTGTCATTAATTACCAAATTATGTTAGAATTCATACTAGCACGTTACCCGCGCAAATGCGACGGTGGTCGTGGCGGCGACGATGTAGTGGTGGGGACGAATGTTGGTGGTAGATGAGGCGTCAAGTGGTGTAGATAATTGATGTAAAAGTAATTGATATAAAGGGTTAATGGAGATGTTTTAAAAGATAGTAAATGATTAATAATGTAATTTAATCATTAATGTTAAGGGGGTAGTGTATGTGAAAATATTTTAAGAGGTGTTAAGTAAAAATATTACATATTTTCAACACTTCTAAAAATAAAGTGCTATTTTCTTTATAATATAATAATATAGATATGTTGTACTTTTAGGCCTCTGCCAACCCTGCAGCTCTTCCTGGCTCTTCCTCACTGCCATATCAGCTTTTCTCTCTCCTTAAATCACCTCTTCCTACTCACTACCAACTAGGGGTGTTCATCGGTTCGGTTTTCGGTTATTCGGTTTATTTGGTTCGGGTTTTTCGGTTTTTTTATTTTTATTTTTCAAAACCAAAACCGAACCAAAACCTAATTCAAAATAGAAAAACCAAACCAAAAACCAAATTAAAATTCGGTTCGGTTTCGGTTTAAAACCAAAAAATCCATATATGAAAAACAAAAATTTACGATTTTTTTGTTCAAGTTGTTTTCAACCAAATAAGTTCATAATTCCAATTGGTAGTGACACAAACAATCGAGAATCTAAATGACAAGTAATCCTGACCATTCGATTATAAATGACACAAACAATCGAGAATCTAAGACAAGAACATTTTAAAGCAAATCAGCGACGGATAGAAAGGGGAAAAGTGTTGCTCAAAGGAGTTAAGAAAACAGGAATATTATCTATTTAGTACTAATCAGGCTTTAGAATCTAAAAAAGAAAATCTTTTTGCCATGTATAGAAGCAAAAGAGTGTGTAATACAAAGCATTTTGCTGCTTTTTGCCATGGCATTGATGCCTGATTATATATGTATGGGAGTTTTAAAGAATATCGCGAATGCGCGCAAGCATATTAGACTCTCGCGAGTCGTGATTCTTCTGGCTTAAGTTTGGAACATAACTTTTAATTTGTACTCCGTTATGCTTTCAAGAAGAAGATGAAATTAAACTCATGTGTTGAAGAATCTAAATATGTTTCTAAAGTTGATTACTATATTTACATTTTGTACTTGATCCTGCATATTCGAGTGATGTTTGTAAAAGCAGTAAAGCACTATCACACACGAAACACTTTAGGTGCTTTGTGTGGCTTCGAATTTACACAAGCACAAATCATCTAGATTCGTCGATGCAGTTACATATATGTGCATATACAACTATGTATATATCCATTATCAGTTCGATTGTGACTTGTGAGGTGGTGGTCTCTACAAAGTTAACGAAAACGGTTGGTTCTTAATATTAGATCACCAACTCAATCAACTTAGATGTTTATTTATTAGCTAGTACATGAAGGACCAAAAGTAAGTTATCGACACAACTAGCGTAAACATGTCACATCGATTAGGTTTCTAGGCATTTAAGTATATAAAATCATTTTAGAATACCATAAAATATTGCACATCTCCTTGAAACAATTCTTCAAATAACTCCGAACAAAATCTCTAAAAAGAAGTGCTTACGATACTTCTATACTTACGAGCTAAAGTTCTAGCACAAGAAAGTTGCTGTATGTAGTCTAATAATCGATTCAAGCATATTTTTCGAAGATCCACTACGCTAATAAACAAAATCCCTTGATAATATCAGAACTTGGAATTGGCCCAAATTGTGATGTTTCAACGAACGAAAGTGTCATTCGATTGCTTGGTGGACTTTGGCCTCTCTTAATAACTCTTCCTCACCTCTTTCTCACATCTTTCTCAACAAAAAAACATTAAAAAAGTCCAACTCTTTCTCACCCTCTCTCTTTTCCGGACCCACCTTTCTTCGTCCAACTTGTTCTTAAATAAGAATGGGGATGTTTTGGACGAGCATGAGCATGGTGCTAGCATTAAGGTCCTCAAAGGAAGAGGAGGAAGAGCTCGTCCAACCATTACTACGAGCGGCCTTAGTATCTTTGCCTAACAATTTAGATTTCGAGTCACTTGGTAGGTTGACTAGGTTCTCGCTTGATATTCGATCTTCCTATGTATTTCAATTATATTTTTGAAACAAGTTTAAATAATTTAGTTATTACTTATTACTATACTTCCATTTTTAAAAAAAGAATATAAATAAACAGGGCTTGATACATAGTCAAGGCCCAAGCAGTTTTCTTTCAGGAGTGGCAAGACCCAAATTATTTTAGCCCAAAAAGTTCTAACATGCCAATAGCCAAACAGAAACTATAGTTTTTATCCAGTCATCCAGATATGCATAGCAGTTTAGCAACAAAATGGTGTTCTGTTTTCAAGGTCTTCATCACAGACAGGGCAGCGAACAGAATGGTGTTCTGTTTCTTATGGCACGTTTAGCAATTAAAATCGACACAAAATAACCAGCATAACCAGTACATCTAGGATCATCCTTTTAAGTTTTAACCTGAATGAGACTGATAACAAGCATCTTAGAACTGTCCACCAAATTACTAGACATGTTTTTAAGACGGGCGCTTTTACTTGTATAAACTTCATAAGTAAATACCCGAATTTGCAATCATCCCCACTGACATTAGACCCAACTAGCAAACCATCCTTGTATGCTTTACATGCCTTTAAGATGTCACAAGCACGCTCACGAAAATGACCAACTACCAGATCTTCAAAGTTCTGCATATATTGTTCATCAAACTCGTTATATCAGCACCAGATTCTAAATAAGTAAAACACAAACAAAAACAGAACAATAGAATGAATGAAAATAACCTTGAAATCTTACCTGGGGTGGCTTATGCATGATATAGACCATTGTTTTTAGTGATTTGACAAAGATACACTCGTTGTACATAATCGACGAAATTTCATTCTTCAGAATGTTTGTCCAGCTGAAATTAAAACCATAGTTGAAAAACGGTTTTTCGTTCAAGAGTTTTTGTAAAAACACAAGAAGCTGGAGCATAGTCGAAGTGCCAGGCACCCACATGTCCGTGAACTCCCACTTATTATCTCCAGTTTTGTTAAATAAATCCAAACTAACAGCACCACAATCAAACAAATTTGTATTAATGTTGAGACCACAGGAGTGATACTTTACATCCTGAAAGAAAAGGAGAACACTTGCCAAATAAGTTAACCTGTATACACATATAAGACACACATATACATGTATATATCTCTAAATCTCTTTGAATGTGTGGATATATAAAAGATGAAAGAAAAAGTTAACATACTGGCTCTCTTTTAGGATACTTGCTTGGGAAAGCCACATCAAAAAAGAAGAGACCGTCATGATACGGAGTTCCCTGAGGCCCGACAATTGCAGCTCTTAAAAGATCCATTCTCTCTTTATACGCCCTCACGTATATCCCATCTATAAACACGTGTATAAGGAATACAAAACAATATAAGTATAATCTTTATTCGTTATTATACCGAATCCATTGATATACCAGGCAAGTTCGTCTCAAGATCCTTGCATTCTTTCTTTACAACTTCCTCCCATCTTGTTGAATGCTGAAACATATCAATATATGTGAATAGAAGTAATGAAAGCCAACAAAAATGTACAAATTAATCTAGCAATAATATTAGATTTTTATTCATATTACAATGATAGTTATTAGTGTAACACACTTGCCTTCTTTGCTCGAAACGCTAAAAGATGATCTGAATGGTCTACCACAGTATCAAACTTCTTGAAGCTTTCATACCTTCTCATAACATTTTCATCAAGTGTTACCATTAGTGTATCTTCGTCCACAAACACATCTTCCATACTAAAAATACCAGCACGAGACTCTCTCTTATTCTCCAATCTATCTAAATAATCAGATAGCGGAAGATCTGTAGGAAACTTCGACAAACTTGCAACTAGCTGTATAGGATAAGAAGTCTTGTTAACAAAGTCAACCTTGTGCTTTAAATCTGACTGTGTTGCCGTACCAGAGATGACGGCCACAGGACCCTCCTAGAGTACCACCACATAAAAGAACTCAGAAAACAAACACAGGTGAATAGAATTTCTATTAAAAAGAAGAAAAAAAAAGAGATTAATGGCTTGATTCCAAACCTCATTAATCTTCATTTCTTCCTGTGGTTCTTTCTTGACTTCCATTTCGTTATTAACCTCATAATTAAGGGCCACTTGATGTTTTTGATAATTTGAACCATTTATAATGTCATGTAACTGCAAGTGACACAAGATGATATATGGTCACGCATGATAAAAGGGACAACTTTCATACTGTATTATTTATATGCACAGTTAGTAGTTTGTTAAGTACAATTACTAATGAGATACACTTTTGGGCCTGTTATACCTTTTTAACTAAATTTGCCAAACTGTAATATGACACTGAGTTGTATTAAATTACTATTAGCTCCGATATTGATATTTAAGTTGAAAAAACAAAGACACGAGGACATTTTGTTTTTTTAAACATTTAGTGACTTAATAGTTAAATAATGTTGTATGGATTAAGTGAATAAAACTGAATTTTTATTTATAAAGTCAAAAACAAATAATTTTGATTGACGGGTTAAATACTTTTTTATTAAGTTCATTAAGTTATAAACAAACGGGACCTAAGAGATCATGATAGCCACTCTAGTAGATTTGAGTCAAAAAAGGAAAAGAGGAACTTTACCTCTCTCTTTTTATTCCTTGCTTGACTAGGTTCTTCATCAAAATTAAACTAGATAGGACCATATCACCAACCTAGGATCAGTAAAACATATAACAAGCCATTAGAAAAAAACAAAACATATAACAACAATATCAATGAGAAGATTATTCAATACTTAAAATACAGAAATACATAAGTAACAATAAAACTCAATAAACAAACAAGTCGACCTAAAACATGGAGATGAAAGGTGTATGACGACGTTATTACATAGAATCACATTAGAATGCATACATTTTTAGCTTGTAATGTTACCAATATCTTCATGTCTCTTGTTAGCTCTTTCAAAGTTGCATCGAAACCATCAAGCCTACGGGATAACTCTTCAAGTGGTTGGTCCATTGAAGTTGCTGTCAAAAGAGATTTAGGTCACCTTTAATCACTGTTGTGAGGATAATTTATTCCAACCAATAAGCTATAACACAACTAATATGTTTCAGCATTAATGTTTATTGCAGAAATACTGTATAACTATAAGAGCTAATTAAAAGACCATAATTTATACACCAAGAGATCAACATTCCGTTAAAATTCAACTATACTTTGGTGCTTCGAAGGTCGATCATTATCCCCCAAATCTACCAATTTCTTCCTATGCATGTTCATCAATAAATGGTTTCAATGAGACCTTTATTTTAGGAGCATCAACCCAAAAATAAGTCACAATGATCATTGTAAGACACATAACAGGTAATGTTCAGAAAGAAAAATACACAAAACAGGTAAAGTTTCAAAATCATATATTAATCCTTATTATATACATTTGCACCACATATAGGAATCAAACATAGAAAAAATGGTTTAGGTTGTTACCCGAATCAATTTCCACCTCCAAGAGAAATTTGCCTTTTATGTAATTGTGTTTTTCAAATTGATATGATCAAGTTTGATGGATGTCAGTTATTCAGACAAATGGCATAACAATATATCAAACTTCATGTATTTGTGCCTAAGGGATTTTTTTTTTTAGTTATCGATATTATCGTCCCTGAGGTTAATCTAAATCATAACGGCTCTATCAACGTATTATGGGACGTAAATGATAATGTATCGTTAGTAACTAGTAAGCCATGTTGGAAATCCATTGAAAAAGAACCGTAGAATGAAAACAGATCAACTTATATTGTGAATGTATGATATCATGCATTCAACTTCGTTTGATTGCTTTTGATCTTGATATTGTATCAAATAAATGGACCCCTAGAATTAAATATGTATACTACTTATAAAAATTATGACAAAATTATAACCTCATGTTGAAAGTTTAGAAAATATGAGACATGCGAATTGACCAAACTACCTTTAATGAATTAATCATCACCAACCCTTAATATTAAATTACATGACCATTAGTAGTCACTTATATTATAAAATATCTCTACTACCCCGTTTATATTATAAACATTTTTACATCAATTACTTACATCATTTGACGCTGTCACCACCATCACCATCTGTCGCTGTCATCACACCACTATCATCGCCAGCTTACCGCTGCATTGCGCGTGTACCATGCTCGTATGATTATATAATAAAACAAAATTTAACGTAAAACAAATAAGAGAACATTTTAACCGTCAATCTAATCTCAACCTATTAAATGATCTAGATAATTAACAAAATTTCTAATTGTAATTACAAAGAAAATGAGGGCATTTTAGGTGTTTTGAGTGCATTTTTAATTCATTTCAAATATCAACTTAACATAACAATTAACATTTAATGAGTAACGATATATTAACTTAATAAATCAATATAATAATTAACCAAAAATGTTTATCATTTGACAAGTATCACTCATTCTCTCTTTAAATTTCTTTCTTTGATCATGTCAAATGTCATCATCATGTTGTTAGGTTGATTAATCATTTTCTATATTTTCTATAATGCTTTTTCATGCTAGAAGACCTCACTCATTATTATATAAGATCATATTATCAAAGAGAACAAAAATTTGCCTGCCCCGTAAGTTATGAAATTAATTAAAAACAATGCATGACTAGAAGTATTGTTGTTTTGATGCACAATGATACACTCTAAACAAAACTGATGATGCACAATAATAAACTCTTGATATAAACTTGAATAATAATTATGATGCACAATGATACACTTTTATTTTAACAAAACTGATGATGCATAATGATACACTTTTTTTTTTTTTGGTTAATGTCACTTTTTCATAAAGATAAAAAAGTGAAATGGAAGAAATGCCGTTTCAACTTTCAACAGATGGATTTGCCATCAAACTACAAATTGGCATCTCTATAGTGTTGGAAAGATTAGCCCTGTACTTTTAAATTTTATATATACGCAACGGAAGACTAAAATACAAATATGTATTATTTATAAAACATGCACACCATTAATATTTCCCCCAAGATCCAATTACACCATGATAGTTGTCAAAATAGATAGACTAGAAATTATACCTTTCAAGTAGGTAAAATCTTGTGACAAAAACAATATTCAATAGTATGAATATCTCTACAGTTGATCCACACAAACACTTCAAACAATACCCGAAGGCTGCTATGTAACATCCGTGAATTTTGACCCGTTGACTGTTCGTGTAAATTTACTAACAATTTTGTTGAATGAATTATTTGGGTCGTTTTGTGAATTATATGACTATGTGGTATGTTAGTCGGGTCGTTAATATGTATGTTTGGCGTTTAATTGTGTAATCGATTGTATTTTGGTTAGAGAAGAGAAACGGGTCGGCCCGTGGGTAGTCCATGACCCACCAGCCACCAATGACCCATCTCCCCTCCTTATCTCTTTCTCCCCCCTTTCATTTCTTATCCATCTATCTATCTTCCTCTTTCTCTCAAGTATAAGCAAGCAAACCCATTTCACTACTTCTTCTATCTATCATCGATTGGTGTTTTGGGAAGGCTATAACTCTAGAATCATCTTCATCTCATTGTCATCATCTTTGAAGAACCAAAAGCCTAGTTCTAACATTTCACCATTTTGACCTAAATTCGGGTTTGAGCTCTAGGAAGAGTTTTGGTAAGTCTACTTCATCCCATTTATACCTACTTATGTTTGTTTATGCATTTCTAGTCCCTTTGAACTTTTACAAGTCCTAAATCTCGTTTAGGTCAAATTAGGGTTTAAATTAGGGTTTGAAGGTTTTGGGTGTGATTTTGATGTTTTGGTTGAATTTGTGGATTGGGTTATGTTTATTTATGGTTAATGGTGTTTATTTATGCTTCAAATCAAGTTACAAGTTCCTACAAATCGTTTTGGATTGGTTTGGGTCGAGTTTTAAAGGTTTTGGTTTGGTTTTTCCTGCATAAACTGCAGCTGCTGCTGCTTCTGGTTCAGTATTGGGCCACCGCGGCGCAGTGGCATAGGCTAGCTCACTGCGGCGCAGTGGCTAGGGCCTGTTTGTTCGTGGTTAGCTCACTGCGGCGCAGTGAGCTTGGCAATGGCTCACTGCGGCGCAGTGAATAGTTGCTGGGAATTATGCGCGTCGATTTTCAAACGTTAATAACTTTTGATCCGTAACTCCAAACAGGTCGTATGACCTATCGTTGGAATCGTAAGAGAGTCTAGTTTCTAGTAGTAACATTCTTTTTGTATGGATCTTATCTCATTTCTAAAAAGGTCGATTCGAATGCGTCTTGTTCCTACTCGTTAAAGTTGTAAAGGTGTTTAGGGTTTGTGACTTGACTAAATTGTACTAAACCAACTTGTTTATGATTGTAGAGTTAACATTACGGTATTATGATGTATAATTATAGGTTGTGGACGTGTGGATCCTATTACTCGTTTGTAATCTTACTAGCTTCTTTGCCGGACAAGGTGAGTTTCGTATCTCCCTACTCGCTTGAGATTCGGGCTGAAAAGTGTAAACTTGCGTGTTTACTTGCATTCGTTGATTGATTGATTGATTGTTCTAGTTGTTGGATTGATGTGACGGTTCATTTCGTTTGGTTGACTTGGTTTATGTTCTGGTTAAGTATTTCATTGATATTAGGATAGACGTACATACATGGAAGTCGGTTATGCCTTCATTGGGTTTTAGATGTGGTGGGAAGGCTGCGGGTGACCCTATATATAAGCATCTGGGACTCGAAGGAAGTAGAATCCTCATAAGTGTATGTACGTATAGAATTGGTGTTAATATTGACTGTTGGTTCATGTTCTTCGTATTGTGATTATTGGTTTATGATTGACGAGTATTGATTGTTGGTTCATGACAGACGATCGTGATTGATACATATACGACTGATGGTAAGCATGCATACTTAGTACATAATCCCTCGGTTGAGGACTCAAACATCCTAGTGTATAGATGTATACACTTGTCCATGAGATGTTGGTGACATGACATCCGGGTATATAGACATATATACGCCGATGATTTTGAGATGCCGCTTTGTTCATGGTGATGACAAGCGAGTATCGTTGCATAGGTGACAGGAGATCACGCATAAGATAGGCATTTTGGCTTACTTACGCACATGGCATCGCATTGATACTCACATCATTTATGCATTTCATATTACACATTTACTTGTCTTGTGTAATCTTGTTGTTGGATATTATTGTATTACTTAGAGGCTCACTGTGAGTCATGTCCAACCTCTACTCGTATATTGTGATTATTGACGCTGGTTCTTTATGGACTATTACTACGAACTCACCAACCTTGTGTTGACTATGCTTAGTACACTTTTCAGGTAATCAGGTTCTCCCTGGGCGTGGAGTATAGTGATTTGCTTGCTGTCTAACCCGGGCTTTGGACTTGATGAATCAAGGATTCATAGACCTTCTCTTTTGCATTATACCTAGGATCGATTTGCCATCATCCGGATGTTCTTTTGTAAACTTTGATGGTTATTTGCTCCTTATGTATTTTAGGTACTTGTTTCACTTTGAAATGGATTCACTGAATCTTTATTTGCATTTAGTTTGTTCTATTGTAATTCCACCTTGCGCTATATGATTTCCGTGATATTCCGAGCCTCGGCTTGGGGTGTTACAGAATGGTGGCCCATGCGTGGTCGTAGAGAATTAGGCAGTTTGACCTAGACTACGGCTTAAGTTAAAACTCTTCATATAGCTTGCATGGTTAGGAAATTCGTGTGCAATGTGAATTATGTGAATCCCCGTGTGAGTTTGTAGTTAAGACCACTTGTGTGATAGCTTGAATTCGATGTGATGAATGTAAATTGTGGTTAATATGGTTTGTTGTTGCTATTGTTGGAACTAATTTGATGATTTAGGGCAAAATGAAGGGATGCCATTAACTTAGTATAATATTGTGGCAACCCTAAAAGAACCCGATCAACTCTTTTATGGTTACCCGATATTATAGCAAGTTCATGACGTCGTGGATTGCGCACGTGTGGCTTAAAGTATAATAAGGAACCGATATGCTTAATGGAAGTTGATTAGGTGGAAGGTTAGCCGTTGGTACACCTTGTATACATACCCGGTCAATAACTGGAGAGCATATCGAATTCGGATTATACTTTGAATCATTCGTGTTAGTTGTTTGATTGCATGATGTAATGAGCATGATTACTTGATGTTATGATATGTAAAAAAATTCCTTATGATTCTAACACTTTTGCCTTAGCTTAATGATATGAAATGAGTATGTGGTATCGGTATGAGAGCATTGACTACTTGTGTGACTAACATGTGAGCATTTGAGACTAACTCTCGGGTCAACGTGTCACTTGTGTTATAGAAATGGCGAGACCAAGAAGAGCCAGAACGAACTATAGGGCTGAAGAGGAAGAACCTCAACCGGAAGCTCAACCGGAGGTACAAGGAGGTAGGGGCCGTGGTAGGGGCCGTGGTAGAGGTCGTGGTAGGGGCCAAGGAAGGGGTCATGGTGAAGTTCCTGAGCCAAATATGGCTGAGGTGATCGCTCAAACGATCGCCAATATCATGCCAACCATTATTGCTCAAGTCACGGCAAATCTTGGGCAAAACAATGGGCCTCAAAACAATGAAGCCCCAGAAAATATGAATGATGAAAATGCTCAACCTCATGCCGTAGAGGATGAAGAAGAGGGACCGGTGGGAATTGGTAACGGTATGCCCATGTATAATCAACAGGGAGGATACCGTCAAGGGTGTATATTTAAGGACTTTAAAAGTTGTGGGGCACCGGAGTTCGATGGGAAAGGTGGTCCCACGGAATGTATAAGGTGGTTTGAGGCGATAGAGGCGGTGATTGAAAGGAGCCATTGCACCTATGATGACCGGATTTCCTATGCATCCGGCATGTTTAGACATGACGCCTTGAGTTGGTGGAACCAAGAAATAACGTTGGGGCGGACTTATAATTTGGAATGGATTGACTTCAAGAACAAAGTGAAAGCAAAGTTTTGTCCTCCGTATGAACTACAAAATTTAACCATTGAGTTTGCGAATCTCAACATGGAGGGAGCCGATTACAAGGGCTATGTTAGACGATTTCAAGAGTTGTCTACCCTCATTCCTCACTTAGTAGGTACCGAGCCTCAGGCCATACAGAAGTTCGTATTGGGCTTGAATCCTCAAGTCCGATCTTATGTAAACTCCAACATGCCTACTTCTTTGGCTAATGCGGTTAACCAAACCGGGAGTGTGACTGAAGATTTATTGAGAAGTGGTGTTTTGAGCAAATCCTCCTCAAACAAGAGGAAAGAAGTGGGAGAGCCAAGTGGAGTAAAGAAAGTGGGAAGGCTTGACCCCAAGAATGCTTATAGGGGTAGAGTAATGGCGGCGGTGGAACCGGCTAGGAGGCCTTATGCTGGGCCTCATCCTTTCTGTGGGAGGTGCAACAGGCACCACCCCGCCAATGCTCCATGTGGGGCATGCTTTAACTGCAACCAAGTTGGGCACGAATCCAAAAATTGTAGAGCTCCAAGAACGGGCCCAATGAATGTGGCTCCCGTTCGGGCCGTCCCTCCTCAAGGTAACCAAAGAAGAGGTGAATGTTTTGAATGTGGTAGTCGAGACCACTACCGTAATACTTGTCCTCGATGGGTGGGACAACAAGTGCAAGTAGCCGTCCACCCCAACCAACTACAAATGGTCGGGCCTAACCAAAACCGGGGACAACAAGGCCACCAAGTGCAACCACGCGGCCGAGCCTTTGCGACCAATGTAAATGAAGCCCGCAATGATCCCAACGTAGTAGCAGGTACCTTTCTCCTTAATGGTCACTATGTCACCGTCCTATTTGATTCCGGGGCCGATTATAGCCTCGTGTCTTCTAATTTTGTTCCTTTGATTGATGTGCATCCTTGTGCTTTAAACTATGTGCTTGACATTGAAATGGTAAACGGGTCACTAACTAGAATTAGTCAAATACTTCGCGACTGTGTCTTGACCTTGGAAGGTGTCGATTTCTTCATAGACCTTATGCCTTTGGTTAACGGCGGTGAAAGCGACTATTGATTGTGGTGAGAGAGTTGTTAAGATACCTTTGACTAACGGTAGAATTCTTAGGGTTCAAGGTGAAATCTCTGATTCCTCTAATTCTAAGGTCTTTAGTGCTACCGTCACAAGGGTAGAATTGAAGACCGTTCCTATTGTTTGTGAATTTCCCGATGTTTTTCCGGATGACTTGCCGGGGTTACCTCCAACTCGTGAACTAGACTTTCGTATTAATCTTATCCCCGAAGCCGCGCCCGTAGCAAAAGCTCCTTATAGACTAGCTCTAACCGAAATGCAAGAGCTACAAACTCAACTCAAGGAACTCCAAGAGAAGGGTTTCATTCGCCCTAGTCAATCTCCTTGGGGTGCTCCTGTTCTCTTCGTCAAAAAGAAAGATGGGTCCTTCAGAATGTGTATCGACTATCGGGAATTAAACAAGCTCACAGTGAAGAACCGGTATCCCCTCCCAAGAATCGATGACTTATTCGATCAACTTCAAAGTGCTAAGCACTTTTCAAAAATCGATCTTCGCTCGGGTTATCATCAACTCCGGGTACATGAAGATGATATCCCCAAAACGGCTTTTCGCACAAGGTATGGTCATTTTGAATTTACCGTGATGCCTTTTGGGTTGACTAATGCACCGGCGGTGTTCATGGACTTGATGAACCGGGTGTGTCAACCATACTTAGACAAGTCTGTCATTGTGTTCATTGATGACATACTTGTATACTCGAAGACAAAGGAGGAGCATGTTGAGCACTTGCGTGAAGTGCTTGAGTTACTAAGAAAAGAGAAGTTGTATGCCAAATTCTCCAAGTGTGAGTTTTGGTTGGAAGAGGTTCACTTTCTTGGTCATGTAGTGAGCAAGGATGGTATTCATGTGGACCCAAGCAAGATTGAAGCGGTCAAGAATTGGAGAAGACCTGAAACGCCATCCGAAATCCGTCAATTCCTTGGATTGGCGGGTTACTATAGAAGATTTATTGAAAACTTCTCCCGTATTGCACAACCACTCACCCTCTTGACTCAAAAAGATAGAAACTTTGAATGGGGTGAAAAACAAGAAAACGCCTTCCAAACTCTTAAAGATATGTTATGTGACGCTCCTATTTTAACGCTACCGGATGGGATCGAAGATTTTGTTGTTTATTGTGATGCTTCGGGGCAAGGGTTGGGTTGTGTTCTTATGCAAAGGGGTAAAGTCATTGCTTATGCCTCTCGTCAATTGAAAGTGCATGAGAAGAACTACCCGACACATGATTTGGAATTGGGAGCAGTTGTGTTTGCTTTGAAGTGTTGGAGGCATTATCTCTATGGCACCAAATGTGTGATTTATACCGATCACAAAAGTCTTCAACACATCTTTAACCAAAGTGAATTGAATATGAGGCAAAGGCGTTGGTTAGAACTATTTAGTGATTATGATTGTGACATCCATTATCACCCGGGCAAGGCAAATGTAGTAGCCGATGCCTTGAGCCGAAAGGAGAAAGTGAAACCAAGACGGGCTAGAGCTATGAGCCTCACGGTAGGGCCAAATATTCGTGATCGGATCATTGAAGCCCAAATTCAAGCCACCCTACCGGAAAACTTTGGAAACGAGAACCTAGATGGCATGGAACAACAATTCGACCGGAAGAATGATAATGGGTTATACATGGTTGAAAGACTTTGGGTTCCTATTTTCGGTGACTTAAGAACACTTATTATGAATGAAGCTCACCTATCGCCTTATTCGGTCCACCCCGGGTCGGATAAGATGTACTTTGACTTGAAAGACTTGTATTGGTGTCCGGGCATGAAGCGTGACGTGGCTAGATATGTGAGTGGGTGTCTTACTTGCTTACAAGTCAAAGCCGATCACAAGAAGCCACCCGGATTGTTGGTACAACCAGTGATGCCCGAATGGAAGTGGGAACATATCTCAATGGACTTCATTACTAAATTACCGAAGACGAGAAGCGGTCGCGACACGATTTGGGTGATAGTAGATCGGTTAACGAAGTCGGCTCACTTTTTAGCCATTCGTGAAACCGATAAATTTGACGCTTTGGCTCGTTTGTACATCAAGGAAGTAATATCTAAGCATGGAGTGCCGATTTCTATCATTTCCGATAGAGATGCCCGTTTCAAATCAAAATTTTGGGAAGCCTTTCAAAAAGCCATGGGTACTCGAATTGACATGAGTACGGCGTTTCACCCTCAAACGGATGGGCAAACCGAGAGAACCATTCAAACACTTGAAGACATGTTGAGGGCATGTGCAATTGATTTTGGTGGAAGTTGGGAAGACCATTTGCCGCTAGTCGAGTTTTCATACAACAATAGTTATCATGCTACCATTCAAATGGCCCCCTTTAAAGCATTGTATGGTAGGATATGTCGTTCTCCTCTAGCTTGGGCGGAAATTGGAGAGAGTCAACTTATTGGGCCAGAAATTGTGATTGAAACGACTAAGGTAATATCTCAAATTAAGGAAAGATTGCAATTGGCCCGTGAACGTCAAAAGAAGTATGCCGATGTGAGGCGGAGACCGTTGGAGTTTGAAATTGGTGATTTTGTGCTTTTGAAGGTGTCACCTTGGAAAGGTGTTGTACGTTTTGTGAAGCGGGGAAAACTTGCACCAAGGTATATCGGTCCTTTCAAGATTCTGGAACGGGTTGGGAAAGTTGCTTATCGGCTAGAACGGTGTGCATGATGTGTTTCATATTTGTAATTTGCGCAAGTGTTTGGCGGATCCTACACATCATGTACCTATGGACGAAATTAGGGTTGATTCGAATTTGAACTTTGTTGAAGAACCGGTAGAGATTTTGGACCTCCAAGAAAAGAAACTCAAGAAGAAGCGCTACACGATTGTTAAAGTTAGATGGAACGCTAGACGTGGAGCCGAATTCACTTGGGAGCGAGAGGATCATATGAAGTCTAAGTATCCGCATTTATTTAGTGATTAGTGTTTTGTTGAATTTCGGGACGAAATTCTTTCAACGGGGGAATAATGTAACATCCGTGAATTTTGACCCGTTGACTGTTCGTGTAAATTTACTAACAATTTTGTTGAATGAATTATTTGGGTCGTTTTGTGAATTATATGACTATGTGGTATGTTAGTCGGGTCGTTAATATGTATGTTTGGCGTTTAATTGTGTAATCGATTGTATTTTGGTTAGAGAAGAGAAACGTGTTAGGACCAGTTCACCTGGAACTGGCCAGTCACCAGTTCACACTGACCAGTTCACCAGTTGCATCTGGTGACCCAGTAAACTGGTGACCAAGATGATTTGTCGAGAAATATATTGAAGTCCAGTTGCACCGTACAGTCAACGCAACTGAAGACTTCCTCCAGTTGAGAACTGACCAAGTTGAAGAAGCATTCCAGTTGAAGTCGAAGACAACAAATGGAAGAAAGAGAATGGCAATGGCAGCGAAGCCCAGTTGGCATTCTAGTCAGTTACAAACTGGAGACCATCAGTGGAAAGCCCTTACAAAGCTTTACACTGATTACGAGGAATTGACTTGTGTGCTTTATGTACCTTTACCCGGATAATAAGCCTTATCTTATTATTTAAGTATTAAAAGGTACATAAAGGTGGTTATGTAAAGTCACTTTTGACATGCGACTTTACAATGCTTTTTAAGGAATTAAATGCTATTCCTTAAATGCTCTCAACCACATTTGTACGGCTAAAGTTAACATCCCAATGTTAACTTTGCCTATAAATACAAGTCATTGCACAACCAAGAATATCAAGTATTCAGAATACAAAGTATTCGTGCTCTCAAGTTGAATACTTCACACTTTGCAAACCTGCAATATTCTTGGTGAACTTGTGCAATATTCTCTCAATCGCTAAAAGGAACATTTCACTACTTTAAGTGTTTCGATTGTTGAAGAGAAATTCCGAGTGTAGATCAATTGTATTTCATAGGTTGTTAGGATATTTACATTCGTGTATTATCTTGGTTCCGCATCAACCTTGTAATTTATTTAATATCAATAAATAAATTACACATTGAAAACTACATATTGTCTCATCAAGATTGTTTACAAGTTATTTGTATTATTGCATTGTTCTTTACTTATTGTCTTTTATATAAGTAATCTATCTAGAACTTGGTATATACCTCTGCAACTGGTCGTCTCCAGTTCAGTAAGTATATTGCAAAGTAACTCCACCATCGACATAGAGGTGTCTTCAGTAGTACCATCTAACAAGTTGGGACTTACAAGTGGTATCAGAGCAGAAGGCTAATAAACTTGCCTAGATCTGCAAAGATGAACACTACTGAAGGTGGAGATGGTTCTGGTTCAGGTGAAAACCCATCGAACACTAATGCACAACCTTTTCAAAACGTTAACACCAACCCTCCTCCTCCTACTGCCCCAAACCACGTCCATGTACATTACTCCAACACTCCTGTTCCAAAATTTGATGGAAACAGTGAGACTTTTGGTACATGGAAAGCTAGAATGCTGTTGCATTTTGGTGGTATTGAGAGGTATATGTTGAAAATCCTTAAGGATGGACCATATATACCTATGTCCATTGGGGTGAGTCCTCTTCTTGATCCTACTGGAAGAAGAGGCTCAAGGGAAAAGCCAGAAGACCATTGGTCTGATGAGGATCGCAGACTGGTGGACTTGGACACCAGACTGAAAAACATGATCCTTGGGGCTGTCCCTGAAGACCTAATTCCAACACTTGTGTTGTTTCCCAGTGCCAAGTCTATGTGGGATGAATTAGTGATTCAATTTGAAGGAGGTGATGACACAATCGTCACCAGAAAAGTTGCCTTGAACAAGAAGTATGAATCCTTCTTTGCCTTGCCCAATGAAAGTTTAACTGGTACATACACCAGATTTTCTAGCCTCATCAATCAGTTGAGAGGTTTGGGTGTAGAGAAGGATAAGGATATTCTTCTTGAGAAGTTTTGTGATATTCTTCCTTCCAAATGGGAAAACATGGTTCTTGTCTTGAGACAAGGTAAAACCTTGCACACTCACACTCTTGCATCGCTCTATGGAGCCTTCAGATTCACTGAAGATAACAATGCTGCAAGACTTGTGGCTGAGCAAGATGCCATGAACCATGCTCAGAGTCCCAAGGTTGCTAATACAATTGAGCGACCTTGTGCTGCTTTAATGTCTGCTGAGAGTGTCCAGGTACACTCGATGAAGGAGATGTTGAACAGTTTCTTAAACTCTGGGCTGACCACTGAAAACAGTGATGGTTATGATGAAACTGACGATGATGATCTGGTCGCCATGATTGCTAAAACCTTTAATAGGTTTAAGCATAAATCTAAAAGATTTAATGGCCCCAACAATGCTTCCAGCTCCAGCTCTCTGGATAAGACCAATCTTACATGCTATAAGTGTGGCAAGAAAGGTCATTTTATGAAGGAATGCAGATCTAGTCAGTTGAATAACCAAACTGGCCCCTCTGTCCCTAATTACAATCGGCCTGATGATAGCTACAAAGCTAAATACAAGAAGCTTAAGGCCCAGATTGCCCTCCTGTCCATGCAAAAGGGAAAGGATCAGTGCTTAATGGCACAAACTGAGGGAAAATGGGAGTACTCTGATGACTCATCTGATGATGAAGAAGAGGAAAGGGACATGTATTTCATGGCCTTGGAAGATCAACAACAGCAGCATGTGGTGAAAGATGATGTCATCTCTGGAAGATGGGTGGACATCATACTGAAAAAGGTATGTGATTATGATCACCAGGTTGACCCTGAATTAAAACTGGACCTGGCTGAATCATTAAGTGGTGATTTGGCATTTGTAGAAACTGTTAGAGCTGATAGTGAAAGATATCTAGACACTATCTTAATTGAACTGAACAATGTCAAACCACAACTGAATGATTTGCAAAGTGTCCAGTTGGCTCTCAAGGAGTCAGTTTTAAAGATTGAGGCTTTAGAACTTGATAATCAAAAACTATCTTATGATTTTGAAAAAGCTCAAAAGATTATCAAGTCCTGGGTAAAAGCATCTGGCAAAAACTATGATGCATTTTCAAGAACTATCGATGCCCAGAAAAATGCATGGAAATCTGAAGATCTGGAGATGGCAGCTCTTATACCAGATCTTCATGCATTGCCTCCAGCTCTCCAGGTTGAAACACCCTATGATCAACCTGAAGCTGTTGAAACTGAAACCAATGAGACCACCCCCATTGAGGTTAAAACTGGAGCCAAACAGGCTAAAGCTCCAGTCAAAAAGGCCACTGGTAACAAGCCTTTACCTCATAAGTCTAAGGATCCCAAGACCCGACAGACTAAATCTCCAGTTGAACCAATGTCCAAGGTTCAACTGCCTGAACAAAACAATATTTTGGTTAATCTGGAAAGGCAACTCCAACTTTTGTCTCGGCAGGTTCAGAGTTGTACTGCCCGGATTAACAATCTGGAAGGAGGTTCACCACCTCCAGTTTTAAAACAAAATATTAAATCACTCCCTTCTGTACCTAAACAAAAGAATGTTCCCTCAGGAACAAAATCTGGTAAACTTAAGGTGAGTAAGTATCAAATACCAATCGTTTTTACTTCTGCACCTGGAGCTGGTGATAATGCTCCAGATGTAGCCTCCAGTTCAACACCTCAACAATCAACTGTGGCTTCTGTAGAGAAGTCCAGTGGACCCATCAAGAAAAGATGGGTTCACAAAAATAACTAATGATTTTTGTGTGTGTGTAGGGCGATCGAAAGAAAAATATCTGGTATCTGGACAGTGCTGCTGGCCGGACTATGACCGGATGTAAGCCCCTACTGGAAGAGTTCACTGTCCAAGATGGACCGACAGTGACGTTTGGTAACGATCAATCTGGAAAGACTGAAGGATATGGTGTGCTGAATAATGGACAAGTCGAATTCAAAAGAGTTGCATTTGTGAATGGTTTGAAATATAACTTGATCAGTGTAAGCCAACTTTGCGATGATGGCTTCAGAGTATTGTTCGATATTGCACAAGGCACCATATTTAACAAGGATTGGAAAGTGGTGATGATTGCACCAAGAAAAGGGAATGTGTACATCATGGATATGGAACCAGCTCCAAAAGAGCAATGTTTCTATACCAAAGCTGATGAGGACACCAACTGGCTATGGCATAAAAGGTTATCCCACCTTAATTTCAAGAACATTAACAAGTTGTCTCGCAAACAACTGGTTGATGGGATACCCCAGATTTCCTTCAATAAGGAAAAGCCATGTCCAGGGTGTGAGATGGGTAAGCAGAAGAGAGCCAGTTTTAAAACTAGGCAAAATTTTAGCATCACTGAACCTCTTCACATGCTTCATATGGATCTTTTTGGTCCAGTGAATGTTCAAACTAGAGCTGGAAAGAAATACACTCTAGTTGTGGTTGATGAATTCACCAGATATTGCTGGGTGGTATTCATCAGATCCAAAAGTGATGCACCTGCTGAAATCATCTCGCTTATCAAAAGAATTGAGCTCAAGTACACTCGAAAAGTTTGTCAGTTGCGAAGTGATAATGGTACTGAATTCCAAAATAAGGTACTTGAAACATTTTGCACTGACACTGGCATTTCTCAAAACTTCTCATCAGTTCACTCTCCAGAGCAAAATGGAGTTGTGGAAAGAAAGAATCGTACACTGATAGAAGCGGCCAGAAGCATGCTATCTGAATCTGGTCTTCCCACCAGTTTTTGGGCTGAGGCAGTTGCAACTGCTTGTCATACCCAAAACCGGTCAGTCTACATCAAGAGACATAAGAAGACTGCCTACGAAGTACTCAGGAATCGTAAACCAAATATTGGATATTTCCATGTATTTGGTTGTCCAGTTTATATACTGAACGATTCCAGTCAGCTTGGAAAGTTTGATGCAAAAGCTGATGAAGGGGTATTTTTAGGCTATTCAGATATTCGAAAGGCCTTTAGAGTTTATAATTATAGACTCCAAAAGGTGCATGAGACAATTCATGTCACATTCGATGAATCAACTGAAGCAATCAACAAGAGACCAAGCCTTGATATTTCTCCAGTCGTTCCAATCAATTTTGGTGAAGCTGACCAAGTTCATCCGTCAGTTGTTTCACCAGATGATGCTTCCAGTTACAACAAACTGGAACCAGTCAAGAAGAAGAAAAGCACCAGTGACACATCATTTTATCCCTCCATCAATTTTAACTTACCACAAGAATTGGTGATTGGATCAGATGTACGTGCCACTCCAATATCAGCACCAGTTCAATCACCTACTTCTCCAGTTACTCATGAATTACCTTCAACTGAGGAATTTCATGATGCTAATCGAGACCTCATTGACTCTGATGAGGATGTAGAAGTTGTTTGGACTGATCCTTCTCCAGAAGCTACTGCAACTGAAGAAGATCTCCAGGTGACTTGCACTGATATTGTAGTTCACCAGCCTAGTCAATACACTAGATGGACTAAAGCCCACCCAATTGAACAGATTGTGGGTAATCCAACTAGTGGGGTTCAGACTAGAAGAGCCACCAGTGAGCAATGCTTAAACGTCACCTTCTTATCTTTAATTGAACCAAAGAAGATTGACGAGGCTATGGCAGACCCAAGCTGGGTGGAAGCTATGCAAGAAGAGCTCCTCCAGTTTGAAAGGAACAATGTTTGGGAGCTTGTTCCTTGTCCACCAGGGTTAAAGAAAGAACCTATTGGTACCAGATGGGTCTACCGAAACAAAATGGATGAAGATGGTCATGTTGTAAGAAACAAGGCCAGACTAGTTGCCCAGGGTTATTGTCAAGCAGAGGGCGTTGACTTTGATGAGACTTTTGCTCCAGTTGCAAGACTTGAAGCCATTAGAATATTCTTGGCTTATGCAGCCCATCTGCAGTTCAAGGTCTTCCAGATGGATGTCAAAAGTGCGTTCCTTAATGGAACATTGGAAGAAGAAGTTTATGTTAAGCAGACTCCAGGTTTCATCGATGAGAAGCATCCTCATTGGGTTTATAGACTGAACAAAGCATTGTATGGTCTAAGACAAGCCCCAAGAGCCTGGTATGATACTTTAACTAAACATCTTCTTAAAAATGGCTTTCAAAGAGGTGCAATAGATAATACCTTGTTTATCTTGAAAGAAAGAGGTAATATCTTATTGGTACAAATTTATGTTGATGACATTATTTTTGGTTCAACTGATGATGCAATGTGTAAAAAGTTTTCTAAAATCATGTCATCTGAATATGAGATGAGTTTAATGGGTGAATTAACATTTTTCTTAGGTATTCAGATTAAGCAAACTGAAAATGGAATTTTCATAAACCAAGGAAAATATGTCAGAGATTTGTTAAGAAAAAACAAATATGATTCAATCCCATCGAAAAACACACCTATTGCAGCACCATTGAATTTGGACTCTGACCCAACTGGCAAACCAGTTAACATAACTGACTATAGAGGTATGGTTGGTTCACTAATGTACTTAACTGCCAGTCGACCAGATATAATGTTTGCAACATGTTTATGTGCCAGGTTTCAGGCTAACCCTAAAGAATCACATTTGCACGCTGTAAAGCGTATCTTTAGATACCTGAAAGGGTGTCCTAATCTTGGTCTTTGGTACCCCAAAGGCTCAGGATTAGATCTAATGGGTTATTCAGATTCTGATCATGCAGGTTGTAAGATTGATAGAAAATCCACAACTGGTGGTTGTCATTTCCTTGGAGGAAAACTGGTGAGTTGGACCAGCAAGAAGCAGACTTCAGTCTCTATGTCCACTGCTGAGGCAGAGTACATTTCTGCGGCCAGTTGTTGTGCCCAGATTCTCTGGATCAAGAACCAGTTACTAGATTATGGTCAGAAGTATACCAAGACCCCAATCTTTTGTGACAACACCAGTGCAATTGCTATCTCTCACAATCCAGTGATGCACTCAAAAACAAAGCATATTGACATCAGGTATCATTTCATTCGAGATCATGTTATGAAAGGTGATATTGAAATTCATTTCATCCCCACTGACAAACAGTTAGCTGATGTTTTTACTAAACCTCTCGATGAGAAAACCTTTAAACATCTCATCAGCGAACTGGGAATGTTGAACCCTTAACTGGAGCTTTCTTTGTTATTGAACGCGTCAGTGACACTGATGAAGTTCTCCAGTTGAGGAGGTCCAGATAATCTTTGCTCGCCAGGCTATCGAACGCCTTTGTGATACTATCTTGGCACTAATTGATTACCGGATCATCATTTTAGGGGGAAAGACTCAAAATAATTTTCTGACTAAAATTCGTTTTTGTTTGAAAATGCAACTGGAGAACTCTTCAGTTGGAAACTGGCACTGGACTGATCCTCCAGTTACCAGGTTCAGTCTTTGTCTAAATTTTTATAACGTTACAAATACCTGGTCAATATGTGTGACACGTGATGATACTCGAGTGTTTTAAACCACTTGATATCGTGATCTGACGTGTTTGAAACCATTTTAAGTACTTGACAACTGTTTGTATTGGGAAAACAAAAAGTGTGTGGGGTCATGGGTAAAGTAAGCCGTCGTAGCATTTAATGCTGACATGGTAACATTTAATGCTTACATGGAAAATTATATTTTATCTCAAAATTCAAAATCATTTTGTCAAAATATCTTCAAAATTGTTTTGGTTCAATAAAATATAATTTTGGTTTTACATTGGGATCTTGAATCCCCTTATAAATACCCTTATTTACTCCGAAACTCATTTACTTTTCTTTCTCTTACATTCCTTCATTTACTTCCAATCATAAACATTGCTTCATTCTTCTCTTTGCTTCACAAATCAAAAACCCTAAATCCTAAATTTCACTTTCATTCTATGGCTCCTAGATCATCCCGTTCAAGAGATGTAAATCTCTTGACTGTTCCATATAATCCCTCACCAGATGCCACACAGGCACCTGGTGCTCCAAGTAGTGCTGCCATAAAACTAAATCCAAATAATCCTATGGCCAGCCTACGAGGAAATCAAGGGTCCGATACCCTTATTGGTAGAATTCAAAAGTTTTTAAAGAATTCTCCAATAGGACCCTCGTTCTCTCTAAACCCACGTAAGTTGTTTCACAACTACTTATGTGAGTTTTGGTACACTGCCGTTCTTTCTTCTGATTGTTCCTCCATCAGTTTCACTTTAAAGGATGGAACAATCCAGTGTACCTTGACCGCTGAAGTGTTAAGGGATGCCTTACGCCTTAACTACTGGAGAGAGAATGAATCTCCAGTCGTCTTGCCCCCTAATATAAATTTTCGCCAAGTGCTCCTGGAAATGGGACACAAGGAGTGTTTGGAGAATGGGGTGCTCAAGACAAAAGGTGCGATGACCATGAAGGGTCTTACCCCTTCATGGAGGTATTTTTTCATCCACCTGGTGGAAAGCATGGGTGGGAGTTCTGGTGGACTTGACCAGATCAACTCCTCACAAGCAGAGATGGCTTATTGCTTGTGGAACGGTTTGAGGGTGGACTTTGCTGACATTTTGTACAAAAGCCTAGTACAAAAACTGAAGGGCTCCAGGGGTGTATGTATCCCCTTTTCAAGGTTCCTCTCACTCTGTTTTAAGCAAATTCTGGGCAGGGAAGCATATAATGATACAAATTCACCATTCAATGCTCCAGATATGCTTAGGAATCTAGACTCACTAGTATCTGAAGCTGGTGAGGTTGAAATTCCTGAACGAATGCAGCTGGCATTCGCTTCAACTGATGCACCTCTTGTAGGTGAGTCAGAAAGGCAACTGGGCGGGCCTCAAAATAATGAGGGACCCTCCAGTGTGTCTAATGTTGTGGTTGAGGATAGAGCAACCATAACTGAAGCAACCCCCATCACATCTATCCCTGGTGAAGATACTTCGGTATCTGATCCATCAACAGATGCACCCATCCAGGAAACTGGGGAAGGTCATCTGGAGACTGACCAGGTAACTGGTCAGCCCTCTGTCACATTCATGGATCTGGACATGGGTGTTAACGACGAGGAAATCCTTATTGAATCTTCGGATTCAGAAGGTACTGAAACAGACATGGAGATTCTTGATGCTTCTGTACAAGCACAAGACCCTTCATCTCCAGTCTGCCCTCCAGACGCATCAATTTCACTTTCACCACCTGAGCAAAATGTGCCTATAGATATTTCTTTACCAACATATACCGCTCCTTTCCCCACTGGGCAATTCTCACTTGCTCGAGAAATGCCCCCACCACCGTCGCCGTTGTTCACACCTGAGCATTCTCAGCATGAACAACACATTGAATTTCCAATCCTTTCTTCTTCTACCACTCCTCATATATATTCAACTGCTGGCCTGACAACTGGGGAGACTTCCATCAGTTTGCCTCCTCCAGTTGCTCCAGTAGTAACTGCTCGTGGTCCAGTGACACCTTCTCCTTTGTCACTGGACAGTCAAGTTGTCTCCATACAATCCGATCTCCAAAACCTTCTAACCAGGGTGGAGGAGATTCAGAAGACACTTGATAAGAACACCAAGTCCTTCTCCAGATACCACAAAGACTCTTTGACAAATATCAAGGTGGTTGATCTGGGGATAAACAAGTTCTCATCAAATGAGGACTTGGTGTTTCATAAATTGAATGAGTTGGTCACTGGCAGTAACAATCTGGCTGGTACATTGAAGGAAGCCTTTGACCTAACTCACTCCAAGGTCACCAGTTCTATCTCAAATCTACTTACCAACACTGTCAGAACCTCTGAAGTAGATCTGAAGGAGATTGAAAGGCAGGTCAAGGAACTAATTGAGAGACCTGGCCTAGATATAACTGGCCTTGGAGAGCAGTTGGTATCTTCAGTTGGTCAGAAGATAGAGGATACGTTGGGTGCTAGAGAAGAGCGTTTGGTTGAAAGGGTGATATCTGAGATCACCAAGCTGGCCACTCCTCAGGTTGATCTGGCCCCACTTACCAGTGAGATCAACCAGTTGAGGGGCAGCATTGAAGGTTTGAGCACCCAAGTATCTCTACATACTGAATCATTGAATAAACTGACCAATGAAGTGGAGAATTTGAAGAAGAGGGATGATGATATGAAGGAAAAGGTGGTTGCTGGTATTGATGAAGAATCAAAGGTTTTGAATGCATTGAAAACTGGTCAAGACAAAGTTGTTGCAAATATCTTGGCCCAGTCTACTGAAACCAACCACCTTTGGAGGTCCTTCAGAATGATGTGTGGGATTTTCAAAGAGTGCAAGGATGTACAGTCGTGGCAGCCTCTTGACCGGTTGCCATCACAACCCTCTGAATGGGAAGCAATTAGGGCAGGTCTAGATGCTGCCAAGGGGGAAAGAAGTACAGTCCTTGCACCACCAGTTGTACCTAGAAGGGAATTGAGCTTAGCTACCAGTACTGATGCTGGTGAGCAAACTGGTGAGGCTAGTGTAAGGGGGAATGTGTTAGATAAGGGAAAGGGTAAAATATCTGATGAAGCCCAGCCGGCCACTGAAATGGAAATGCTTGAAACTGGTAATGCTGATGTACTGCCTCCAGTTTCAGATAGTGATAGTAGAAGACTGGCCAGACTTGGTGATGACATTAAAGAGAGAAAGAAAATGAAACAAAGGAACCAAGCTGAAGCCAGGGCACATCTCACACAACTGAAATTGCTAGATATGAGTGATGCCAATCTTCTAGGTATCACTAAGGAGGAGTATCTCAGGATTAAGAATGATCCTAGGGTAGTTGACCAGTTAAATGAAATGCTAGATGTTGAACTGGAAAGACACTATCATGAGGATGAGGCTGAATTTGATGCCAGAAGCTTGAACATTTCTTTGGAGAGGGCTAAGGAGTTAAGGGCCAGTGGGATTCTGAAGAGAATTGCCAATGTGAAGAAGGTTGTGAAGGAAGTGATGAATCCACCAAGAAGAAGGATTCCACAACCTAGAAGACCACTGACCAAAGCTGCTAGGGATGCTGACCTTAGAACATTCGTTGAACCAACTGGCGAGGTCACAAATGAAGACATTAAGTCCGCTGTACTGGCTGCTGGTGCTGGGAGTATTAAAATCACTAATAAAACTGAAGCAAGAAACTACTACTCTCAGATCATGTCAACCAGAAGACATGGTGGTACTATTACTAATGTCAATGTTACAATTAAGCCAGGCACCAAGGTTTTTCAAGTTGAAGTTAAGTATGCTGGTGGGCCATTGGTTAGAACTGATAACCCTGGTGTGCTACAATTTGGGTTCAGCGAATGGGTCGAGATGGTGAATGTGCTTGATGCGAAGGCACAAAAGAATAGGTTTGAGAAGGCATGGGTAAATTTCTTAAAGGGCAAGATTCAACATAAAGAGAATCTGGAGCAAAGGCTGAATATTGACCCTGAAGACACTCAACCTATTTCTCTAGTGACCAAAAGAAGAAGAACTGGCGAAGGGCCATCTGTTTAAGTTCTTTCTTCAGTTATCTACTTGTTGTTTGTTTTACATTCTGTAACTTGTGTAAATTTCATCCCTTGTATAAATGAAGTTACCAGTTTGTAACCACAAGGTAGATAAAAGATTAAAATCTAACAACATAAAAGAAAAACCTAAGGCATTTATTGATCTATAAAAATGCCTTAGATATCTTAGATAGATTTAAATCAAACAAGTCTCTATAGTTCACACTTGTACAGATACAAGAACTAGAAAAGACTTAGACTATATTTCTAGACAAATAGGGGGAATTTGTTAGGACCAGTTCACCTGGAACTGGCCAGTCACCAGTTCACACTGACCAGTTCACCAGTTGCATCTGGTGACCCAGTAAACTGGTGACCAAGATGATTTGTCGAGAAATATATTGAAGTCCAGTTGCACCGTACAGTCAACGCAACTGAAGACTTCCTCCAGTTGAGAACTGACCAAGTTGAAGAAGCATTCCAGTTGAAGTCGAAGACAACAAATGGAAGAAAGAGAATGGCAATGGCAGCGAAGCCCAGTTGGCATTCTAGTCAGTTACAAACTGGAGACCATCAGTGGAAAGCCCTTACAAAGCTTTACACTGATTACGAGGAATTGACTTGTGTGCTTTATGTACCTTTACCCGGATAATAAGCCTTATCTTATTATTTAAGTATTAAAAGGTACATAAAGGTGGTTATGTAAAGTCACTTTAACATGCGACTTTACAATGCTTTTTAAGGAATTAAATGCTATTCCTTAAATGCTCTCAACCACATTTGTACGGCTAAAGTTAACATCCCAATGTTAACTTTGCCTATAAATACAAGTCATTGCACAACCAAGAATATCAAGTATTCAGAATACAAAGTATTCGTGCTCTCAAGTTGAATACTTCACACTTTGCAAACCTGCAATATTCTTGGTGAACTTGTGCAATATTCTCTCAATCGCTAAAAGGAACATTTCACTACTTTAAGTGTTTCGATTGTTGAAGAGAAATTCCGAGTGTAGATCAATTGTATTTCATAGGTTGTTAGGATATTTACATTCGTGTATTATCTTGGTTCCGCATCAACCTTGTAATTTATTTAATATCAATAAATAAATTACACATTGAAAACTACATATTGTCTCATCAAGATTGTTTACAAGTTATTTGTATTATTGCATTGTTCTTTACTTATTGTCTTTTATATAAGTAATCTATCTAGAACTTGGTATATACCTCTGCAACTGGTCGTCTCCAGCTCAGCTAGTATATTGCAAAGTAACTCCACCATCGACATAGAGGTGTCTTCAGTAGTACCATCTAACAAGTTGGGACTTACAAAACGGTTTTTTTTTTGTTTTTGTTTTTTTTTTTTTTTTTTTTTTTTTTTTTTTTTTTTTTTTTTTTTTTTTTTTTTTTTTTTTTTTTTTTTTTTTTTTTTTTTTTTTTTTTTTTTTTTTTTTTTTTTTTTTTTTTTTTTTTTTTTTTTTTTTTTTTTTTTTTTTTTTTTTTTTTTTTTTTTTTTTTTTTTTTTTTTTTTTTTTTTTTTTTTTTTTTTTTTTTTTTTTTTTTTTTTTTTTTTTTTTTTTTTTTTTTTTTTTTTTTTTTTTTTTTTTTTTTTTTTTTTTTTTTTTTTTTTTTTTTTTTTTTTTTTTTTTTTTTTTTTTTTTTTTTTTTTTTTTTTTTTTTTTTTTTTTTTTTTTTTTTTTTTTTTTTTTTTTTTTTTTTTTTTTTTTTTTTTTTTTTTTTTTTTTTTTTTTTTTTTTTTTTTTTTTTTTTTTTTTTTTTTTTTTTTTTTTTTTTTTTTTTTTTTTTTTTTTTTTTTTTTTTTTTTTTTTTTTTTTTTTTTTTTTTTTTTTTTTTTTTTTTTTTTTTTTTTTTTTTTTTTTTTTTTTTTTTTTTTTTCTCTAGTGACCAAAAGAAGAAGAACTGGCGAAGGGCCATCTGTTTAAGTTCTTTCTTCAGTTATCTACTTGTTGTTTGTTTTACATTCTGTAACTTGTGTAAATTTCATCCCTTGTATAAATGAAGTTACCAGTTTGTAACCACAAGGTAGATAAAAGATTAAAATCTAACAAACATAAAAGAAAAACCTAAGGCATTTATTGATCTATAAAAATGCCTTAGATATCTTAGATAGATTTAAATCAAACAAGTCTCTATAGTTCACACTTGTACAGATACAAGAACTAGAAAAGACTTAGACTATATTTCTAGACAAATAGGGGGAATTTGTTAGGACCAGTTCACCTGGAACTGGCCAGTCACCAGTTCACACTGACCAGTTCACCAGTTGCATCTGGTGACCCAGTAAACTGGTGACCAAGATGATTTGTCGAGAAATATATTGAAGTCCAGTTGCACCGTACAGTCAACGCAACTGAAGACTTCCTCCAGTTGAGAACTGACCAAGTTGAAGAAGCATTCCAGTTGAAGTCGAAGACAACAAATGGAAGAAAGAGAATGGCAATGGCAGCGAAGCCCAGTTGGCATTCTAGTCAGTTACAAACTGGAGACCATCAGTGGAAAGCCCTTACAAAGCTTTACACTGATTACGAGGAATTGACTTGTGTGCTTTATGTACCTTTACCCGGATAATAAGCCTTATCTTATTATTTAAGTATTAAAAGGTACATAAAGGTGGTTATGTAAAGTCACTTTAACATGCGACTTTACAATGCTTTTTAAGGAATTAAATGCTATTCCTTAAATGCTCTCAACCACATTTGTACGGCTAAAGTTAACATCCCAATGTTAACTTTGCCTATAAATACAAGTCATTGCACAACCAAGAATATCAAGTATTCAGAATACAAAGTATTCGTGCTCTCAAGTTGAATACTTCACACTTTGCAAACCTGCAATATTCTTGGTGAACTTGTGCAATATTCTCTCAATCGCTAAAAGGAACATTTCACTACTTTAAGTGTTTCGATTGTTGAAGAGAAATTCCGAGTGTAGATCAATTGTATTTCATAGGTTGTTAGGATATTTACATTCGTGTATTATCTTGGTTCCGCATCAACCTTGTAATTTATTTAATATCAATAAATAAATTACACATTGAAAACTACATATTGTCTCATCAAGATTGTTTACAAGTTATTTGTATTATTGCATTGTTATTTACTTATTGTCTTTTATATAAGTAATCTATCTAGAACTTGGTATATACCTCTGCAACTGGTCGTCTCCAGTTCAGTAAGTATATTGCAAAGTAACTCCACCATCGACATAGAGGTGTCTTCAGTAGTACCATCTAACAAGTTGGGACTTACAAAACGGGTCGGCCCGTGGGTAGTCCATGACCCACCAGCCACCAATGACCCATCTCCCCTCCTTATCTCTTTCTCCCCCCTTTCATTTCTTATCCATCTATCTATCTTCCTATTTCTCTCAAGTATAAGCAAGCAAACCCATTTCACTACTTCTTCTATCTATCATCGATTGGTGTTTTGGGAAGGCTATAACTCTAGAATCATCTTCATCTCATTGTCATCATCTTTGAAGAACCAAAAGCCTAGTTCTAACATTTCACCATTTTGACCTAAATTCGGGTTTGAGCTCTAGGAAGAGTTTTGGTAAGTCTACTTCATCCCATTTATACCTACTTACGTTTGTTTATGCATTTCTAGTCCCTTTGAACTTTTACAAGTCCTAAATCGGCTTAAATCTCGTTTAGGTCAAATTAGGGTTTAAATTAGGGTTTGAAGGTTTTGGGTGTGATTTTGATGTTTTGGTCGAATTTGTGGATTGGGTTATGTTTATTTATGGTTAATGGTGTTTATTTATGCTTCAAATCAAGTTACAAGTTCCTACAAATCGTTTTGGATTGGTTTGGGTCGAGTTTTAAAGGTTTTGGTTTGGTTTTTCCTGCATAAACTGCAGCTGCTGCTGCTTCTGGTTCAGTATTGGGCCACCGCGGCGCAGTGGCATAGGCTAGCTCACTGCGGCGCAGTGCTCACTGCGGCGCAGTGGCTAGGGCCTATTTGTTCGTGGTTAGCTCACTGCGGCGCAGTGAGCTTGGCAATGGCTCACTGCGGCGCAGTGAATAGTTGCTGGGAATTATGCGCGTCGATTTTCAAACGTTAATAACTTTTGATCCGTAACTCCAAACAGGTCGTATGACCTATCATTGGAATCGTAAGAGAGTCTAGTTTCTAGTAGTAACATTCTTTTTGTATGGATCTTATCTCATTTCTAAAAAGGTCGATTCGAATGCGTCTTGTTCCTACTCGTTAAAGTTGTAAAGGTGTTTAGGGTTTGTGACTTGACTAAATTGTACTAAACCAACTTGTTTATGATTGTAGAGTTAACATTACGGTATTATGATGTATAATTATAGGTTGTGGACGTGTGGATCCTATTACTCGTTTGTAATCTTACTAGCTTCTTTGCCGGACAAGGTGAGTTTCGTATCTCCCTACTCGCTTGAGATTCGGGCTGAAAAGTGTAAACTTGCGTGTTTACTTGCATTCGTTGATTGATTGATGGATTGTTCTAGTTGTTGGATTGATGTGACGGTTCATTTCGTTTGGTTGACTTGGTTTATGTTCTGGTTAAGTATTTCATTGATATTAGGATAGACGTACATACATGGAAGTCGGTTATGCCTTCATTGGGTTTTAGATGTGGTGGGAAGGCTGCGGGTGACCCTATATATAATCATCTGGGACTCGAAGGAAGTAGAATCCTCATAAGTGTATGTACGTATAGAATTGGTGTTAATATTGACTGTTGGTTCATGTTCTTCGTATTGTGATTATTGGTTTATGATTGACGAGTATTGATTGTTGGTTCATGACAGACGATCGTGATTGATACATATACGACTGATGGTAAGCATGCATACTTAGTACATAATCCCTCGGTTGAGGACTCAAACATCCTAGTGTATAGATGTATACACTTGTCCATGAGATGTTGGTGACATGACATCCGGGTATATAGACATATATACGCCGATGATTTTGAGATGCCGCTTTGTTCATGGTGATGACAAGCGAGTATCGTTGCATAGGTGACAGGAGATCACGCATAAGATAGGCATTTTGGCTTACTTACGCACATGGCATCGCATTGATACTCACATCATTTATGCATTTCATATTACACATTTACTTGAGTTACAAGTTCCTACAAATCGTTTTGGATTGGTTTGGGTCGAGTTTTAAAGGTTTTGGTTTGGTTTTTCCTGCATAAACTGCAGCTGCTGCTGCTTCTGGTTCAGTATTGGGCCACCGCGGCGCAGTGGCATAGGCTAGCTCACTGCGGCGCAGTGGCTAGGCATGGCTCACTGCGGCGCAGTGGCTTGGAATGGCTCACTGCGGCGCAGTGAGCTTGGCAATGGCTCACTGCGGCGCAGTGAGCTTGGCAATGGCTCACTGCGGCGCAGTGAGCTTGGCAATGGCTCACTGCGGCGCAGTGAGCTTGGCAATGGCTCACTGCGGCGCAGTGAGCTTGGCAATGGCTCACTGCGGCGCAGTGAGCTTGGCAATGCTCACTGCGGCGCAGTGAGCTTGGCAATGGCTCACTGCGGCGCAGTGGCATAGGCTAGCTCACTGCGGCGCAGTGGCTAGGGCCTATTTGTTCGTGGTTAGCTCACTGCGGCGCAGTGAGCTTGGCAATGGCTCACTGCGGCGCAGTGAATAGTTGCTGGGAATTATGCGCGTCGATTTTCAAACGTTAATAACTTTTGATCCGTAACTCCAAACAGGTCGTATGACCTATCATTGGAATCGTAAGAGAGTCTAGTTTCTAGTAGTAACATTCTTTTTGTATGGATCTTATCTCATTTCTAAAAAGGTCGATTCGAATGCGTCTTGTTCCTACTCGTTAAAGTTGTAAAGGTGTTTAGGGTTTGTGACTTGACTAAATTGTACTAAACCAACTTGTTTATGATTGTAGAGTTAACATTACGGTATTATGATGTATAATTATAGGTTGTGGACGTGTGGATCCTATTACTCGTTTGTAATCTTACTAGCTTCTTTGCCGGACAAGGTGAGTTTCGTATCTCCCTACTCGCTTGAGATTCGGGCTGAAAAGTGTAAACTTGCGTGTTTACTTGCATTCGTTGATTGATTGATGGATTGTTCTAGTTGTTGGATTGATGTGACGGTTCATTTCGTTTGGTTGACTTGGTTTATGTTCTGGTTAAGTATTTCATTGATATTAGGATAGACGTACATACATGGAAGTCGGTTATGCCTTCATTGGGTTTTAGATGTGGTGGGAAGGCTGCGGGTGACCCTATATATAATCATCTGGGACTCGAAGGAAGTAGAATCCTCATAAGTGTATGTACGTATAGAATTGGTGTTAATATTGACTGTTGGTTCATGTTCTTCGTATTGTGATTATTGGTTTATGATTGACGAGTATTGATTGTTGGTTCATGACAGACGATCGTGATTGATACATATACGACTGATGGTAAGCATGCATACTTAGTACATAATCCCTCGGTTGAGGACTCAAACATCCTAGTGTATAGATGTATACACTTGTCCATGAGATGTTGGTGACATGACATCCGGGTATATAGACATATATACGCCGATGATTTTGAGATGCCGCTTTGTTCATGGTGATGACAAGCGAGTATTGTTGCATAGGTGACAGGAGATCACGCATAAGATAGGCATTTTGGCTTACTTACGCACATGGCATCGCATTGATACTCACATCATTTATGCATTTCATATTACACATTTACTTGTCTTGTGTAATCTTGTTGTTGGATATTATTGTATTACTTAGAGGCTCACTGTGAGTCATGTCCAATCTCTACTCGTATATTGTGATTATTGACGCTGGTTCTTTATGGACCATTACTACGAACTCACCAACCTTGTGTTGACTATGCTTAGTACACTTTTCAGGTAATCAGGTTCTCCCTGGGCGTGGAGTATAGTGGTTTGCTTGCTGTCTAACCCGGGCTTTGTACTTGATGAATCAAGGATTCATAGACCTTCTCTTTTGCATTATACCTAGGATCGATTTGCCATCATCTGGATGTTCTTTTGTAAACTTTGATGGTTATTTGCTCCTTATGTATTTTAGGTACTTGTTTCGCTTTGAAATGGATTCACTGAATCTTTATTTGCATTTAGTTTGTTCTATTGTAATTCCACCTTGCGCTATATGATTTCCGTGATATTCCGAGCCTCGGCTTGGGGTGTTACATGCTAGACCTTAATCACCAAAACAAAATAATTAAAAGTACCAAAACCTTTTTGGTTTCCTTGTCCCACTCGTAGACCACAAGTCTACAATTATAAAAGAGTATAAGTTTCCTTGGTACTAAGGAAGGAGATATATATTTATGTGTGTGTTCTCTACAAGACCAAACACCTCCTTTTATACTTGAGTTCGACCAGGATTTGGAAATATCACGTAAGATCTAGGAAATTTCATATTAGATTTCATGGTGATTTCTCATCTGCAACTTGAGGATAAGGAATCTTCAAAAGATATCATATCTTCAATAATTTATTTATTTTGATGATTAAATATATATGTGTACAATATATATATATATCCGAGTATCTAAGTGTTCATTGTGTGTGACCTCGTAGGCTCGTGTGTAAGCGGCAGTATAATTTTGTGTTATGACATACACACTAATCCAACAAACTCCCACTTGTGTATGACATAACATCTAGAAAATTACACAGACAATGATTGGTGTCTAGCAACACATCATTGCCCCCGAAAACATACGAGTATTTGTTTCAGCTAAAAGAACAATCAGTATTAAAGTAATGATTTAATGATTAAGTGTCTATTGCCCCTTTATTTCAAATAGCCTGTTGACATGAGACATGGATTTAGTCATTCTCATTAGCCAACCAAATATGTTTCTCGATATAGAAAAGTTGAATGCGATCACCAAGTTAGAATTGATCAACAATCAATACAGCTTGCACACGACCGTGTAAATATCCATTCATTTTCATCGAGGGGCCCAGTGGTATCATACTCTCTCGTAGAGGAATAAATTTCATCTTGATTTTATGCGTACATCATGCACTTCACATCATACCCAATGATGGCCTTTATAACTACCTTATTCAGGATAGCGTTTAACCATATCAAAGCACAACATGTCATACAATCAGCAACCAACATACAAATCTCAGGTCTAAGGACACAAAGACATAATCACTTCCAGATTCACTATTTACGTCGATCCATGTAGTGACATCTCGTGATTGGGTCATTCCAATATTCATCAACAATGAATACACGTGAATTTTGGCCTCAACAAGTTAACTATTCACCATCGGTGAATAAAAACAAAACTTGACATTAGTCTTAATTCATGTTACTCCCATAACATGACCGACTATGGAGATTTTGAATAATCAACAATTATTCATGGATTAAACATGCTAATATAAAACACAGTATTATAAATGAAAACAACCATACCAAGTATATCAATTCATTGAAATAAAACTGCTTATTGTTTTAAAATATCCAAATACTAAATCACAAATGAAAAAGATCAGTAGCATAGCGAAGTCCAATACTACTAGCACGATCATCATGCTTGTTGTGTGTCATTGGCTTCGTGAACGGGTCAACCACATTATCATCTGTGTGAACCTTAAGAATATTAATCTCATTCCTCTCAATGACTTCACGAATGTAGTCAAACTTTCGAAGAATGTGCCGACTACCTTTACGTACACGTGATTCTTTCGCAAGTATAATAGTACTTGAATTATCACAGTACATTTCCATACGAGATTCAATGCTGGGTACTACCCCAAGTTCAGCAACAAACTTCCTAATCCAGACAGCTTCCTGAGCAGCTTCTAAGGCAGCAATGTATTCTGCTTCTGTTGTAGATTGTGCAACTGTGCTCTGCTTTGAGCTTTTCCAATCAACTGCCCCACCATTCATGACAAAGACATAACCAGATTGGGATCGAGAGTCATCTCGATCAGTTTGGAAACTAGCATCCGTATAACATTTAATACTCAACTCTTCTTCCAAACCACCGTAAACCAAGAACATATCTTTAGTTCTCCGCAGATACTTAAGAATGCTCTTAACAGCAATCCAATGCTCTTCACCTGGATTCTGTTGATAGCGGCTCGTCAAACTCAAGGCTAACGAGACATCAGGTCTAGTACATAACATGGCATACATGATGGATCCTATAGCTGAAGCATATGGGATACCTTTCATTCGTCTTATCTCATCAGGTATGATAGGACTTTGAGACTTGCTCAAGGTTATGCCCTTTTGCACAGGCAATCCTCCTCGCTTGGAGTTTTGCATGTTAAATCTTCGCAAGATTTTGTCAATATATGTACTTTGACTCAAACCAATAAGCCGTTTGGATCTATTTCTATAGATCCTGATTCCAAGAATGTAAGTAGCTTCTCCAAGATCTTTCATGGCAAAACATTTTCCAAGCCAAGATTTAACATCTTGCAAAGTTGGAATATCGTTTCCAATAAGCAGTACGTCATCAACATACAAGATAAAAAAGACTACTTTGCTCCCACTAGCTCTAATGTAAACACAAGGCCCATCTTGGTTTTGAGAAAAAACCAAACTCTTTGATTTTTTCATCAAACTTAAGATTCCAAGTCTTGGATGCTTGCTTCAATCCATAAATGGATTTATGAAGCTTGCATACTTTATTAGGATGCTTTGGATTAACAAAACCTTCTGGCTGAACCATATATACATCCCCACTTAGGTGGCCATTCAGAAAAGCGGTTTTGACATCCATTTGCCATATTTTATAATCATGAAAAGCAGCTATGGCAATAAGTATCCTAATTGATTTAATGCTCGCGACTGGTGAAAAGGTTTCCTCATAATCAATTCCTTGAGTCTGAGTGTATCCTTTTGCTACCAACCGAGCTTTAAATGTGTTTACATTACCGTCCATGTCAGTCTTCTTCTTAAAGACCCATTTACACCCATTTACACCCCACTGTCTTACAATTGGGTGGAAGATCAATCAAGTCCCATACTTGATTATCTTTCATGGACTGCATCTCTGCATTCATAGCATCTTGCCATTTATCAGATTCAGGATCCGATATGGCTTGACGATAGGTAGAGGGTTCATCATAATCCCCTAGATCAGTTTCATCTGAATTAATTAAATAATTATACCTCGCAGGCCGATGAGGAGTTCTATTAGATCTACGAAGTGCAGGCGCAACATGTTCTAGCTCACCAACAATGTGCTCAACTTCAACATCTGGATAGCTAGTGCTTGCAGAAGGTATGTCACTTTGTGGTTCTTGAATTTCTTCAAGATCTACTTTACTCCAACTAACTTCTTGTAAGAGAAGATCTCTTTCCAAGAACTCAGTAAACCGAGCAGGAAACACTTTGTTTTCAGCTTTGTAGTAAAAGTAGTAACCCATTGTTTCTTTTGGGTATCCCACAAAGTTACACTTGATGCTTCTGGGTTCTAATTTGTTTATTGTGTCACGCTTCACGTAAGCTTCACAACCCCAGACTTTCAAGTAAGACAACTTGGGACTTTTCCCATGCCACAGTTCATGTGGTGTCTTTTCTACCTTCTTGGTCGGAACCATATTGAGTATGCGTGCAGCAGACTCTAACGCATATCCCCAAAAAGATGGTGGTAGAGTAGTCAGACTCATCATAGAGCGAACCATATCAAGTAAAGTTCGATTTCTCCGCTCAGACACCCCATTGTGTTGTGGTGTGTATGGCGGAGTGAATTGTGAGACAATCCCACGATTCTTTAAGTGGTCCAAAAACTCTTGACTCATATATTCACGACCTCGATCAGAGCGAAGGGATTTAATGGTCTTTCCAAGCTGATTCTCTACTTCGTTTTGAAATATTTGGAACGTTTCAAAAACTTCATGTTTATGTTTCAACAAGTAAACATAACCATATCTACTATAATCATCAGTGAATGTAACGAAGTATGATTCACCATTTCTAGACATAGTTCTAAAAGGGCCACATACATCAGTATGTATTAGTCCTAAAAGATCTTTAGCTCTTTCACCTAAACCGGAGAAAGGAGCCTTTGTCATCTTTCCACATAAACAAGATTCACATACATCAAATGACTCAGAGCCAGTTGATTCCAAAAGTCCATCAGATTGGAGTTTTGAAATGCGTTGTTCGTTTATATGACCTAGACGACAATGCCATAGTTAGGTTTTATTCAAGTCTTGCTTGAATCGTTTGGCAGTATAGGTATATACATAACTACTATTTGAAATGGCACCACACATATCAATTTCAAAAATACCATCACGTGGACAAGCATTAAAATAAAAAACATTATTCTTAGAAACTGAAATGCCAAAGTGCGTAAATGCAAGTTCATAACCAGCATTTTTCAAAAGTGAAACTGAAATTACATTGCTCGTAATACTAGGAGCATAATGACATTCTTCCAATAAAATAATAAGACCACTTGGAAAAGTAAGCTCATAGGTGCCAATAGCTTCAACAGCTGCTCGATTCCCATTGCCCACTCGCAAGTCCAGTGTCCCTTTCTTCAGTTTCTTACTTCTTCTCATTCCCTGGATATTGTTACAGATGTGAGTGCCACAACCAGTATCAAAAATCCAGGAATCACTAGAAAAAGTATATAGTTGTATATGAAATATACCTGATTTGCTAGTCTCACCAGCTTTGCCCTTTTTCAGCTCAGATAGGTAGACAGGACAGTTTCTTCTCCAATAGCCAACCTTTCCACAATGGAAACATTCGGCGTCTTTTGCTGGGTTTTCTTTCTTGGGGGGCGGTGGAATCTTATTCCTGGCAATTCCTTTGCCTTTTCCTTTCCCATAAGTTTTCGGCTTATTCTTTTTAACCCTTCCATCCCTAATCATAAGGATGCTTGGATTGGAGGCTTTGGATGGAATATTCTGTTCAGCAGCTTTGAGCATCGAATGCAATTCTGACAGAGACTTATTCCAACCTTGCATGTTATAGTTCATGACAAAGTTATCATACGACTTTGGTAGTGAAGCCAAAATGGTGTTCACAGCCAAAAGAGTCGGCATAGGAGTTCCAAGCTTTTCCAACCTGTCAATGTAGCATTTCATTTTCAAAGCATGAAAGCTCACTGACTGACCCTCCTCCATTTTGCATGTGTGAAGAAGCTTGTGAGTTTCATACAACTCTTGATTTGCCTGTTTCTGAAACATATTTTCCAGCTCAGTGATCATATCATATGCTGTGCGATCTTCCATTTCCTTCTGGAGTTCAGGAGTCATACTCGCAAGCATTATTAAAGCTATCTTCTCTTGCTCATCAAACAATTTTTGATAAGCATCTTGCTGAGCAACAGTATCTGTCTCGGTAGGAGGATCGGGCAAGGGTTCATCAATGGTTTTCACCTTCCCTTCATACTTGAGGACAATCCTCAAATTACGATACCAGTCTAGGAAGTTAGTACCATTGAGTTTCTCTTTCTCCAACAAAGAACGGAGTGAATTTTGGTTTACGTTTTGATTGTTTGCCATCTACATTAGAAGTAAGGTTTATTTTAGTATTTTCGATATGAGAACTTTAGTAAATTAACTACCCAAGTTTAAATTTTATAAACAATTAATTTACAAAAGCCTAAGATCCACATAGGGGTTCCATAACTACATCTGTTAATCAGCTAGCAGTCATGGAGTCTATTGGTAGGTAGCGAGTACCAATTGCATTACAAGTGCAACTCTTAGATCTTTATGGGACCTAGAGATATGTGTAGTTCAACAAACTACTATTATCTACTGGCATGTTTATCCCATCCTTGCCTCGGATTCAGGTCTCACCGTGAACTCGATTAAGTCGTCCAATTCGTAAACTGTGGAAATTTAGCCTAGTCAACTAAAAATCCACCTCGTGGCTATAATTTGATCAGGTCTTACCGTAACCAAAAAATAAAGAGGAGTGTTCACAAGCTCATTGGATGGCATGACTTAAGTTTGACGGGTATATTTTAAAATTTTGTGTTAACGAATATTTAATATACCAAAAATTCGTTAACTATTTGTTAAAACTCATTTTAACCGATTATATATATATTGAGTTTCAAAATAAAACTATATGAAGTTTAAGTTTTAAAATCATCAATTTTAAACTTTAAACTCATTTTATGTTTTTATTTAATGTTTCCATCAAAAAACATTTTACCATATTATAATCAACAATTATATAAATAAAAACATATCCATGCATCATACACTTATATCTTAGTCCAAAGGAAAACTCCCACTTAATCCAAGAACCAAGTGAGATTTTGTGTAATGGTCCATTGTTGTTGACTTGACTCCAAGTCTATCTTTTAAGCCAAAAACCCTTTTAACTACATTATTAAAAGTTATATAAGGCTTGTCCATGGTTACAATGCATGGGTATAATCATGGATAAATTTAAATAATCAAGCCATAATTAATAAATTTAAAATTTAAAGAGGTGATTTATTTTTCAATCTTATTTGTGCGCCATGAGGTTAAATCTGAATCAATCAAGTTGATTCTAAAAACCAAAAGGTTTTATTAAATACCAATACGCCACAAAGCTTGATCAAAAATAAAATCACATGACAACTAAAAGGTGTAAAAGTGGCTTTGGTACCACTGTTGGAAAGATTAGCCCTCGTGTGTACTTTTAAATTTATATATACGCAACGGAAGACTAAAATACAAACATGTATTATTTATAAAACATGCACACGATTAATATTTCCTCCAAGATCCAATTACACCATGATAGTTGTCATAATAGATAGACTAGAAATTATACCTTTCTAGTAGGTAAAATCTTGTGACAAAAACAATATTCAATAGTATGAATATCTCTACAGTTGATCCACATAAACATTTCAAACAATACCCGAAGAATGCTAGACTTTAATCACCAAAACAAAATAATTAAAAGTACCAAAACCTTTTTGGTTTCCTTGTCCCACTCGTAGACCACAAGTCTACAATTATAAAAGAGTATAAGTTTCCTTACTACTAAGGAAAGAGATATATATATTTATGTGTGTGTTCTCTACAAGACCAAACACCTCCTTTTATACTTGAGTTTCGACCAGGATTTGGAAATATCACGTAAGATCTAGGAAATTTCATATTAGATTTCATGGTGATTTCTCATCTGCAACTTGAGGATAAGGAATCTTCAAAAGATATCATATCTTCAATAATTTATCTATATCAGTCTTTGCAGTTACATATATGTGCATTTACAACTATGTATATCTAGAACCAGTTCGATTGTGACTTGTGAGGTGGTGGTCTCTACAAAGTTAATGAAAACGGTCGGTTCTTAATATTAGATCACCTACTCAATCAAGTTAGATGTTTATTAGCTAGTACATGAAGGACCAAAAGTAAGTTATCGCCACAACTAGCGTAAACATCTCACATTGATTAGGTTTCTCGGCAATATACCATAAAATATTGCACATATCCTTGAAACGCCTCAGTAAAGAATTCTTCAAATAACTCCGAAACAAATCTCTAGAAAGAAGTGCTGTACAATACTTCTATTCTTACGATCTAAAGTTCTAACACAAGAGAGTTGCTGTATATACTCTAAAATAATCGATTCAAACATTTTTTCGAAGATCCACCTACGCTAATAAATAAAAACTTTTTGAGATGTCTAGATGCAAAAGAGTATCGTCTGTAATACAAAGCATTTTGCTGCTTTTTGCCATGGCATTGATGCCTGATTATATATGTATGGGAGTTTGAAAGAATATCGCGAATGCGCTCAAGCATATTACACTCTCGTGAGTCGTGATTCTTCTGGCTTAAGTTTGGAATATTTCTTTAATTTGTACTCCGTTATGCTTTCAAGAGGAAGAAGAAACTCATGTGTATAAAGAATGTAAATATGTTTCTAAAGTTGATTACTTTTTTTACATTGTGTACTTGATCCTGCAGATTTTGAGTGATGCTTGTGAAAGCACTATCCCGCACGAAACGCTTTAGTTGCTTCATGTGGCATCCACAAATTATCTATATCAGTCTTTGCAGTTACATATATGTGCATTTACAACTATGTATATCTAGAACCAGTTCGATTGTGACTTGTGAGGTGGTGGTCTCTACAAAGTTAATGAAAACGGTCGGTATTTCAAGGGTGTTTTGTCAAACAAGTTTTCGAAAAAAAAATTGTGAAAGTAGCTCGAAACCGGTATTTCCATTACCGGTTTCAGAGTGATGTGACTGCGCAGGGGGAATCTTTGACTGAAACAGTGGACATGACAAGAAAAGCCTGAACCCGGTTTTGGCAATACCGGGTTCGGCCCAAACCCTAACACGTGTCGCTTTTGTGGTGAAACCCTAATTCAACTTGTAAACCTAATATTTATATATAGTACATGTGATGTATCTTGAAGCATTATCAGTATTTCAACAAATATTTTCAGATAACATTTCAAACACTTTCATAAACTATGTTTCCAAAAATAAAAAAATGACATCTTCATCATTCAACCCAATTGTGGTTCAGTTAATATAGGATGATTGTGTATCATTCGTAAATGGGATTCTTCAAAATGCAGATCCATCAAAAAGAAAAAGTTTTCCTTTTTTTCACGTAATGAGTTATGTTGAAATTTGTGATGCCACTTACAGTTATTTTGGTGTTTCAAAACAAGCTTTCAAATTGCAATTATATTTTTGGTATGAATTTAATGGTGTTCCTTTTAGAAATTTAATTACGGATGATAATACTTTGGCAATGATTTATCATCTGGGTGAAGCGCAATTTGAAGTGAAGTTCGAGCCTACTTTTACAAACCTGTTAAGCTTTACTCAAAGTCAATGTTTTTTTCAAGTGGGTAACCAGTCACTAGATAACGAAGATGATGAAGACAATGACGATGATGAAGACAATGACGATGATGAAGACAATGAAGACGATGAAGACGATGAACATGTTGAAGATGATGAAATTGCACCAATGGTTAATGGATCTAGTGATGAGGCACCTTATACAAGCGATGATACCATCGACGGATATAGTGTTGATGGAGATGTATCTGGAGATGAAGATGATGAAGGGGCACATGTACAAGGTCCTTTGGAGCAGCAACAACATCTTAATCTTGACGATGATGATGAAGATCGTCTAATGCCATTCAATGAAGTTCAAGAAGATGTGGTATTTTGGTCGAAAGAAAGAAATGTGATAGAAAAAGGAATGGTTTTTCAAAGCAAGGCGGAACTTGTATACGCTGTTAGGCTTTGGAACATAAGAGAAAACAGAGAACTAATTGTTCAAGATACGAGGCCACAGTTTTGGAAAGCACAGTGTATGACCAGGGGGAAGAATTATCATGGTGTTATGGACCGGGTCCCGTGTAGGTGGGTTGTAGTTGGATCTAGCAGAAACAGTTTAGGATTGTTTCAGCTCACAAAGTGGGTGGAGAGTCACAATTGCTATGGAGAAGTGACTAATAACAACAACCGATGTATGACAACAAGTATGATAGCTTCTGAAATTTTGGCTCTGGTGCGGGAGGATTTAACTTATAAAGTCAGACACATCCAGGCGCAAGTAAAAACAACTTTCAATGTCGATGTGACCTACACCAAGGCGTGGAATGCAAGAAGGATAGCAATTGAAAGGTTGTATGGAACTTGGCCGAGTAACTTTGATGCATTGCCCAAGTATATTGCTGAATTACAACGTGCTAATCCAGACACTGTTGTAGAATGGCTCCATTCTGCAACCAGTTCAAGCCATATACAAACATTCAAGTTTGTATTTTGGGCATTTGGACCGGCAATTAGGGCATTCCAACGTTGTATTCCAGTGATCTTTGTCGATGGCACTCATTTGAAAGGCAGCTACAAGGGTAAGTTGCTAACTGTAGTGACGAAGAACGCCAATGGACAACTATTGCCTGTCGCTTTTGCCTTGGTTGATGAAGAGTCTAATGAAAGTTGGGGATGGTTTTTAAATCTCTTTCAAGAGCATGTCGGATCGCAGCGGCAGGGTGATTTGTGTATCATATCAGACCGTCATCAAGGCATAATTAATGCAGTGAACGAAATTGGGTGGCATCATAGGTATTGTTTGAGGCACGTTTGTAGCAATGTCAACTCGCACTTCAAGGACAAGAAAATCAAAAACTTGGCTTGGGTTATCGGTTCCACATCCCAACAATCCAAGTATTCTTGGGCGGTGGATACAGTCAGAGGTGAAGCAGATGGGGTTTGGCCGTATTTGAGAAACATTGGTTTGGATAAGTGGACTCTAAAGCACGACTCGGGACTTCGTCGTTGGGGTAACTTAACGACAAACATTGCCGAATGCCAAAACAATATCCTTGGAAAGGCTCGTATGCTACCTATTCGAGCTTTAATTGAGGCGACTTTTACTTGGACAAGAGACCATTTTGTCAAGCAATACCGGAAGGCCACCAATTGGAACCCACCACTAGCGCGCAAAATGTGGGAGGTTTATCAGATGCGTGAAAAAGCCTCAACAAGCCATAGGGTGGAAGTGTATGATGAACGAACAGGAAATTACACGGTCAGAACAAACCAAAGAAATGCACAAGGCGAGTACACATACAATGTTGTCATGGCGGAGAATAGGAAAAAATGCTCTTGTGGAGCTTGGCAGCATCAAAGGTTTCCATGTTCTCATGCCATTGCTGTTTGCGGATATAGACAGGAGAGAGCTGCTAATCTTCCTAGTAAGAGGTACACAACTAGGACGTGGATAAATAGTATAATGCTGCACTTGCCCCCCTCCGAGACGTGCATTACTGGGCGGAGGTAGATTGGAAGATCCAAGGAGACCCGGCAAAACTGGTCATGCATAGGGGTAGGAGACGCACCAGACGGTACCGGAACGAGATGGATGGGAGTTCTACCAGCAGATCTTCAACCTCAAGACAACAAGCTAGATGTGGCATTTGCAACGGATTGGGTCATAATAGGAAGACATGCACTCAACTTTGAATATGGCAATAATCTTGTCGCCTATCTGTTTCCGTTTTTGTGTGTTGTTTTTATCCGTTTTTTTCTGAATTTCTAGGTGTTTTCATGTAACATGGCCACTTTCAATATGGAATTTGTGTTTGTTTTTTCTTATTAGGTATCCTTGTCACTTTATAATTAAAAACATATAAAACAACATTAAAAACTAATTAAACAACTTATTTTATTTAAAACGAAAACGATTACATAAATCCTAACAATTAAAGGTTGCAATCGTTACGGTGAACCGAATAATATGGCGAACCAAATCGGGAATCAGAAGAGGACACGTCACTGTCACCATCATTACGGTGAATGTATTCACCGTACTCATAGCCAATCTCTGCAGTTTCGTGGTCTTGTGTTGCGTATTCCTCTCCAGGATCAGTCACGTAACCTTCAGGCCGCCTACCCACCGGGCGAAATTCGGGTTCAAAGCGCTGCGCTTCCTCCAGTTGATTCGTTATTGAGATATCGGCATGAGTAAGATTGTTAATGGTTAATTCCATCCATTGGACCTTCGACTGCAGATACATCAAGTACCTCCGATCTACTTGAGTAGGGCAGACGACTGTGTTACGTTCTGCAATTTCGGCCTCATAGGCCGACTTTCTCGCACTTAAAGCACCAATGATAGCTGCCACGTCCGATTTATCCTTGTTATCATCAACCATGTGAGACTCAATGGAGTTTCTAGCTCCAGCCCTAGTGATATTTGGGTATGCACCACCACCAAAAGATGTTTGACCTGCCATTTCTGTAAATATAAACTTATTTTTTTTATGTTGGCTACGTTTTTTGGGTATTGTTCAGCAAATGGGGTGTGTGAGTATATATAATAACAACCGCATAATAATCGCAGCCTTTTTTTTGTCGTATTTAGCTCGAACCCGGTAATGGAAAAACCGGGTTCAGTCCTCTTGTCACATCCCACTGTTCCAGTCAATGATACCCTGCAACATGTCACATCACTCTGAAACCGGTAATGGAAATACCGGTTTCGAGCTACTTTATTTGAAACCGGTAATGCTAATACCGGGTTCGGGCCAAAAATTGAATCTGGTATTAGCATTACCGGTTTAACCACTTTCACAATTTTTTTTTTCCCGAAAACTTGTTTGATAAAACACCCTTCAAATACGACCGTTTCAAAAAAAAATTCAAATTCCCTTAACAATAGGATGTTTCATAGAACGAAAGTGTCATTCGATTGCTAAGAAAGGCTCTAGTTGTCAATTCAGTTTTACTTATAAATTGTTGCTTGTCGGACTTAGTATCTTTGGCGAACAATTTAGATTTCGAGTCAATTAGTAGGTTCTCACTTGATATTCATTTATGAAATATATTCAAGGGCCCGAACTTTTTTTTCCTCGAATGGTAAGGCTCAAGTAATTTTAGCCCAATAGACATTGTTTCTAATATGCCAAACAGAAACCATAGTTTTATGACTTCATTAGGATATGCATAATTCATAGCAGTTGCAACAAAATGGTGGCATCCGTTTTCAAGGTCTTCATCACAGACAGGGCAGCGAACAGAATGATGTTCTGTTTCTTATCGCATGTCTAACAATTGAAACTGACACAAAATAACCATCATAAGTTCATAACCCGTACATCCCGAGGATCATCTGTTTAACCAGAATTAGACCGCTAATAAGCATCTTAAAACTGTCCACCAAATTACTAGACATGTTTTTAAGACGAGTGCTTTTATTTGTATAAATTTCATAAGTAAATATCGGAGTAAGTAATCCACATGGAGAATATCTAATCCACATAGATCAGCAAACAACTTGACCTAAATTGATTAATACAGGGACAAATAAATTTTTATTCAACATAGGGTAGAGATCCTCTCAAGTTGTTCTAACTTGAGGGGTCAAGTTCAAACAATTTTGACCCTTGGATGTCTAAGTTCTTTGAATCATGACCTTTGATTCGAATTCACCGGTCAAGATTCTTCCAACTTCACTAATCAAGTTGGGGAACTTGAGGGAATCCCCACCAGGTGAAAAAACTCATCAGCTACCTCCCCTGCCCCAATTTTGTTGAAAGCGACTGCAAGAGGTTCGAAGCATGAATCTAAATCATTCATAAAAGTGATTGAGTTGGTTCCGAATTTGCAATCAGCGCCACTGACATTAGAACCGACTTGCAAACCATCCTTGTATGCTTTACATGCCTTTAAGATGTCACAAGCACGCTCACGAAAATGACCAACCACCAAATCCTCAAAGTCCTGCATACATTGTTCATCAAACTTGTTAAGCATCAGAGTCTAAATAAGTAATACACAAACAGAAATAGAACAATAGAATAAATGAAAATAACCTTGAAATCTTACCTGGGGTGGGTTGCGCATGATATAGCCCATTGTCTTTAGTGATTTGACAAAGATACACTCGTTGTACATAATCGATGAAATTTCATTCTCCATAATGCTTATGTTGCTGATATTAAAACTAGAGTTGAAAAAAGGTTTTTCGTTCAAAAGTTTTTGCAGAAACACAAGAAGATGGAGCATAGTCGAAGTGCCGGGCACCCACATCTCCTCGGCCTGCCACATATATTTACCAGTTCTTTTACATGACCACAACCTTACATAACCATCCAAATTTGGATTAATGTTGAGACCACAGCAGTCATACTCTATAACCTGAAAGAAAAGAAAAACACTTGCCAAATAACTTAAGAGAAATGCTATGTTTACAAACGTTTTACAAACATATTATTACAAACTGACATGGCATGTGAATTGTACCAATGATATTTGATTTTGTGTTCTCTCTCCTATTTCTCTTCTTGATTTTTATTGGTGTATCATGAGTTTGTAAAAGTTTGTTTGTCACTTAACCTGTATACACATATAATACATATACACACATACATGTATATATATATATATGGAATATATTAGCTACTCTTATGTGTAGCCTATTAACTACTCCTAATACCGTGTAATATTGCTTTCACTTAAATAAAAGGAAGAATGTTCAAAAAAAAAAAGAGAGAAGAATCGACTATTTTTAAAAATCACCATGAATGTCTCCTACATCATGGAGCCAATTTGCCAATTTTCTTTTCTTTATTATTGCTTATCCGGAAATGTTTGGAACAGGGAACTTGTAATAATACAACGCCGCATTCACGAAGAAGTATTATGCTATTTCTCAGTCAAGTGTACGATTTTCTTTCTGTTTTGGAAAACTCGATTCCTGCAACGTTTCCCATCACCCAGGATTTCTATATCTATATATATATATATTTTTTTTTATCTCATTTTATTTAAACTCTTGTATTGTAGTGGGTATCTCTTGATGGATGAGTTGCAGCAGGCAGTAGCTCCCTTTCTGCATACCTCGGGCGGGGGAATAGGAGGGGTCAATCCACCCCCGGCTCCTTCGGACAATTCTTTGTTCGTTTGTACAGACGAGCCCGCCCAGGAGGTGGGCGAAGTCTCGCAAAAGGCTCCTCGAAAAAGGGAGTGAGAAACCACTTTTGATGAGTCTAAGGAGATGTGATTGGCCGAAAAACAAATGAAGATGCGCGAAAAGCACATCCAAAGAATCATAGAACGCGCGCAATCTTTATACAAGAATAAAAACCTTCAGCTTGATATAAGAGATAAAGACGATATTAAGCGAGGGTTTCAGGCCTACTTCGCAGATCTTTACGACTTCCCCTCTAATAGGAGCAGCAGAAATCATCTCAACGAAGTACTGAAAACGATTGGAAACGAGAGGAGTCGTATTTATAAACGCATCAAAGGGCTAATTGAAAATTGAATAGTCGTATTTATAAACGTATATATATAGAGGAGGGGTTATTTGAGAACTCCTAAAAAAAAAAGAACCCAAGAACTCCTCTACACCCTTGGATCAAAGAAAATGGATGGACAAGATTAAAAATAAAAAACCCTCTCAACACTAGAGGGGTATTTTCGTCAGCTCCTTTTTTTTCTCTCTCTTACTTTAATAGAATTATATCTAATTCACTAAAAAACTTTTATCTCACAAACCGTAAATCGTTAGACGAAAAGAAAAGCATGGGTAGTCTTAGAATTTCGTCCTCTTTCATTAGAGATGCGATTCGATATACTTTTGACGACTTTTTAAATTTCGTTTTTTTTCCATCACGTTCATCTTACACATGTGTAAGTTATTATTCTTTGATGACCTACACATGTGTAGGATGAACCTTTTAGTGGTTTCCACTTGTCCTACACATGTGTAGGATGAACCTTTTAGTGGTTTCCACTTGTCCTACACGGGCGAAAGCCCTACAACTTCAAACCCTAAACCCTAAAGAGTACTGTATACGTCCGTCCTCCTAATACATCCCGCTCTAGGGTTTAGGGTTTGAAGGTCGCTAACCCTCGGGCTTCAAACCCTAAACCCTAGAGTGGGAACCCTCATCCTTTTTAGGTTTTTAGGGTTTAGCATTTAGGGTTTAGATTTTCCAGGGTTTTTAGAATGTAGCTTCCCCCTCGGATTAGCAATTAAGCTTTAGGGTTTAGGGTTTGAAGTTGTAGGGTTAGCCGTTAGGCTAACCCTACAACTTCAAACCCTAAACCCTAAAGCGTACCGTATACATCCGTCCCCCTAATACATCCCGCCCTAGGGTTTAGTATTTAGGGTTTTACAATGCGTCCTCATCATTTTTGAACTTTATAAGTAACTTACCCATGTGTAGTTTGTACTTACCCATGTGTAGGGTTATACTTAACCATGGGCAGGTTATACAACTCACCAGTTCCAGGTCTTTCCTACACATGTGTAGGTTGTACTTACCCATGTGTAAGTTATAAGCTTAGCAGTTCGAGGTAGCCTACCGAGAAGGGCGAAGCCCCCTTGAACGGGTAAGTTATAAACTTTATAAGTAACTTACCCCTGAACCTTTTAGTGGTTTCCAATTGTCCTACACATTTGTAGGATGAACCTTTTTGTGGTTTTCACTTGTCCTACACATGTGTAGGATGAACCTTTTAGTGGTTTCTACTTGTCCTACACATGTGTAGGATGAACGTGATGAAAAAAAAACAAAATTTTAAAAAGTCGTCAAAAGTATATCGAATCGCATCTCTAATGAAAGAGGACGAAATTTCAAGACTACCCATGCTTTTTTTTCCGTCTAACGATGTACGGTTTGTGAGATAAAAGTTTTTTAATGATTTAAATATTTTTTGATTTAATAAGAGGAGAGAGAAAGAGAGAGCTGGACAACTTTTTTAATAATGACAAACATGCCCTTCCTGATTTTGATGAATGGAGGGCTGAGATTGGTTCTCGCGTTCTTTTTTTTTAGTGGTTCTCAAAATAACTCACCCCTGTATATATATATATATATATCTTTGAATGTGTGGATATATTAAAGAGGGATCAAAGAAAAAGATAACATACTGGATGTTCTTCAGGGTACTTGCTTGGGAAAGCCACATCAAAAAAGAAGAGACCGTCATGATACGGAGTTCCCTGAGGCCCGACAATTGCAGCTCTTAAAAGATCCATTCTCTCTTTATACGCCCTCACGTATATCCCATCTATAAACACGTATATAAGGAATATAAAACAATATGAAAAAAAAAGTATAGTCTTTATTCGTTATTATACCGAATCTATTGACATACCAGGCAAGTTCTTCTCAAGATCCTTCCATTCTTTCTTTACAATTTTCTTCCAACTACTTGAATGCTGAAACAAGTACAAATTAATCTAGCAATAATATTAGATTATTTGTATTACTATGATAGTTATTAATGTAACACGTACACTTGCCAGCTGCTCCTTCATTTCAAACTCTAAATTATGATCTGAATGGTCTACCACAGTATCAAACTTCTTGAAGCTTTCATACCTTCTCATAACATTTTCGTCGTCAAGTGTTACCATTAGTGTATCTTCGTCGCTGTCCTCGTCCTCAAACACATCTTCCATCCTAAAAATACCGACACGTGACTTTCTCATATCCTCCAACGTATCTAAATAATAGGATGGCGGATGATCAAAATCTGTATATGTTGTCAACTTCGACAAACTTGAAATGAGTTGAATAGGATAAGAAGTCTTGTTAACTAAGTCAACCCTGCCCTTTGAATCCGATTGTGTTGCGGTACCAGAGATGATGGCCATAGGACCCTCCTAAAGTACCACCACATAAAAAAACTCAGAAAACTCACACAGGTAAATAGAATTTCTATTAAAAAGAAAACAAAGAAAATTTTCTCAACAAATGGCTTTATTTCAAACCTCATTCTTCATTTCTTCAAAGTCAGTGTGTGGTTCTTTCTTGACTTCCATTTCGTTATTAACCTCATTAAGGGTCACTTGATGTTTTTGATAGTTTAAACCATTCATAAGGTCATGTAACTGCAAGTTACACGAGATAGTCACGCAATAGTAATAAAATCTAACATTTTCAAAAGAAAGAAAAGGAAAAAAACAATTGTATGTAATCTATGCCACATTTTATAAGATACACTTTTGGGATTGTTTTAACTTATTAACTAAATTTTCCAAGCGGTAAATTGAGTACGAGTTGAAATTGGGTAAAATACTACTAGCTGCAATATTAAAATTTAAGTAAAGAAACAAAGACAAAATGGCATGGCAGCGATAATTAAAAATAAGAGAGCTGAACTTATACCTTTCTCTTTTTGTTCACCTCATGAGCGGGTTCTTGGTCACAACCAGACATGACCATATCACCATCCTAGGATCAGTAAAACATATAATCATATAAGAATGAGAAGATCGTTCTATACTTTAAATACAAAAAATACGTAAGTAACCAAAACTCAAAAATCATTTATGTTAACATTAAAGTCCTAAGAGATGCTTTGGTGGAGTGGTATCATCTCGTCTGGTTCACACATTGTATACCGAAACACTCATTTCTTCTTTGGCTTGCTGTAAGGAAAAAACTTAAGACTCAAGATATGCTACGGCAATGGGACTTGCAACACTTGCCGCCGACAACTGTGCTACCGTGTCCTTTGTGTGAATTACAATCTGATTCACACGACCATTTATTTTTTGAATGTCATTTTGCTAAAGAGGTTTGGATCGACGTTAACAAGAAGGCTGGTTTGCAACAACAATCAGTAATTTGGGATATTATTCAGGACATGCTTCCGTACGCAAAGAAGAACTCTATCTCTAGTGTGGTTTCGAAATTGATATTTGCTGCTTCTGTTTATTTCATTTGGCAAGAACGAAATGCTCGCTTATTCAATAAAAAGAAGAGGACGAAGGAGCAATTGGTGGAGGAGGTGTTCCACACAATACACCTCAAGCTATTAACGTTTCGGTTCAAGAAGAATGATCGGGTCGAGAAAGCCATGGCTACCTGGAAGTTACCAAAGGCGCTGCTCAAGAACTAACTTATTTCATGTGTACTCTAACGGTTAGCTGATCATTAGGTTAGCTTTTACTTAATTAGGCTCGTTGTGTGGGTGGCATGTCACATTTATCATGTTTGCTTAATTGTTGCTCTTGCTTGGTCGATAACTAGTTGATATGGCACATAGTCATATCACCTGCTCCTTGTAATGTTCTTCTTATATATAAAAAAGGAGATATATACATCTCTCCTTTTTGTTCACATCTCTCCTTTTTGTTCACATCATCCTAGGAAAAAATGATGCCCCAATTGCACTTGGATTTTTGATAGTAGATATTCAAGGGGTATTTCGTTATTACATAGAATCACATTATTAGCAATAGTTTAAGTGAAGCAACTTCTTTTCAAAATGTAGCTTCAGGGAAGTAAGAAGTTGTGATTAATTTGAATGTATATTTTTAGCCTTAAACCATAATAAAAACTCACAGGTTTGGGTTTGTAGTCATCCTTGGGACACTTCTCAATATTCATCTTCATTTGTAACGTCACTAGCAGCTTTAAATCTCTCGTGAGCTCTTTCAATGTGGCATCAAAACCATCAAGCCTACGCCTCAACTCATCATGTGGTTGTTCCATTTAAGTTGCTGCAAAAGAGATTTTATGGGTAATCTCTAATCACTGTTGTTAGAATAATTTATTCCAATAATAAGAGATATCACACCATATATATGTTTCAAACATTTATGCTAATTGCACTATATATATATACTATGTTATAAAACAAGTAGAATTTTATGGAATTTTAAGTTTCAACCTTCAACAATTCATCAAAACTACATTATATCAATAACTTACACTATTCGCCGCAGCCACCGTCACTAATCGCCGTCGCCACCACCTCCGCCACAGCCGGAATCGCAAACCGATCACTGACGCCGCTACCACCGCACGCCACCACCACCCTTTACCAGCCACCGCCGCCCCCATTACATCGCGACCATCGCCGCCGCCATTACACCGCCACATCGCGGGTACCCTTCTAGTAGCTATAAGGGCTAAAAAGACCATTATCTAAACACAAGACGTCAGTATTCCATCAAAATTAGACTATACTTTGGTGTTTGGAACAGAGACGGAGCCAGAATTTTTTTTGCGAGGGGACAATTTTAAAAGTTGTTTGTCATACTTATAAGAGTCGTATCCGAGAATGTAAAAAAATTGGAGCATAGCTCGGGATTAGAAAATGGACCCTCAAAATAATTCCGTTCCCACATCGGGTGTAACGCTCAAATTCAAAAAATACTAGTTATTTTTAATAAATAAACACCACACTTTCCGGACAAGGTCTTATTAAATGAAAACTTATACAATCATAATATAGGAAACCCGAAAAATATAATTTTTTATTAGGGTAATTAGTTTGGATATATATCTTTTCTACATAAATATTATGATTATTAAAGATTAAAACAGTTTTGTATTATACCAATGAAAATGTTTCGATGACCAATGACTTCCAAAGAATAAGCTTATAACAATGAAGATAATATTTATATGTATTTCCTATTCAGTTTTTCTTATTTTGAGAAAATTTTTTACAAATATACAATTTAAATTCTAAAAAATTACATTGTATCAAAATTGAAGTGGGGCAGCTGACCCCGCTGCCCCCGTTGTAGATCCGTCCTTGGTTTGGAAGGTTGTTCATTATCCCCTAATAAATAAATAAATCATGTTCATCGACCAATGGTTTCAATGAGACCTTCGTGACGAAGTCTTCGTCATGAAGGTATGAAAGACACATTAGATCGATCTTACAAGATAAAATGACTTAATATTTCCTATGAAACAAGAGAACCATTTTTGACAAAAAGAATGATATGATTCTCTCATTCCTTTATATTTCCCATCTACCTTATATGGCTTTCTGATCTTCCAAAAGAATTCACAAACATACCTTATCAATATATGCTACAACAATATATAGTAGCTAGCAGCTGTTACCTTAATGAAGACCAAATTTTCTATCTAGTAAGTTTTGTAATCTGGGTCACCCGGCCCCTTCTAAAGCAATGAAAGAGGAAGCAATGGAGACACTTAAGCCAACATAAAAAAGGATCTAGGTACGTGGGTCATATTTAGTATAAATGTAAAAACATTAAACGTGTTGGTTAGTGCTGACCTGGATGATGATGATGACATGGCTACAAGACCGAGTTTAGTGGCAGAAGAAGATGTTGACTGACTACGTCAAACTAACTTAAACACATTATATTGAGGCTTGAGGAAAACTAGGAATTTTTTAGTTACTCGATCTCTTTGCAATTTAATTAAAAGTTCTTGTTTATTTTAAAAATGCAATTTCCTTTTGTAATCAGTCACTATTGAAGCCTTTGGCTATCTTCCTAAATAAGATCGATTCAAGCATATATTAGACTCGTTAATTACCTTTCGTTCGATTAATTTATACATTAGATACAGGCAGTTTTGTTACCAAAGTGTCTAACAGTATCAAGTTAACCAGCAGTTTCGAAATTTCTCTGCCTTAACTTTTGCCCATCCCAAATATGATCATCGTTGATGCTTGGATATTTCCAAACACTATTTGTCGATTATTGACGCAATAATATTCCTTACATAACTTTTCTATTTTTTACTTAATCATGGAAATTAAAAAACGAGTAAATTACTAAAATGGTACCCGTGGTTTGGTCGAAATTACTAGTTTCATGCCTGTTAGATTTAAATTACGTCCATCATACCCATGGTTTACAATTTCACACTCGGAAGATACCTTACGCTGACGGTCGTTAGTTGTATCGTTAAGTAATCAACGTGTTTTGCACTTGAGGTATGAAACATGTAATATTATATAAACTATAGGTACCATCTGTGTAATTTACAGTTATTATTAAAAAACAATTATTTTAAAAAAATTTATTAGTATTTTAAATTTACAAAATATATATTATTTATATTGTATAAAAACATAATTAATATGTTACATAATTAGCTACAATTGATAGTCTATTTTATTTTATTTTTATTAAAATCGCATTGAATGTTTAAGAAAGATAAAAAAAATATTTCATGTAGGAGTATTTTAATATAATACTAAAAAAAGTAACTCAACTTAAAATGATTTTTATTAAACAATCAATTCAATTTTTATAAAATTTTTTTGCATAATAATAATTAATTAATGTTTTGGCTAGTAATCAAATGTAAGACGTGGAACTCGAACCTTGGTGAAATAACACAAGACCAAAGACCTTATCAATGAGCTATCAACCCATTAGTGATAATAAAAATTAATTAATATTTTTAAAAATAATAATCCTTAGAATTTTAATACAAATTTTTTTAAAAAAATTATATATAATATTAATTTTCTTTTATAAATTTATAATAAAATTTGTAAACCAACAATAGTTTTTAAATAAATAAAATAATTTTAGAATGATAATAGTTTTATTTATAATAGCATTAAATTTATTATAAAAACAAATCTCTTGATAAATAATAAGTGTAATTTACACGGATGGTACCTGTGGTTTGTTTAATATTACATGTTTCATACCTCACGTGCAAGCACGTTGGTTATTTAACGATACAACTAACGACCGTCAGCGTCGAGGTATGTTCCGAGTGCGAAATTGTAAACCATGGGTATAATGAGCGTAATTTAAATCTAACAGGTATGAAACTAGTAATTTCGACCAAACCACAGGTACCATTTGAGTAATTTACTCTTAAAAAACATAAAACTATTAATATGAATCCTTAATACAATAAATTTAAGTAATTAGTGTGAGAATTGAGTTTATTTTCTCAATCTTAGCTTTGGTTTTATTTGGTTTTATTTTCTCAAACTCTCAAAGTTGAAGTGCTGACGTGCACAATTCTGAAGATGAGGGATTAACATTGGAGAAACCCATCTAGTAGCTCTTTCTCTTTATGACCGTTAGAAGAAAAAAAAACGGGAATATATATAGAGTTTCCTTATTTTGAGAACCATTTTTTTTATAAGAACCATGAGAACTCTTAAATTATATATTTGTTCACATGTTTTTTTTGTTCATTCACATGTGAAATGATATAAAAATATATGTTGTAGAAGAAACTTTTTCAAGAAACCTTCAAATTAGCCTTTTATGAACTTGTGAATGAATTTGTTCACGTTTTTTGTTCACATGTGACAAACGGCTATATATAAGGTTTCGGAAAAAAATTTCTTCTACAACATATGTTTTTATAACGTTTCACATGTGAATGAACAAAAAAAACATGTGTTCCAATATGAAATTTAAGAGTTCTCACGGTTCTTACAAAAAAATGGGTTCTCACAATAAGGGTCCCCTATAATTCATTTTCTTTCTTGTTGGGAAAACACGGGTTTCAAAGGTTCCCCAACAATTACAGTCTAAAAGTAGATAAACACAGTAAAGAAATATGAACACAAGAATTTACGTGGAAACTCCAAAACCGGAGAAAAACCACGGACCTCCAAAGAGAAAAGATTCCACTATATGAAAAATTGTTACAAGCACATAGACTAATATCTTAAGCCTACTGCCCCAACCAATACACTTGAAATCAACAAGTCCTACACCGTAAAACAAAGACCCCGGCTTATCTTTTACACACAAGAAAGCACCCCACTTTAGTTTCACTCGGACACACAAGAAACCACCCCACTTTAGTTTAACTCGGACCCTCACCGACTTCCTTTTAGTATTGTTGTGACCTTTTGGGACAAGTGTAATGAAAGACTTCTTGATATATTTATACCCATGTAAAGCTTACACAAGACACTTTGTAAAGCTTCTACAACACACTTCATATACCAAGCTTCATTAATACACATCAACAAACTTCTTGGAAACTCTTTCCACAAGCTTGTTATGTATACTTCCATATATTAATTAATTATTAAGTCACTTCCATCATTTCTCTCATCATCTATCAGTCATGAGTCAATCGTATTGATCATATCTTTGTATTAAAATACTCTAGTTTTATATGTATAGTAGAATATAGATTAAGTTTCTGATATGTTATTGTTAAACATTAATTCCGAGAATGTAATGGGACTGAGTTAGATTGTGTAATCCCAGAGTTTTTTTGTAACATCCGCGGTTTTTGACCATTTGACTTTACGCGTAATTTGACTAACGAACTTAATGGGTGACTTAATTTAGTAACTGTGAGACATAATAACGTACGAAATGTTTAACGGGTCGAATGACGACTTAATTTGACGGTGCAAAACTAAACGATACGAGGTAATGTTCAATTAACTAGTAGTTGTGTAGACGGGTCAACCCGTGGGTCAAACCCACAACCCATGACCCAAACCCATACCCAACCCTATCTTCCCCCAATTCTCTTCCACTCACTCCTTCCACCACTCACTTTCTATCTCTCATTTTCTCTCTAGATTTTTGCAAGAACACACACATACTCACTCTCTCTATAGCAAATTCTTACCCTTTAGTGTTGTTTAAGCTAAATTAGTGCAAGAATCATCATCATCATCGTTACATCTTTTTCATATCAATAATTTGAGTCATTCGGTGCAAGAAATCTTCATATTCAGATCAAATTCGGGTTTGGCTTTTGAAAGGATCTTTTTGTAAGTAAAACTCATTCTATAGTTACCATTTTATGTTTATAAACATGTTTTTAAGTCGAAACCATAAGAATTCTTGTTCGAATCGGGTCAAAAAACGTTTTTGGGTCAAATTAGGGTTCATGTGGTTCGATTTGGGTTAAAACCGAATTTTAGTATGATTTTAATGTTTTGGATCAAGTTTTGGTAATGGGTTATGATTAGTAATGTTTAAATATGTTTGTTATTGCTTCAAAATGAGTTTGGAACCCATCCTACCCGATTAAGGGTCCTAAAAACGTGTTTGGGTTGAAAATGTTGTGCTTGGGTCGGGATTTCATCTTGTGGCTGCTGCTGGTGCGCCCAGCTCTCGGCCACCGCCCAGACGCCAGCACCACCATCCCAGAAGGTGGTCTGGTTAAGCCTCTTTCAGCGTCTGATGTCAAGAACCCACCATAAGACATAGCCTCCCACCGTAAATGTTTTCTGGACCACCGTCCAAGACGGTGGCTTGGATTGTTCTGTTTTCAGTTTTGTTCCTAGCTCGTGTACCTTCATCCTTGGATCGAATAAAGCTTTCTAATGGGTCCTTTTCTATCCCTTGTCGTGTCTTGTGTGACTCTATAGGGTCGTTCATAGTCAAGGTTCCATTCTAAAACTCGAAAGTAGGATTTTTTAAAACTAAATGATACATGTACATGTTGAAATTAGTGTTAGGTTTTGGTCGTTTGACAATCCTTAGACGATTTTAACTCGATTCAAACTATTTCTTGACCTCTCCTATAACCATGTCGAGTCCCGGGAGTCGGTCAAAGCCTTACATCCCACTTAAAGACCTAGTCAAGGTTCGATTTGGTTTAGAACGTGTATGTGATATGCAATTATAGGTTGTGAACGTGCGGAGAACATTGAACGATTTTGACTTGGCATTAACTCATTCTAACTCGTTGTTGCCGACTAAGGTGAGTTCCGTAGCTCCCTACTCGCTTGAGATTCGAGCTGAAAAGTGTACAAGTACTTGGTTGTTTGATCGTCGGATATACTTATTGATTTGTCGATATGCATTTGTTTGTGATTAATATATATTGTTCCGGATAGTAGTGCATACATGGAGCTCTCAAAGGGTTATAGATGTGGTGGGAAGGCTGCGGATGACCCTATATATAAGCATCTATGATCCCTTGAGTGTAGAGTCGTAGGAAATGTATGTGCTTATGTTATGGTGGATTGGTTATGCTTGCACTTGATGATTGGTTCGATGTACTCCCAAGTATTCTTACTTGATGATTTGTACTATGTACTCCCAAGTGTCATACACTTGAGAACGTGCTTCCATACGACGTACTCCCAAGTATTTCATACTTGAAAACATTGTGGTTGTTGTTGTTTATGTTGTGGTCGTAGTACACTTATGATTCATTATTTGATGTCTTGTTGTTTGGACATACCTATTACGCTCTTTCTAACTAATGTGGTTAGACACTCGTACGAGTACTAATACGTGGCTAGGTTACGCCAAGAGTAACCCTCTTTACATTCATATGTGACGTGATGGCTTACCGTAAGTTATGATTTACTTACACTTTACACATATTATGACCCGCTTATACTTTACACGTATTGTGACTTGGATGGTTCTTTGTGAACCATTACTACGAACTCACCAACCTAGTGTTGACCTTGTTTAGTACGCTTTTCAGGTATTCAGGTAAATCATGGACGAGAAGTATGATGGTTGATTGCATTAGTACCCGGGCTTGGACTTATATGGATCACAGATTCATTTTCCCTATTTTGGCATGATGTTTAGGATCGATCGCCATCTTTTGATATTATTATTTTGTAGACGATTGACGGCTACTTGCTCCTTGTGCATTTTGTATTGGGCAAATTAGTTCTAAAGGTACCATGCTTGATTTTTTTTTATGGGTATAAACCAAAAACTCCTCCTGTTGGAGATTAAGGGTGGGTAAAGTCGACCTATGTTGAGTACCAAAACAACTATCAGGTATTAAAAATCTTACGTGGGAGTGGTTTTGTGTGTGTTTTGGCCATGTGTGTATTTCCACGTCATTTTTTATCTATCTTTTCTATTTTATTTTTGACCATATTATTCATCATTCTCATTCCTGCATTTTCAGAAGTAATGGCTTCTTGTTATCCCCCACTCAAAATCTAACAATTCTATTTGGTTTTATCCCCCATGTTATTTCTTCAAATCATTTTCCAAAGTTGGATCATCATCGACATCAACCATATCGATTTAGTTCTTTCTATTTCTTCAATTCATTTTCCAAATTGGATCATCATCGACATCAACCATATCGATTTAGTTCTTTCTATTTCTTCAATTCATTCTTCCAAATCCCCCCATTTCATAAATCTAAAAAATTTCAATTTCATCTTCTTCAATCTAATAATAATAACAATAATTATAATAATAAGTGACGAAGTTTGATCTGTCAGTGGATGTCGCGATCTGATCTAAACAGGATGGATACATCATCAACGATAAGATCTGGATCTCTTTTATTCGTATCTCTTGAATCTTTAATGGCGGCCATGAATGTGCATCAACATTACGGTGGAGATATGAATCACATTTGGGTTCAGACTTAGAACAGTAACCATGGGACTTCTCGGTAAGAAACATAGTTATTTTATTTCTCCGAAGCACATACCCAATTTCTCCGATTCTGATTCCGGTTTGTTTATTTGGGGATTAGGGTTTGTTGACGGATATAGTGGTAGTGGTGATGGTGGCGGCTATGCTGGCAGTGATGGCGGCGACGACGATGCAAGAAATCCCTCTTTACAAAATCTTTGAAATCATTCTTTCATGTTTTTGGGTTCCTTTTGTTTGTCTACCGTCATAAGAATCCAAGCTTTCCGAATATTGTTTTTGTTTTCTTGAAGCTTTTGTTGTGATAATAAACCAAGGTTTGTGAATCTTTTGTACAAATTAGGAAAATGATTCTTGTTGTTGATGATAATCGTACTTGTGATTTATGTATATTTACATATTCATAGATGATGATTTATGTTTTGAAACAATTTGTGATTTAGGTGTTTCATATGGTGATGATGATTTGGGTATGATGATGATGATCTGGGTATGGTGATGATGATATTAATATCTGGGTCTGGTATGGTAACAAGATGCCAACTATGACAAAACCGTCATAGGTGGCAGGTGGAATTTTTAAACCCTACATTATTGTCAATTTACATCGTCCATCACCAAAAAGAACTAATTTGCCCTTTTGTATTTGTACTTGTATAACTTGTTTGGATTCTCCGAATCTCTTTATTCATTTAGTTTTGTTCTACGATAATTCCATGCATACGCTATATCTTTTCAGTAGTATTTCGAGCCTAGCTCGGGGTGTTACAGAATGGTGGCCCATGCTTGGTCGTAGAAAATTAGGCGGATTGACCTAGACTACGGCTTAAGTTAAAACTCTTCATATAGCATGCATGGCTAGGAACTTTGTGTACAATGTGAATTGTTTGAACTTTGAAGGTGCACTTTAGGAGTTCGTAGTCAGGATCATTTTATGATGACAATATGAGTACAATTGGACAATGTGTTGTTTTGTGACGTGTACAAAGTGGACAACGTGTTATATTGTGACAAGTACAATGTGATGAATGTGTGATGAGTACGATGTGGTCAACTTATACATTGATGTGAACTTGATCGTGATTACGATGGATTGTTGATTGTTGTTGTTGATGGATAATAGTTGATATTTTAGGGCAAAGTGAAGTGATGGCCCTAACGTAGTATGACATAGGGCAACCATAGAACCTCCTGATCAACGGTTCTACGGCAACCCGATGTCATATGCAAGTTAGTAGGTACCACGGATTGCACATGTTTGGCTTAAGGTATAGTTGGTAAACCGGTATGCTTAATGGGCATTGATTGGGTGGAGGGTTAGCCGATGGTACACCCTGTATACAAATACCCTTGGTAGATTGGATGTAGGAGTTAGATTCAGACTATGCTTTAAACCACTTGTTACTTAGTTGTTTTTCTTTTGGTGAAATGTGTTGGACATAAGTACTTGTATTTGTTGATGAACAATTGTTGTGAACTTGATACTTGGACATGAAAGATAACGGATTACGTGAGAACTTTAATGTAAGTGGACTTAGTACAAAAATACGAATTATGCATAACATATCGGTATGAGAGCATTGACTACTTGTGTGACTAACATGTGAGCATCTTGAGACTAACCTTCGGGTCCACGTGTTACTTGTTTCCTTTATAGAAATGGTGAGACCAAGAAGAGCCGGAACTAACTATCGAGAAAACTCACAAGAAACTCAAGTACCGGAAGTTCAAGCCGACCGTGGTGGTAGAGGCCGTGGTGGTAAAGGCCGAGGTAGAGGTAGGGGTCGTGGTGAAGCCCCCGTGCCAGATTTAGCGGAGGTGATCGCTTAAATGGTCACCAATATCATGCCTACTATTGTTTCCCAAGTCACGACAACACTTCAAGAGAACAATGCACCACCAAATAATGAAGCTCCGGTGAATGCAAATAATAAGAGGGCTCAACCGGTGGTGGTGGAGGAAGAAGAAGAAGCACCGGCGGTGCAAGACAACTATGCCCCAATTTATAACTAACATAGAGTGTACCGCCAAGAGTACCCTTTTAAAGATTTCAAACATTGTGGGGCACCGGGGTTTGATGGTGAGGGTGTCCCTACAACTTGTATAAGGTGGATTGAGAGGATTGAAGCGGTGATTGCTAGAAGTCATTGCATTTTTGAAGACCGGATCACTTATGCATCCCGATTGTTCAAGGATGATGCGCTTAGTTGGTGGAACAAGGAAGTAAGCTTTATGGGTTTGGATCGGGCCAACAACTTAACATGGACCGACTTCAAGAATATGTAAAGTAACAACAACTTTATAATTATTCAATCCAACAAACAAGTACCTATGTATCCAAAATATAATCAATAACTCAAATAATAGAAGGTACATTAAGAAATTTTATAAAGTTTAGTACCAAATATATATATATATACACGAAATACATACATACATACACTTATATCTTGCAAGAGCTAGCATTTGCACTTAACACAAGTACATGTTTATATCTATGCATACACATATAATTACAAATCCAATACTTGTATAATTAAAATTTACATAATCTAACCATCACTACATAACTTGATTAAAACACACCCACATTTTGAACTTAGACACCATTTTGGACCAAATACACTTCCACCACAACTCCACCACTTGAACTAGCCAATGAGAATCACCACACCACCCAACTTGACCAATGAGCATCCTCCCAACCCATTATTTCCCCCTCTCTCACGGCCATACACTCCCACACACACACACTCATTTCATTTTTGGTAAAACTCAACACACACACATCTCAAAACTTCCTCTCAACTTATCTTCACACTTTCTTCTTGATTTAAACTCAATGAGGGCAAAGTTGATAGATCCTTATCTCACATGTTCATGCATGTTGAAATCAAGAGAAAGGATTCAAGGATTCAACATAAACAAGACCCAAGAGTTAGTAGTTGTAAGATTTGATGCTAAAAGGGTTTAAGGCTTTGATTAAATCAGATTTTTGATGAATATTATGAGATTATATTCTGTGATTTTTCAATAAAAAGGAGTTTTTAAAAAGTATGTAAAAGATTATAGACATAGTGATACTTTCTCTCTCTAGTTCAATGGAATGCCCAAAGATAGCTAGTTATCTTAGAAATGCCAACACATAAGACAATCTTATAGGAATGTAACCATAATCAATCAAGCCAACTTCAAGAATATGTAAAGTAACAACAACTTTATAATTATTCAATCCAACAAACAAGTACCTATGTATCCAAAATATAATCAATAACTCAAATAATAGAAGGTACATTAAGAAATTTTATAAAGTTTAGTACCAATATATATATATATACACGAAATACATACATACATACACTTATATCTTGCAAGAGCTAGCATTTGCACTTAACACAAGTACATGTTTATATCTATGCATACACATATAATTACAAATCCAATACTTGTATAATTAAAATTTACATAATCTAACCATCACTACATAACTTGATTAAAACACACCCACATTTTGAACTTAGACACCATTTTGGACCAAATACACTTCCACCACAACTCCACCACTTGAACTAGCCAATGAGAATCACCACACCACCCAACTTGACCAATGAGCATCCTCCCAACCCATTATTTCCCCCTCTCTCACGGCCATACACTCCCACACACACACACTCATTTCATTTTTGGTAAAACTCAACACACACACATCTCAAAACTTCCTCTCAACTTATCTTCACACTTTCTTCTTCATTTTCGGATCTTACAAGGAGAAATGGAGCTCAAATCTAATATAAACTATTGTAATAATAATCTTTCTTGTTAATTTATCACTTAAGGTCAAGTATGGAGTCATTTGGGGGTCTTGGATGTCACGAAAATTCTGCATAAAATCATCTACAAAACCGAGTTCATCAAGGTTGATTTACAAACTCTTTAACTAGTTTATCTTCTCCAATGTTCTTCTATCAAAAGTTCTTTATAAAAACTCATGTTTTTCTTCACTTTCTTCTTGATTTAAACTCAATGAGGGCAAAGTTGATAGATCCTTATCTCACATGTTCATGCATGTTGAAATCAAGAGAAAGGATTCAAGGATTCAACATAAACAAGACCCAAGAGTTAGTAGTTGTAAGATTTGATGCTAAAAGGGTTTAAGGCTTTGATTAAATCAGATTTTTGATGAATATTATGAGATTATATTCTGTGATTTTTCAATAAAAAGGAGTTTTTAAAAAGTATGTAAAAGATTATAACATATTTGTATGTATAATGGTTAGATCTTGACATGCATGTATAGATTTAAGTAGTTTTGTTATAGTTTTGAATATGGGATTTGAGATGGATAATGGATGATTTTGGAATTGCAAATAATCTGAATATTTAATGTTAAAATAATACAAAAATGAATAACAAACATGTGAGAGGTGATTAAGAGTGTAAGATAAGCAAACTAAGTCATTGATGAGTTGTTTGGACCCAAAAACATTCTGACAGAATCAATTTTCTGTCTTGGAACGGGTAAACTGAGCATGTGAGGGCCGTTTCAAGAAAAACTTTCAAAATAAAAGTTGTAGATAAACGAGTTAACTTCAACCACCAACTGGAATTACTCAAAAATACTGAGCAAAACAAAACATATGATTTTTTTTACTAAAACTGGTCAAAACTGCATTTTTGTCTGAATATTTTATCAACTTTAACAATTTTTATCTCCTAATCCATAAGGTTCCAGGAGGTAATACTTGGTGGAAAGTAATTCCAATGTGTCCTAAACTTAAAATAAAATCATGGAATTTTTATTAAGAGCAAAACCCAAAGAACTTTTATAAAACTTTCGAGTATGCAAAACAGTGACTGTTTTGACCACTTCCATTTATAAAAATATTTAGAGGTAGTAAACATTCTTTATAAAATAAGCCAAAAATTACAAAATAAGTGGACACATATAGGTGATTGTATAAAAATCAGGAGGGTCCAAATAATTCGGTTTAACCCCAAAACAGTAGCCAACATTTCATAAAAATGTGAAGTAAAAACAGAAAATTCTGAAGTAAACCAATAATTTGTGTAATGGGCTAAAAGATACACTAAGGACCATAATGGGCTAACCCGGCCCAAATAATAAACCCATTGAACCATAAATCAGTAGGCCCACTTGGACCAATAAACCATGTAGCCCAATAACCAATATAACTCATTAAGCATCTAGCCCAAATAAGGTTAAGCCCAATAACTAAATGAAGCCCATGACACTTAGGCCCAATTGGTGATGACCCTTAAACGAATTTCATAAACCCGGATAATCATAAGACATATCGAGAAGTATGTGAGTTTGAAAGATAAGCGAAATCAAAGTAACACAAAAGATAATTAAGTGGAATGGACATAAGTAATTACGTTAACCAAACTATAAATTGATATCACAAATGCTAATTCGTGCTAAAATCGGTTACACATCAAATGATGAATAAGGATAATATAACTTAATATGGCATTCTCATATGATAACCTAAGATGCCAAACGAAACCACAAATGAAGGCAAGTTACCGAAATTCTAACAACTTATAACTACATGTATAATGAAAGTGACCTTTTACACCATCACTCTCTACAACCAAAAAGATACGAATATTAGCAATACACTTGGATTCCTTAATTAATGAAAACTTAATGATAGTGGCATTTCTAAGTGATGGCTTAAGATATGAACTTATGTATATTAGTCCTTTCGTAGGGATAGTCTTGGCTTGAAATGTGATTGAGGAATATGACGGATATATGATCAAGGAAGCGATAGATGGGAAGTACCCATTTTGGATAAGTGAATATATTATGCGGCATATCAAGGTGAGTCATAGCCCCCTTTCAAACTCTTTTATATGTTTTACTTGCGGGGTGAAAAGCATATTAATTAAAATGACTTTCTCTTATGAAATGATTCTTTGAAACAATGATAATGATATGGGAATTATATTGTATGTTCAACGTGTTATATGTTATATGATGAGCTTGAGTACTGTCAAACGGTGGTCCCCTGTACACTACTATTAACTCTTTGAGGCCTGTAGTTAGAGGGTTGCGCAACTAGGATTCGTCCCCTCACTCACCAAGATGGCAGCGGGTTGACTGGCCGCCTTTGTGGCCGCCCTCATCTCCGGTCTGCCTAGGGGTGCTCTAATCTACTTATATATTATTGGTCGTCTCCATGGCACGACCCATTTATTATCATTATTATTATTGCACGTGATTGACAGCATGTGCTTCTGTTATCATATCTTCGGGACATATTATCATTATTATTATTTGGACGTGAAAGGGTCTTAGTAGTGGCTCAAGCACAAACTCATCAAATTATGCCTTTGGCTAAATATTATTGATTATTATTTATGGTTGGATATTATGGATTGAACATACGGTTTGGGTATTGGACCTTATATGAAATCTCAAAAGTTGTTGAAATTGGCGATATTGAAGTATTGATGACCGAATGGTTTTGGTATAATGAATGATTAATCGATTGATATACTTTTTCTCTCACGATAAATGTGACAAATGAGAACTTTATAATTTACCATGGATTTCTCAACTCTTTGAAATGGCGTTATGGTATTTTAAAAACTTGATGGTTTGATATGGGAATTTTTGTCGGTCATGTGGTTTGGGTGAATTGATATGAAATAATATATTTTCTAAGTTTGTTTTGAAATGGGTATGTAACGAGATTTACTTGCAAACCTATGCACTCACCAACTACGTTTTCGTAGTTGACACTTTTTCTTCATGCTTTTCAGGATTTAGCATTAGCCTTGAGGAAATGTATGCATCATGATTGTTTGCATTGCACTTTGGAGTCAAAGATCAAACCTTGTGATGGGCAATGGAATCCGCCTTGATCATTGTAGTATACTATTTCATGTGCTTGTTATCTGTTTCGTGAACTTAATATCCAAGTATGGTGGACGCATTGTACTTGGAAATTGGTTCACATGCTTGTGCATTTGTAAAATTATTTTATCAAATAAAGCTATGGTGAATGTTATTTATAATCCTTTGTTTTGAATACTCGACTTTCTGTACATCTCATTGTTCCGCCTTAGTTGGGGTGTTACAGAAAATGGTATCAGAGCCTAAGGTTATAGAGAACATTGGGGTTCCTCCGGGAATTCCAAACTATAGCCACTTTTCAAAACGAATTTTTATAGTCGAGTCGAGCATAAGGTTAAGCGGACTAGTTTGAGCTTTACATGGTAGGACCCTAATTAAACGTAGGTCATGAACTACGTTTAATTATGAGAGGACCATGTAAAACTCAAACGGCCACTTGGACTCATGTTCAAAAGGATTCCTTTTCAAAAAAAAAAAGATCTTTAATAAATCCATTTTTTTTATGAGAATACTTGTTGCATTTAGACATTCACCTAAGCATATATAGCTATCCGAGACTTGCTTTACTTGAGGATTATGCTAGTCAAGTAGGATTCCCCTTATGCATATTAGAAGTGAAATGAATATAAGATTGAAAGGTATTCGTTGATACATGCTACTCTATGCTATAACATGTGAATTTGGGCATGATTTGATTGCAATGTGAAAGCTTATAATGTGCAATGTGAAAGTTGTAATGTGCAATGTGAAAGCTTATAGTGTGCAATGTGAAAGTTGTAATGTGCAATGTGAAAGTTGTAATGTGCAATGTGAAAGCTTATAATGTGCAATGTGAAAGTTGTAATGGTGCAATTTGAAAGCTTATAATGTGCAATGTGAAAGTTGTAATGTGCAATGTGGAAGCTTATAGTGTGCAATGTGAAAGTTGTAATGTGCAATGTGAAAGTTGTAATGTGCAATGTGAAAGTTGTAATGGTGCAATGTGAAAGCTTATAATGTGCAATGTGAAAGTTATAATGGTGCAATGTGAAAGCTTATAATGTGCAATGTGAAAGTTGTAATGGTGCAATGTGAAAGCTTATAATGTGCAATGTGAAAGCTTGTAATGTGCAATGTGAAAGCTTATAATGTGCAATGTGAAAGTTATAATGTGCAATGTGAAAGTTGTAATGTGCAATGTGAAAGCTCGTAATGTGCAATGTGAAAGTTTGGAATGTGCAATGTGAAAGTTATAATGTGCAATGTGAAAGTTGTAATGTGCAATGTGAAAGCTCGTAATATGCAATGTGAAAGTTGGAATGGTGCAATGTGAAAGCTTATAATGTGCAATGTGAAAGTTGTAATGGTGCAATGTGAAAGCTTATAATGTGCAATGTGAAAGCTTGTAATGTGCAATGTGAAAGCTTATAATGTGCAATGTGAAAGCTTATAATGTGCAATGTGAAAGTTGTAATGGTGCAATGTGAAAGCTTATAATGTGCAATGTGAAAGTTGTAATGGTGCAATGTGAAAGTTTATAATGTGCAATGTGAAAGTTGTAATGTGCAATGTGAAAGCTTATAATGTGCAATGTGAAAGTTGGGAATGTGCAATGTGGAAACTTATAGTGTGCAATGTGAAAGTTGTAATGTGCAATGTGAAAGTTGTAATGTGCAATGTGAAAGTTATAATGGTGCAATGTGAAAGCTTATAATGTGCAATGTGAAAGTTGTAATGGTGCAATGTGAAAGCTTATAATGTGCAATGTGAAAGTTGTAATGGTGCAATGTGAAAGCTTATAATGTGCAATGTGAAAGTTATAATGTGCAATGTGAAAGCTTATAATGTGCAATGTGAAAGCTTATAATGTGCAATGTGAAAGCTTATAATGTGCAATGTGAAAGTTGTAATGGTGCAATGTGAAAGCTTATAATGTGCAATGTGAAAGTTGTAATGGTGCAATGTGAAAGCTTATAATGTGCAATGTGAAAGTTGTAATGGTGCAATTTGAAAGCTTATAATGTGCAATGTGAAAGTTGTAATGTGCAATGTGGAAGCTTATAGTGTGCAATGTGAAAGTTGTAATGTGCAATGTGAAAGTTGTAATGTGCAATGTGAAAGTTATAATGGTGCAATGTGAAAGCTTATAATGTGCAATGTGAAAGTTGTAATGGTGCAATGTGAAAGCTTATAATGTGCAATGTGAAAGCTTGTAATGTGCAATGTGAAAGCTTATAATGTGCAATGTGAAAGTTGTAATGTGCAATGTGAAAGCTTGTAATGGTGCAATGTGAAAGCTTATAATGTGCAATGTGAAAGCTTATAATGTGCAATGTGAAAGCTTATAATGTGCAATGTGAAAGTTATAATTATAATATGGTTAGTCCTTACTACTGAGATATATATTGCGTGATGAGATTTGACCGCTTGGGAACTAGTGATTGTCTTTGCCGGTTAATACGATCATTTATTTTAGTAGTAAGGTTGTTCATGTACCATTATTTAATGGTAGGGTTCTTAAGGTTCAATGCAAAATTTTTGATTTTTTTAACTCTAACATCTTAAGTGCTACCGCCTCAAAAGTAGAGCTTAACGCCGTCTCTTTTATCCGTGATCTTCCCGGATATCCTTCCGGATGACTTACCGGGCTTGTCCCATCTCTATGATTTGACTTAGTAATTGTTTGACTTCCTAACACCGCGCCCGTAGCTAAAACCCTTGTAGGCTTGCCATAACCGAAGAACAAAAGTTAGAGACACGACTTAAGGAACCCCAAGAGGGGCGATTCATCCGTCCTAGCCAATCACCGTAGGTAGCCTTATCTTGTATGAGAAAGAAGAGCACGGGTCATTTCGAAAGGTGTGATAACTTCGGGATATGAATAAGCTCACGGTGAAAGACCGATATCCGTTTTCCCTCGAATTGATGACTTATTTACCAATTACGAGGTGCCCAATAATTTTCAAAAATTGTATAATCACTTACTCGTTTAACTAGAAGGATAAGAGAATTGTAGGCAGACGATTTGTAATGGACTTCATCACAAAGTCACCGAACGCAAGAAATGACCACGATACGATGATATCGGTAAGCATGACAACTTGGCTCATTTGTATATTGTAGGAGCGTGCATAAACGTGGAGATCCGACTTCTACCATCTCAACAAGGAAGACCGGCTAGCTCAAATCTTTGGAAAGCCTTCCAACGAACAATGGGTACTCAACCCGATGTGAGTACGATGTTTCATCCTCCAACGGATGGACCAAGTGAAGGAACGATGTAAACACTTGATTACATGGCGAGAGCACGTACCGTCGACATTGGTGGAGAATCTTGTACAACAATAGTTAACACGCGAGTATTCAAATAACAGCATCTGAAGATAGTAGAAGTGTTGTCTTCCCCTAGTTGGGCAAAGGTTCAAAGAAAGCCAATGTAGGGGGCCGGAAATAGTAATTGGAGTGATAAAAGAAACTTCTCAAGTTAAGAAAGAGTACAACTAGCCCGCGAATGACAAAAGAAGTATGTAGATGTGTGGCAGAGACCGTTAGAGTCGAGATTGGTGACCATGTACTTTTAGAGTGTCAACTTGGATAGATGTCGTACGACTTGTGAGATGAGGCAACTCGGGCCAATGCGTATTGGGCCTTTTGAAATTATGAGACGGGTAGGCAAAGTGACATATCGATTTGAATTTACTCAAGAGCTTAATGGTGTACTTGACGGGCTTCACATTTTAATGTGCGTGAGAGTCTAACGTATCTTACCCACCGCGTACCAATGAAATGAGATACATGTAGACCAAAAGCTTAATTGTACGGAAGAGTCGGTTAAGAACTTTAGATCGTGTGGTTCAAGTGCATACATCTTGTGACTAGTGCTTTGTCGAATTTCGAGACGAAATTCCTTTAACGGGGGGATGATGTAACATCCGCGGTTTTTGACCATTTGACTTTACGCGTAATTCGACTAACGAACTTAATGGATGACTTAATTTAGTAACTGTGAGACATAATAACGTACGAAATGTTTAACGGGTCGAATGACGACTTAATATGACGGTGCAAAACTAAAGGATACAAGGTAATGTTTGATTAACTAGTAGTTGTGTAGACGGTTCAACCCATGGGTCAAACCCACAACCCATGACCCAAACCCATACCCAACCTTATCTTCCCCCAATTCTCTTCCACTCACTCCTTCCACCACTCACTTTCTATCTCTCCTTCTCTCTCTAGATTTTTGCAAGAACACACACATACTCTCACTCTCTCTATAGCAAATTCTTACCCTTTACTGTTGTTTAAGCTAAATTAGTGCAAGAATCATCATCATCGTTACATCTTCTTCATATAAAAAATTTGTGTCATTCGGTGCAAGAAATCTTCATATTCGGATCAAATTCGGGTTTCGCTTTTGGAAGGATCATTTTGTAAGTAAAACTCATTCTATAGTTACCATTTTATGTTTATAAACATGTTTTTAAGTCAAGACCATAAGAATTCTTGTTTGAATCGGGTCAAAAACGTTTATGGGTCAAATTAGGGTTCATGTGGTTCGATTTGGGTTAAAACCGAATTTTAGTATGATTTTAATGTTTTGGATCAAGTTTTGGTAATGGGTTATGATTAGTAATGTTTAAATATGTTTGTTATTGCTTCAAAATGAGTTTGGAACCCATCCTACCCGATTAAGGGTCCTAAAAACGTGCTTGGGTCGAAAATGGTTGTGCTTGGGTCGAGATTTCATCTTGTGGCTGCTGCTGGTGCGCCCAACTCTCAGCCACCGTCCCAGAAGCTAGCACCACCGTCCCAGACGGTGGTCTGGTTAAGCCTCTTTCAGCGTCTGATGTCAAGAACCCACCGTAAGACAGAGCCTCCCATCGTTAATGTTTTCTGCACCACCGTCCAAGACGGTGGTGCCACCGTCCAAGACGCTGGCTTGGATTGTTCAATTTTCAGTTTTGTTCCTAGCTCATGTACCTTCATCCTTGGATCGAATAAATATTTCTAATGGGTCATTTTCCATCCCTTGTCGTGTCTTGTGTGAGTCTAAAGGGTCGTTCAAAGTCAAGGTTCCATTCTAAAACTCGAAAGTAGGAGTTTGTTAAACTTAACGATACATGTGTTGAACTTAGTGTTTGGTTTTGGGCGTGTGACGATTCTTAGACGATTTTAACTCGATTCAAACTATTTCTTGACCTCTCCTATAACCATATCGAGTCTCGGGAGTCGGTCAAAGCCTTACATCCTACTTAAAGACCTAGTCAAGGTTCGATTTGGTTTAGAACGTGTATGTGATATGCAATTATAGGTTGTGAACGTGCGGAGAACATTGAACGATTTTGACTTGGAATTAACTCATCCTACTCGTTGTTGACGACCAACGTGTAGACCAACGTGTAGCTGATCTCTTTCTTAATGTAATCATCCTAATTAGAGTCGGATATACTTAGCTTTAATAAATATCTTTTTATCTTTTGGAAGGATTTATATTAATCCTTAACCATTAACTTAAACACTTCAGGGCTTGAGCCCTTCGTGGGGGTGCTTCGTGCTATAGGGCTTCGCATAGTGAATCGGAGGGTACACCATCAAGCCCCCAGTATAATATTACATACTGCTAAGTCTATGATTTTAGACTATATACCCATGTCTTATTTCTTCGCTGATCTTCCTGATTTTCTCGAGTATGCTTCATGATATTGGAAGGTCTATAGTTGTCTTAAATTACAGGGTTTAAAGATAAGTGACTTTTTGTATAAGGGGTGAAGGTGAAAAAAGGCGGCTTAAATGATTGGGTCGGTTTTAAGCCGGCTTTTCGAATTTCGAAATTAAGTGAGAGTAATCTGAAATTGGTATCTCTATTAATTCTTTTTTATTCTTTCCTCTTCCATTTCACTATTCCCCTCTTTTACTTTTTGATATTTCTTTAGCCATATTCGTCGTCTTCGATTGCCTCTGATCTTCAATTTAGGTAATATTCCTTTCAAAATTCTTCTAATTCGATGGCTATAATAGGCATAGAGAATACGTATTCCATTGTTACCCGAGATCAATACGGGGATTTTGTAAATAGGTATTTTTCCGGATCGGGTTGAATCTTGTAGGTTACCCGATCGCAAACAAAGTATCCTTTCTCCCCCAGATGGTTTCGTTGGGGTGTACCTTAGGTCTTTCGCTCATGGTAGCGTTAGGTATCCTTTCATTCTCTTTTTTTTTGTATCTGTATTGAAGTACTATGGGAATCATTTCCTTCGTGGCATCCTCAAGGCCATTCAAAAATTATGGCCTTTGAGGTCATGTGTGTTGGAATTTCATTAACCAGATAACATTAAATGGGTCGGGTGACCGACCCGGTTTGAGTGACAAATCAAAATTTTCACAAAAAACCTTTTCATTAAATCAGAGTATATGGCGGAAGCGTGTTAATAAACTATTAAACTATTTAATAACCTTTGCTCAAAATCATCATGCAATGCAATATAAGTAACTTAAATAAATACAAAAAAACTAACCACGTTGTGGTAAACGAGATCCTTCATGATGTGTAAGATTCCGGAAACGAGATTCCAAGTGTAGAAACCCCCCGTAAGTGCGTACACGAACAATGCCTCAACCAAGGATCTGCTAGACACCTTTAAGCTTACAACCGCAACCAACCGAAACTCTTTTGATGAACCCTAAAGTCGAATTCGAAGATCCCTTTTAGGGTTTTGATGTATCTCAATATATACATATTTCCCACATCTTATTTGGACGTTTTAGACACGTTTGTTAGCCATTTATACATGTTTTGTGGTGCTTTATGGTATTTGCTAGTGATTTCAGGTCTACAATAGGTACATCGCTCATAATTGGTAGAAAATAGCTTAAGAATGGTCCATATGCACTAACGATGAAGAACGAAGCTGAAATGCCAAATTCTGGCAATCATCGCGGCGCGACCAGATTACCTCGCGACACGAGTCAGCACAAATCCCCCTTCGCGACGCGACTCTGGTATCTCGCGACGCGACAAAAAGCTCTGGATTGAAAGGCTCCAGTCTTGGTAACCCTCGCGGCGCGATGGTGGGGGCTCGCGGCGCGATGCAGCGATGGTCTGTCAGATTTCTCTCTCCTGGGGTATAAATACTAACCCCCATTCAACCCTAGACCTAATCTTGGACACTCCAGCCTCCACACTTGTTCTCCAGCCAATTTTGAAGGTTTTTCAAGGGTTTTTCATCATCCAAACTATTTTGAAGACTTGAAGATTAATTTTGGCTCTTGATTAGTTATTGTAGCTCGGTTGTAACCTCGATTTGGATTATTACTTCACATTTGGTACACTATGTTCTCCTTTTTATTTGAATCTTTAGCTCTTTTCATTATGAGTAGCTAAATCTCTATACATCTATGAAGATGAAGTGAAACAATTAGTTATGGTTGCATAATATTTTGAATTCAAGTTGGTTTTACTTAACATTTTGTCAAGATCTTAATGAAGTGATTTCTTCTACTTAAACTTGTGTTCTTGGTGATATTTGTGTTCTTCGATAGTGGTACTAGTTGAATGCAAGTATTATTTTAGTTGTTTGTCTATAAATAACTCTTGCTAGGTCATGGTATGATAGTAAAGAATACAAGTCTAATAGAAATTACCTTGTTAAGTGGATTTAACGGTTGGTGGTACCACGTTTCTTTCACAAAGATAAAAATTGTTATTTAAATAATCAAACAAACTAGTTAGTTCGAGGAATTGTAATAGGGTTGGTGGTACCATTTGTTGCAAGAAATTGGATTGAATAGGTGATCAAGTCGATTTTACAAACGGAGTGCACCCGGTTGTGTTTTTGTCTTATCACGATTATTATCACCAACACATATGAATTTTGAGCTTAACCTATATGCAACCTAGACTTTTTGTGTAGCGGATTCGACATAGATGGCTTTTTTAATTATTTGTTTACAACTCAAACTCTTTTCGCGTGCTCTCGATTAATACCGGTTGAGTACTTTATTTTACTTGTTGATTACATAGTTTTCAGAAATGCAAAGTGACAATTCGGTCACACCAAACTTTTTACTTGTTTCACATTTTTACAACCTTTAGTACAACAATCAGTCCTTGTGTTCGATCCTGGTCTTGCCAGTTAGCTATATTACATACGAACGGGTACACTGCCCGTAAGTGTGTTGTAGTCAGTTAGCGGTAGATCTTGTTATAAATTATAAACTAGATTTCACACATCAAGTTTTTGGCGCCGCTGCCGGGGATTGATTTTAAGTACTTTGGTTGAGATTCTGTGAATCGATCCTTTTTCGTGCTTTGCACGGAGAAGTTACTTGCTTTATTTTATTTTAGTTTGCTTTAATTGTACCCCAGGTGCTATTAAGGTTTTTGTTTGTTGTGTTGCGTTCGCAGGTCATTCACAGGTAGTGGATGAAAACTCGAACTTCTGGGAGACCATTAATGAAGGCCACATCCAATCCCGAAAAACTCAAAAAGCGCACTAAAACACAAACATCACAACCATCAACTTCCGACCCATTTTTCATAGACACCACTCCTAGACCCAAATCCGACCACATACTTCACGAGACTTATTACGAGTCGGGAAGTAACGAGTGGGGTTACCATTCCGAAAAAGAAGAACCACTTTCTGATAAAACACATACTCCACCCGAATCACCGAAAACAACCATCAACATGGCCGGTCAACAAAACCCTCCTGATCTCTTCAACATGAAGATTGAGGACCTCCCTCGAACTATACCAACATCTCGCCAATCGGCCATTTGCGCACCCGAAATTGACACTTTCTGTAACATTTACCATTTTGGTCCGTTACTTGTTATATATGATAATGGCAAACTTTATGAATATAAGAAAACTTTGGGTATTTTTGGTGCATATATATATATAATTATATATATATATATATGAGTTGGGCTAATTACAATATTTAGATGGATTCAGATATTGTAAATGATTCGATGTGATTAAGCTCATGTAATGAGGCCATTGTTGTTGTCCATATTTGATATGAAACTTGCATTATTAGGATATGATAAATAAACTAAATACGAATGTAAAAATTATTTGGGAAAACGTATTTCTATGCCTTAGTATAATATACGATATTAAATATTTAGATTATACCCGAGTGTCGGCAGCCAGCAAATAATGGTACTAATGGGACAAAGGCCGACACAACCTTTATAAAAAGGTGAACACCCGTGATTTGTTTTGGTTGTTTGTTGATAATGAACTCAATCAATTAACTAGAAATATTGTACGGTTAAAAATAAATATTGATAAAATAATTAGGCATTATAGGTATGTAAATTAAGGGGTATATTATACTATTAATAATCCTAATCCTAACTAAATACTAGCTAAAATCATGTATCGACATCTATATTCTATAACAAAAATATCTAGCTATATGTTAAATGAGACACACTTTATT
>CM067170.1:47479131-47520869 GCA_034093135.1 Erigeron breviscapus | reverse complement strand
TAAGCATCTTGTTCTGCCACCACTCTCTGAGCTTGATTTTCTTCAGTGTACCTGAAAGCTCCATATAAGAGTTGAGAGAGTGTGTGTGTGCAGAGTTTTACCTTGTCGTAAGACCAGGATCATGTGAGACCATTTGGTGGGTAGAATATCACAAAATTTCTCCAGAAGTATATCCTTGTCCTTCTCAACCCCAAGACCTCTCAACTGGTTTATGATACTCATAAATCTGGTGTAAGTACCAATGAGAGACTCATTAAGCTGAGCAAAAAATGACTCATACCTCTTGTTTAAGGAGACCTTTCTGGTGACAATGGTGTCATCTCCTCCTTCATGCTGGTTTAGAAGTTCATCCCACATGGTTTTAGCACTAGGAAAAAGAACTAGTGTGGGAATTAGGGTTTCTGGAACGGCCCCGAGGATCATGTTTTTGAGAAGGGTGTCTAGATTCCCCAATCTCCTCTCCTCTTCAGACCAATGTTCCTCCCTCTTTTCCCTTCCTCTTCTAGATCCAGAAGGATCAAGAAGGGGATTGAGAGGTGATGTAGGGACATAAGGACCTTCATTTAAGATTTTCATCATGTTCTTCTCAATACCAGTGATATGCAATATCATCCTAGCCTTCCACGTACCAAATTCATCACTGTTCCCACTGAATTTAGGAACAGGATTGTTTGAATAGTGCACATGCACATGTGGAGAAGCAGGAGTAGGAGGAAGAGGTGGAGGATTAGTGTTATTAACAATAGGTGGTTCATTATTTTGATCATTAATATTAACATTAGGATCGGGACCAAAATTAAAACTTCCTTGTGTATTTTTAGGGGTGGCCATCAAAGAAGCAGATCTAGGCAATGTTTAGCCTTCTGCTCTGATACCAATTGTGAGGTTCCAAATACGATGGTTAACCCAGAAGTGTAAAATACAACAAGTCTAATAATCACTAGAATGGACTAGTATTACTTAAATATAAATGCAAGTATATAAATAAAGTAATACACGACTTAAAGCAATAAACAAGTAAAGTGGAACATTATGTATTTTTCAATGTGTATTTTATTTATGATGTTAAATAAAATACAAGGTTGTGCGGAATCAAGATAATACAAATAAGTATGTATCCTAACACCTATGAATTACAAATGATCTATATTTGTCAAATAACTCTTTTGGATCGAGATACTTAAATTTGTGAAGTATCCCTGTTTAAGATCGAGAGTATTTAGACAAATTCACTTTCATGCAATGTATGCTTAAAAGTATTTTCTCAAAGAAATGACTTTGTATTTATAGGCAACCAAATTCACCAGTGAATTTTGTGCCGTACAAATATGGTTGCATGCATTTAATGAACCGACAAGAACATTAAATGCATTGGTTAATGGTACAAGTATAAAGTCACATCAATATGACTTTATTCTTTTAACCAACCACCTTTACACACGTATAAACTTTGGTAAAGAACAAGTGGATTGTTCTTTGGAAAGTGTGTAAAGGCAAAAGTCAATTCCTCGATATCAGTGTTCAGACTTGTAAGGTCTAGAACACTGACAATCCTCCAGTGTACAAATCTGGTAAGACTTCCAGTGGACTCCGCCATTTGTCAGTCTTCTTTATTCTTTGACTTCAGTGAGAACGTCTTCAGTAGAGTAGATCTGGACTGGGGTGAAGTCCAATGAGCTAATCTGGAGAATACTCCAGATTTCCTATACAAGTATTTGCTCACTGGTCTTCCATTATTTCTGGACAAATCTTCAGAGGGACTCCAGATTCCAAGTCTGGAGTCGGTCCAGTAGAACACGTTTCTGGACAGATCTTCAGTAAGGCTCCAGTAGTCGAGTCTGGAGCGAGTCCAGTAAATCTCGACCTAACAAATTCCCCTATTTATTTAGAAATAATGCAAGTGTTTTCAAGCTTAAATCTATACAACTTTGTATGCTTGAAAAATACAAGTTTTGACTTAGTCTAAAAAATCTAAGTTACTGGAAAACACTTTATAGATCATGAGTGTTTTCAGTTTCATCTTTTAAGTTCTAACTTAGACTAAATCTGATCATTTACTTTTATGAATCAAAATTGCAACTAATATTACATACATCAACTGATAAATAGTCACAATTTTTATCAAACAATAAATTACAATAAGTAAATGATAAGAGTCAGGCCCTTCTCTTCGATGTCTGTCCTGGAGCATCTTCATAAGCCTTTCTCTTTGGTGATGAAGAAGATGGTACTGATTCTGGCGATTTCATGCCTATTGCAACTTCCATCTGTTGCTTTCTTCTCCATACCTTCTCAACCCTCTTCAGAAATGCTTTAACTTCAGTCGACAAATCTGTCTTCCCCCTGAACGTTAAGGCAATCTCCTTCAGTTCAGTCCATCCAAACGCCTGGACTGAAGTACTCTTTCTTTCATCGGTAAAGTTACTTCCCTGGTCAACTTTATTTCAAACTTTGACATACCTTCATGATTATCAGCAAGCTTAATCTCTGCACCAGTGATCCTTCTAGCATCAGCCCTGAAATTCAACATTTCATTATACTTGTCTTTCCATTTGGCTGCCTGGATCATTGCTTCAGTTTCCTTTGACACTCTCTGTTGTTCTACAGCAGACTGGAGTTGTTGACGATTGATTTTCAGAGAAGTATCCAGGGGAATGAATGTGCTCACGTCTGCATCTTTAATTTCTTTGAGCTGCTTGGCAGTAAGCTTAGGTAAGCCAGTCAATTTCTTTCTGTACTCTAACTCCAGAGCACCAGCATTTTTCCTTATCTTCTTCTGGAGGTTCACCAGTTCCTCCTTCCTCTGCCTGATAAGTTCTGGTACACTTACACCATAAATTATTGAATCATAAATTTGTTCTTCTTCAGCGTAAAAGGAGCGTACATGAACATCATTCAATGCATTCAGACATTGATGAACTCTGGGTCTTCCTTCATCTTTTTGTACACATCAATGTTTATGCCCAACCTGCCAGCATTATAAGAATCCAGAGTCCCCATAGTTGCCATCTCCCTATGATGGGCCAGCAGTTCATCTCTTTGATTTCTCTTGAAGATTTCAATCATTATGCATTGTTGTTCCAGCTTCTTAGAGGCTTCATCAGCAGTGGGAAACTCTGATGATTCTTCAACAGTTTGCTCTTCTTCATCAGATACCATTTGTTCTTTTCCTTTAACAGACTTCAAAGTAGTTGGAATATCTGGGAAAGATTCAAACTGGGGCTCACTGGCTTCAGTACCAGCAGCTTCTTCAGTCAGCATAGTGGCTTCAGTGCCAAATGCTCTCTGTGCTAATCGTGCACTAGCATCAGTACCAGTCACATATTTTTGTTGCACAATGCTTTCAGTAGCAAAGGCCCTTTCAACAGCACTGGCAACAACTTCCTTCTTTCTAACCAACCCTTCTTGGACACCAGACGACTTTTCCCACTTGGAATGATCACCAGTTCTGAACTTGAGATCATTCCATAATTGTTCTAGCATGTGTCTGTCCAGTGCACCAAAAGTTCTTCCAGTCACTGGAGTTGTATCATTCACATTCTTTCTGAGTGCCTGCACTTCCTTTTTAACATTTTCAACTTCTTGAGGCAAGTGCTTTGGCAATTCTTTTTCTATCAACTTCTCCACTTGGGGTAACAGCCCATCTTGAATAGTTCGAAGAACAGACTCAGAATTTCTTCAGATATTTCTTTCAACATACTAAGTCTGAACTTCTTTGTACATGCATCACTAATCGTGCTAACAAAAGCAGCATGATCAAGTGTGGGCCTGCTTTCCAATGAACTAACCCTAGTAACCAACTTCTGAACCTCATCCTTCAGACCTGCCAGTGGTTGAACAAGTTCACCTTTCACTGCAGTCTGAACAGCATTCACCAGCCCTGTCTCCAATCCCTGGACTGCCACTTTGATGTTTTCAGTGTCGTTATTAGTGGCCAGTACCAGCTCATCCAGCTTCTCAAAAACAAGCTTTTCATTCCCAGCAAATATATTCATTTCAGATGCTAGATTGTTCGATAATAAAGATTTAAAATCGGAAACAACCTAGGATGATGACTGGAGTGATCTCTCCAGGTCCACCACCTTACTTAAAAGGCCTTGGACCTCGGCTGAAGACGAAGTGGAGAGACCACTCAGAGGTTCAAGATTTGAAGTCATTCTGTTCATTAAGGGTACTTGTGCCCAGACCTCTTCAGTTGCAATTTCATCAGTAACAACTGTTGGGTCCAGCACACGTTGTTCAGATACGTTGACTGGAGTTTCAAGTGGTGGAGGTTGAGATTGTGAAGTTTGAATGGTTGGAGGAGTGAAGTATTGAGTATTTTTCTGGAATTGAAGGTGGTGGTGGTGGTGGCATGTTTGAGTCTGGTGGGGGTGGTGGCATTTCTGATTCTGGTGGCGACATATTTGTTTCTGGTGGAGGTGGTGGCATTTCTGGTAGACTTTCAACTTGTACAACATCCTCACCCAGAAAGTTCATATTGACATCAAAATTCTGATCTTCTGACATGGGAGAATCAGCCTCATCCCAAAACATTTCACCAACAGTTGTATCACCAGCCTGAGCACCAACCAGTTCACCAGCCTGTTCACTTGCTTCAACATTCAAATCGATTCGAGCCTCTTGCTCACCAGATACTTGTTCATCAGCCTGAACAATTTGTTCTATCTGCTCAACAACCTGCTCAATAATCTGAGCCACATTTTCTTCTTGCACGACAGTCTGGACAACATTTTCTGTCTGCTCAATAACTTGTATATTTTCAACATTCATCTCTTCAAAAATAGGAGACCCATCAATGTTCATTACATCACCAGGATGTCTTTCTGGATTCACCTGAACTCCATCTCTCATCAGACGCCTATTTGATCTTGGTCGTCTGGAAGGCTCAACTTGGTAAAGAACAAGTGGAGTGTTCTTTGGAAAGTGTGTAAAGGCAAAAGTCAATTCCTCGATATCAGTGTTCAGACTTGTAAGGTCTAGACACTGACAATCCTCCAGTGTACAGATCTGGTAAGACTTCCAGTGGACTCCGCCATTTGTCAGTCTTCTTTATTCTGACTTCAGTTTTTGACTTCAGTGAGAACGTCTTCAGTAGAGTAGATCTGGACTAGGGTGAAGTCCAGTGAGCTAATTTGGAGAATACTCCAGATTTCCTATACAAGTATTTGCTCACTTGTCTTCCATTATTTCTGGACAAATCTTCAGAGGGACTCCAGATTCCAAGTCTGGAGTAGGTCCAGTAGAACACGTTTCTGGATAGATCTTCAGTAAGGCTCCAGTAGTCGAGTCTGGAGCGAGTCCAGTAAATCTGGACCTAACATATAGACATACCACTGGAGAGCGCTATTCGGGGCCTGGTTTTGATTTCTACCGAGGCATATTTGGTGAGCCGGCAGATCCTGATGCTGGTGACGGTGTTCCCTCCTCTTATGACATGGAGGAGAATTGATCTATTCTCTCTTCTTTTCTAATTTCTGAAACTTTTGAAACTTTGAACTTTATTTCTTTTCGATTTGGTTGTAATTCCGCCGTTTAGGCGATGAGACATTTGTAGTATTTTCCGTATTTCCTTTATTATGAACTATGTAGTTGTTTTGGTATTTTGCTTTTGGTGATTGTCAGGTGATTATTTCGAGTTTGCAAGTTGAATTGTGAGAGAATGCCTTTGGAATTTTTGGAACAAACGAGCAGGTTTATGCTGGCATTCATTTCAGCACCCATTTAATTTTTGGCTTCAACTTTGCAATGGTGAATTCGTGCTTTCACCTGGGGGTTTTTCGTTTTTCCTTTTTACATTTTGCATTTTTCCCTTTTTCCCATTGTTTGCCTTAGTTATTCGTCCATTGAGGACAATGTACAACTTAAGTGTGGGGAGGGGAATGGTAAACTGGAAAAATGAAAAAATTTGAAGTTTCTTTCCTTTACTAGCATTTTGGTTATGTTTTTAAATTTTTGAGGCTATAGGTTTTGTGCAAAGACGAGAAATGAGGACTTGAATTTTGCTAATCTAGGATAAAACTTGAGATTGTTTACCTTTAGCTTTCCTTTCCTAGTGCTTGTGGCATTTCATCGTTCCAAGGGGTCATAGGCTTGTTCCGAACTTCAAATAATCTAGGTTGCTTGCGAATTGTACCTTAATGATGAACCTAATGTGAATAATAGCTTCACTAGATGATGTATTGGTAGGCACCGCTTGAGGTTTTTCCATTTGAATTTTGCAACTTGTGTGCATGAAAAGCTCGAAATGTATTAAATATGCTTGTGGTAATTTGACTTAACATATGGTTTGCACACCGGATGTCCGGTCCTTAATTCTTATATTATAGGTTGTAGCTCTAGTCATTATGTTTGGTCTTTATATCGGGGTGTCTGGGGTGCTTCGGCATCAAACGGGTGGCACATGTGGGAATGCGCATAATCTTTTTCTAATAGTCTAATGCTAATGTGGTCTTTGAGACTCGAACAAGTAAGTCCTTGGTAACTTCGTTTTACCTAGCTCACCTAAAGCTTCCAACTTGGGATGGGTTGTCAGAAAGTTCGTTACACGGGTCTCATCGAAAATCACGGGTGTTAAATTATAAAACTTTTTATTCTCACATGTGTTTGTGTTTAGAGCATGGTTTCTGGATATGCAACCCAACCTTGAGTTCTGGCGTATGTCTCTTAACGATACTCACGTATCCGTAGCGAACCGCTGGCCGGACGCTTAAAGTACACTTTCGTATGATCACCTGATGTGTGGATAGAGTTGCAATTCTAGACCATAGTATGTTTTGTCAAAGGACTCATAAGTATAACGTAATGAAAACCTTATGGAAAACTAATGGCGTGAGTGTTTAAGTGGACAATTATACCGATAGTCATTGTGGAATATTGCTTATGTTGCCAATAATAATGTTGATGCTTGCTAGTAGATTATAGCTTAGTAAGAACGAGCCTAAGGTAAATTGGAATGATAGAAATGTTCAAGAGGTGTTAACACAAGCATAGGGAGGATTCTAATTGTAACCGAAAGATGGTTTTACCCTAGATTAGTCGAATTTTCTGATTTCGTCTTAAACTTTGCTCATTAGTTTTAAATGCATTTGCTTTTGGTATTCGACACCGCTTGGTAGGAAACTTCACTTATAACCATGTTTTGTTTTATGAAATCGTGAATTGTTGGGTTATTGAGAATTGATTAAAGTGCATACTTGCTTGAGGGCAAGCAAGGTTTAAGTGTGGGGAGGTTTGATGTGTCTCAATATATACATATTTCCCACATCTTATTTGGACGTTTTAGACACGTTTGTTAGCCATTTATACATGTTTTGTGGTGCTTTATGGTATTTGCTAGTGATTTCAGGTCTACAGCAGGTACATCGCTCATAATTGGTAGAAAATAGCTTAAGAATGGTCCATATGCACTAACGATGAAGAACGAAGCTGAAATGCCAAATTCTGGCAATCATCGCGGCGCGACCAGATTACCTCGCGACGCGAGTCAGCACAAATCCCCCTTCGCGACGCGACTCTGGTATCTCGCGACGCGACAAAAAGCTCTGGATTGAAAGGCTCCAGTCTTGGTAACCCTCGCGGCGCGATGGTGGGGGCTCGCGGCGCGATGCAGCGATGGTCTGTCAGATTTCTCTCTCCTAGGGTATAAATACTAACCCCCATTCAACCCTAGACCTAATCTTGGACACTCCAGCCTCCACACTTGTTCTCCAACCAATTTTGAAGGTTTTTCAAGGGTTTTTCATCATCCAAACTATTTTGAAGACTTGAAGATTAATTTTGGCTCTTGATTAGTTATTGTAGCTCGGTTGTAACCTCGATTTGGATTATTACTTCACATTTGGTACACTATGTTCTCCTTTTTATTTGAATCTTTAGCTCTTTTCATTATGAGTAGCTAAATCTCTATACATCTATGAAGATGAAGTGAAACAATTAGTTATGGTTGCATAATATTTTGAATTCAAGTTGGTTTTACTTAACATTTTGTCAAGATCTTAATGAAGTTATTTCTTCTACTTAAACTTGTGTTCTTGGTGATATTTGTGTTCTTCGATAGTGGTACTAGTTGAATGCAAGTATTATTTTAGTTGTTTGTCTATAAATAACTCTTGCTAGGTCATGGTATGATAGTAAAGAACACAAGTCTAATAGAAATTACTTTGTTAAGTGGATTTAACGGTTGGTGGTACCACGTTTCTTTCACAAAGATAAAAATTGTTATTTAAATAATCAAACAAACTAGTTAGTTCGAGGAATTGTAATAGGGTTGGTGGTACCACTTGTTGCAAGAATTGGATTGAATAGGTGATCGAGTCGATTTTACAAACGGAGTGCACCCGGTTGTGTTTTTGTCTTATCACGATTATTATCACCAACACATATGAATTTTGAGCTTAACCTATATGCAACCTAGACTTTTTGTGTAGCGGATTCGACATAGATGGCTTTTTAATTATTTGTTTACAACTCAAACTCTTTTCGTGTGCTCTCGATTAATACCGGTTGAGTACTTTATTTTACTTGTTGATTACATAGTTTTCAGAAACGCAAAGTGACAATTCGGTCACACCAAACTTTTTACTTGTTTCACATTTTTACAACATTTAGTACAACAATCAGTCCTTGTGTTCGATCCTGGTCTTTCCACTTAGCTATATTACATACGAACGGGTACACTGCCCGTAAGGGTGTTGTAGTCAGTTAGCGGTAGATCTTGTTATAAATTATATACTCGATAATACACATCAGTTTCTTGAATTCGTCCCTAACCAAACACAAAAGGCAAGAAACCTTTTGTTGAAACTAACTTAGGGTTTAACTGAAACCCTAAATAATTAAACCTATAACAATTTGGGGTCCTGGTTTCTTTCGTTTGATGATTTTCGATCCACACAAAGGAGAAAAAGGGTTTTGACCTTTGTGTGTGTTTCTAAGGTTTTTCTCATGAATGAATTAATTAGGGATTTCTTAGGGTATTTATAAGGAAGTTTTTTAATCAACTTAGGAAATCAAAAACCCTAGATTTCCCTTAGAAATTTCGTGCACCTCCTCTATGGAAGGTTCTAGAACCGCCCATGGGGCCAGGGCGCAACGTTTTGAAGCACGAAGACCACTATGCTTCGTTTCTACAGGGGGAGATCAACAAGGTCAAGAGGGTAGTCAATGATGTTTTTAAGGCCGGTGACACGTTGGGTGACCAATGCACTTGGGCCGAATCGTACCACGACAATTGCGGGGAAGACAAAACAACGTGGGAAGTCAAATGCCCGCAATACGACAAGTGGTGGCTCGACGAAAACGCTTACCATGATATAGGATGTATGTCAATAAAAGATGATGAGTAATCGTAGCATTCTAATGTATTTCGTGTTTTTATCATGTACTGTCTTTTTTAATTATGTGTTGTCTTTTTTATTGTAATGTGTTTTAATAATAATAAAATGTGTTTGTTTAATTATGTGTTGTCTTTTTTATTGTAATGTGTTTTAATAATAATAAAATATGTTTTATTGTAATGTATTTTAATGTATTTCATCGTCAGACATTTTGTACATGAAAATTGATATAGGGTAGGTATGTTTGTTTTTGGGTTGTTTGATAATATGTATGTGTATGTTAGGTATATATAGAAGTTGCGGGGAAAAATTAAAAAAAAAAACAATTCACATAGACGCTCCAACGTTCACTTTTTAAAAAAAATAACCACGTGGCACTTGCCCAACGTTCACTAGCATCGGCCAAATGTGGCTGATTGAATGAGCCGATGCCCCTTGTCGATGCTTGCCGATAAACATGGTACAGTGTTGCTAAAGAGCCGATAGAAGCCAAAGAAAAGAGCCGATGCTCTTTCCTTCTTCTCCTTTCTTCTTTCTTTCATTCTGTTCTTTTACTCTTTTTTTTCATACAGCAGCAGCAACAAAATTTCAACATTCCTTTATTTTCATATATACATATATATTTATCAAACAACAATCATGAACCCTTTCTTCAACAATCCTTTATTTTTCGCAAATGGCCCAACACCCCCAAATATGCCTTCGGACTCGAGTTCATCCGACGAGACGGAACGATATATTAATCTCTTCACAATGGCGCATCATGCGATTGATCAAGAGGTCCGCGATACTGCCTCCTCTTCAAGAAAGTATACAAACCTGAGACAATCGTTTTGAGTCGCACGACCGTCTTGTTCGAGATTATTTTGCCGAAGAACCGAAATTTGATGAAGATTTTTTTAGAACACGGTTTCGGATGAGTAGACGGTTGTTTGTGAAGATAGCTACAGATTTGGAAAGCAATTTTGAATATTTTCAAAGGAGGTTCGACGGTCGTGGGAAAATTGGGTTCTCGGCTTTGTGAAAACCATTCCTCATCCAACCGGTGACAAAAGGATTCGATTTGCTAGGGCACAGGAGGCTGCAAGGAAAGATGTGGAGCGAGCTTTTGGTATTATCAAAAAACACTTCAAAATACTTAGAGAACTGGCACGACAAATGGATGAACTGCCCATCCGTAAGATCATGTATGCGTGTTGTATTCTTCACAACATGATTTTAAAAGACGAGAACCACGCATTATGTCCTGATTATATTCTAGATCCCCCCGTCGTGCCACAGCCATCAGATGCTCGACTAGCAGAGATACAGGACTCAAGCGTACACGAAGATCTTCGGATGGATCTCATTGACCATATTCATCGCACATTCATCCCGGGCCTCGATCGCTAGTTTATTTATGTATTGTGTTGTCGTTTCGTTTAAGATTGTAGTTTGGTGTTTTATTTTGTTGTTTTAGTTTAATATTGTATTAGTTTTAATTTATTAAATAAAAAGTTTTAGTTATTATTTTAAATAAAATAAATAGAAAGTAAATTAAATAGAAAAGGGCGGGGAGGGGTGGCGAGGCACTCCTAGCATTAGGGAGCGGGCGGGGAGGAGGAGAAAAAGCGGGGAGGGGAGGGGAGGGGCGGTGAGGCGCTCCCCCTACCCTTATGGGCTTATACATTTGGTATTTTATTTGGATTTTGATTATTGTAGAATGCGGATAATTGATATGGAAATGGGTGCTTTTTGGTGCTAACTGCTAAGTGCCTATGTGGTTATGTGTTTAAAGTTTTTAGCATAATTCTTCTATGGTCTATTGTGGTCATTGTCTTGCTGGGAAATGATATTTAATTTTAATTGTTCTCTGTATGAGGGTATGGTTGCTGTTATTAAGTTGGAAACTTGGAACGCATAATAGCCTAAAAGGGAAACCCAAGAAAGTTAAAATCAGGCCATAGTCGACTAATTAAAAAGAAAAAAATAAGCAACCAAGAAAGACTTAAAAGAAATTTTATGTTTTACTTGCATTGTTATCAAGGTAAATTAAGAGATTAAAAAGAGTTTTACCATTTGAATGGTGTACGTATAAACCCGTGTTAGTAAAAGATTAACTTATATACAAAGGTAGTTATGAAACGAACTAAAATAATATATAAAAACTTCACTATTTACTGGTGTATATAAGAAAATATTGTGTGATACATTACATACAAAAAAGTGTTGTAATCTCTTTATATAAAAGTTACAATTTGACAAACATAATTAGTACAGAGACCATGTTCATTAGTTAAAAGCTTTAAATAAAATTAATATCATCGCATTAGACATGTTTTGTAATTTTCTTTTAATGTCTAAAAATTTGTAAACTCATATATGTCTAAATTATATCTTTATATTCTACTTCACATAGGACAACTTATTTGATTAACGCCCCGTGTTCGTACATAGTTTTTTTTTGTGTAGTAGTATTTTAGATAAGCTTGACAAGTTGCTAGAGAATAAGTTAAAATGTTGAAACTCTGAAAGGACAGACAAAATACATGTTATTAAGAAGTACTAAAAAACCAACATGACAAACTATATTCTTTTATCAAGTGTAACATATTTGCACACCTTTTGGTTTAAAGATTGTATATTCATAACTATATTTCTTTTATCAAGATTATAACTAAGTTATACATTTCATCTTTCTAATAAAAATTTGATTTTTAAGAAGTACTAAAAGTAAAAAACCAACATGACAGACATGCAAGAAGTTCAGTAGTATACGAAGATCAAACATGCAAATAAAAATAAAAACCATTAATGATGATAATAACACAACACATATCATCAAATAACAACCAACACCACATCAAACATACAAATATAAATAAGTTTAGCACACGCAGATCCACTGCGACAAACACAAATTCAAACACGAAATACAAAACAACATGACAATAAGGGTGGAAAAACAATTACATGATAAACACAAATCAAATGGAATCTCAATCAAACATGCATGCTTCACTATGCATAGCTAACCGGCCCACTAGGAGGATTTCTGAGAATTGAAAGAAGAGGGATTAATCACTTTAAAAAGAATAATAATAATAATAATAATAATAATATTATTATAATAGTAATAAAAATAAAGCATTATTAATCAAGTACATATAAATATATATAATGGTGTCTTACTTTTTTAAGGCTCTTCTTTTCCCTTCGGAGATTAGCTATCTGACGTTCAAGCTCATCACATTTAGCTTTAAAACCTGCATAGTCCATCGCAAACGCCGCGTCTTGTTCTGCGGTTATTCCTTTTGAGCCTCCAACCAAGTTCAACGACCTGCAAGAAGTTTCATAATACAAAAATTCTACGTACTCCTTGCATTTAGCTTCGCTCTTCAAGAGCAAATTTTTATACACTGTAGCCATAATTTTTTTGACCCTTTATAGCCAAGAATTTGCTCATAGTTCCTGTCGGGAAGCCTTTGGCAAATCCACAACCTTCTAAACACGGTTGGCGGTTCGCCACGCAGGCGTCACACCGGCTACGTTTAGGAGAAGGGGGAGAAGGTTGAGGAATAATCTCTTCATCACGACGAGGATTGGCGCATGTAGTCCGACCTAAAAAAGGGTAACCGGACCGGACTTTCCCCGGCGACCTCGCCGCTAATGAGGGGGGCCCCGCTAAAATTCTGTCAGATTAGCCATTAATGACATGGGGGCCCGCACTTTCCGCGGCGATATCGCCGCGGAAACTTTTGTCTTTTCCGACTTTCCGCGGCGACATCGCCGCGGAAAGTTTCTGGTCCGGTTACCCTTTATTCCATGGTCGGGGTACGCGTGGCGTTATTTTACCATGAATCCTCGTCGTGATGAAGAGATTATTCCTCAACCTTCTAAAATAATTCATGTTTCTGATATATAACTATGAAATTCGGAGAGAGTAGAGAGTGGGTGTGAACAATGACAGGTATAGACCTATAGTGATATATATAGACAGATCTTTTTTTAATCCCACCCCCCAACTATCACGATATTGCATTTACAACCCTCCCTACACACTCCTCTCATTAATTAAACATTATTAAATGATAAAACTGTACCATGCATAACCGTCAATTTATTTATTGAAGATATAGATAACTACTATAATACGATGCTTTCTTTTTTCAGAAACTAGTTTTTATCAATTGCCTAAAACACGGATAACTTAAAATTTTGTTATGACAAATCTGTTTAGTGAAATGTAAAATATAACGTATGATTATTAGAGTTTTAAAAAGAGAATAAATTATTTTTTTTCGAAACAATATATGACATTTTATAACAAAAATATGGAAAACTCAAATGTTAGATTTAACTAATTGACATTATCCGTTTTTAAAAAGTTTAAAAATATGACATTATAAATTAATTAAATGTAAAAAAAATAATCTTTAAGAAAATTTGAAGTTGCCAAATAAGTTATTTTTATAGAATTATGATTTCATCATAACTTTTTTTTATTTGTTATAGAGATAAGATGGTTATATATATATATTATATATATATATATATATATCACTATATATATATATATATATCTTTTGCGTGAATATACACACTCGTATTTGGTTACTATAGTGAAACTTTCCGGATAAATATATATATATATATATATATATATATATATATATATATATATATATATATATATATATATATATATATATATATATATATATATATATATATATATATATATATATATATATATATATATATATATATATATATATATATATATATATATATATATATATATATATATATATATATATATATATATATATATATATATATATATATATATATATATATATATATATATATATATATATATATATATATATATATATATATATATATATATATATATATATATATATATATATATATATATATATATATATATATATATATATATATATATATATATATATATATATATATATATATATATATATATATATATATATATATATATATATATATATATATATATATATATATATATATATATATATATATATATATATATATATATATATATATATATATATATATATATATATATATATATATATATATATATATATATATATATATATATATATATATATATATATATATATATATATATATATATATATATATATATATATATATATATATATATATATATATATATATATATATATATATATATATATATATATATATATATATATATATATATATATATATATATATATATATATATATATATATATATATATATATATATATATATATATATATATATATATATATATATATATATATATATATATATATATATATATATATATATATATATATATATATATATATATATATATATATATATATATATATATATATATATATATATATATATATATATATATATATATATATATATATATATATATATATATATATATATATATATATATATATATATATATATATATATATATATATAATATATATATTACTAGTCATATATATAGTCTCAAGATATATAAATCTTATAATAATTGTGAAACAAAAAGTGTATGACCAATAGCACAACTTAATGAATACGAAAGCTAAAGAAGAAACATATGAAAATTAACTCCATATAAATATTGATTCCAGTTTACCCTTTTTTTTCAACTTTAGTTAAATAAAAAGAGAAACAAAAAGTAGTGTATGACCAATATCACAACTTAATTAATACGAAAGCTAAAGAAGAAACATATGAAAATTAACTCCATATAAATATTGATTCCAGTTTACCCTTTTTTTTCAGCTTTAGTTAAATAAAAAAGAAACAAAAAGTGTAGAGTATATAATTTGAAAAAATACATATCAATTCATCAACAAAGACCATCTTGAACGTTTTGATTTTCTTCGGGTTGTTTCACTCCGAAACAGTCCATACATGCACAACACGGAGTCGTAGATGATGGTTAGCATTGTTGACTTAAGATCTTCAAGATGAATATTGCCGTTCTAAAAAAAATAATAAGAATTCAATGTTAAATAATAATAATAATGATTAAATATGAACAAAGTATATAAATAAAAAAACTTTTTTGGTAGTCGATTGTAGCTTTTTTTTGCTGTAGGTTTTTTCTTACACTGTATTGTTTAGTTAACTTAAGGGTGGAAAGGAGAGAGAGGGAAGAGAAGTTTTCCTTCCTAATCACCTCAAAAATGAGGGGAAAACTTTTGAAACAAAAAACAACTACACTTCCCCCTCTAATCCTCTCCACTCCTTCCCTTTCCACACTTAAAGAATTCTTAAGAATGCATTTTATAATTTTCCCCTCTCCTCTCTTTTCCTTTCCACCCTTAAATAAATTAAACAATACAGTGTTAGGGTTGAGAATATGTGAGGGTTTTTTTCTTGTTATATATTGATAATAATAATAAGATTTTTTATAAGATTTTTTTATTAAAGGTCGGCCATTTTTTATTAAATAAATATTAAAAAAATAGAGAATTAATAAGGATGGAGTATTAGGCTAAAGGAGAGATTAGGGGTGCCAAGTGTACCCCAACCCCTCTTTTAGTTATATTATAGATATATATAATATATAATATATTATATTTACCAATATAGTGTAACAAAGAGGACTTTATTTAAGCGAGTCATATTTACTATTTAGTCAATATAAATTAGTCATATTTTTAGTTTTTATTTGATTACCAGTTAAGATATTTTACTAGATACTATTTTTTAGTTACTTGAATAATAAAGTTTCATATAATCAAACAAAAAGTGTTGTAACACATCTAACACTTATCCACAAAGGAACGGATTGTGATAAATCTACCACATATGTGTTTTATTAACTTGTACAGTATATTTAGAATATTATACTGTGTGGTAAATTCATTAATATTTGTGATACAAATATATCATTACCCATTCATAAATATAAATTCACCCTTTCTATCTAAACAAGGCTTTTATTTTCAAAAGTTTTTTTTTTTTTTTTTTTTGAAACTTTAAGCCCCATTCTCTAAAAAGTCTTCACCAAACAGTATCTAGACATAACTTAATGATAGAAAAAACAAGCTTTTAGTCTCGTGTGAGGTTAACAAAACATTTTAAAACAAAATGAGTTATTAAATAAATGTAAATAAAAAAAACTTTACAAGTTTGTTTCTTTTATGTTTATCTTTGAAAAAAAATGGAAAACAAAAAAGCAAATCAAAGCAGATATGAAACTGATTTAAACAAAACAATTTAAATAATATTACACAATTAATCCACACACTTCATCAACCAAATGTCCCAACAAGCTATTCTCAAAATTCAAAGCACCTTAAAACTGATCCAAACTACAAATAAAATGTTCCAAAACATTGCCAAAAACAGATCCAAATAATCTACTCAAACTGTTTTATAAAGTTCAATAAATTCGTTCATTGGAAATCGTTTTTGGATCAGTTTTATAATCGTTCTAAAAAATCAATTATTTTTTAGATCAGTAGAGAATTAGGGGTGCCAAGTGTACCCCAACCCCCTCTTTTAGTTATATTATAGATATATATAATATATATATATATATATATATATATTGTATATATTGTATATATATATATTTTCTATATATATATATATATATATATATATATATATATATATATATAACACAACACACATAAATCACTATATATATACTATATATATATATATATATATATATATATATATATATATATATATATATATTTCTATATATATATATATATATATATATATATATATATATATATATATATATATATATATATATATATATATATATATATATATATATATATATATATATATATATATATATATATATATATATATATATATATATATATATATATATATATATATATATATATATATATATATATATATATATATATATATATATATATATATATATATATATATATATATATATATATATATATATATATATATATATATATATATATATATATATATATATATATATATATATATATATATATATATATATATATATATATATATATATATATATATATATATATATATATATATATATATATATATATATATATATATATATATATATATATATATATATATATATATATATATATATATATATATATATATATATATATATATATATATATATATATATATATATATATATATATATATATATATATATATATATATATATATATATATATATATATATATATATATATATATATATATATATATATATATATATATATATATATATATATATATATATATATATATATATATATATATATATATATATATATATATATATATATATATATATATATATATATATATATATATATATATATATATATATATATATATATATATATATATATATATATATATATATATATATATATATATATATATATATATATATATATATATATATATATATATATATATATATATATATATATATATATATATATATATATATATATATATATATATATATATATATATATATATATATATATATATATATATATATATATATATATATATATATATATATATATATATATATATATATATATATATATATATATATTATTATTATATATATATAATTATATTATATATATATAATATATATATATTATATATTATATATATATATATTTATTATTATTATTATTATTATTATTATTATTATTATTTATTTTTACTATTATTATTTTTTTTATATGAGATTAGAAGGTGATTTTTCTACTATTATTATTATTTCTCTTACTAATAACTTGGTAGTACATTTAAATTTTTTCAAAGATTTAAAGATAAGTTTTAAATCTTGACCCTTGATTTTTATCCAAGGGTCAAGATCTTTCCAACTTGACTAATCAAGTTTGGATAACTTTAGGGAATCCCCTCCCTTAAGAAAAGGCCCTCACCATAATGGTAAAGTCATAGATTAATTGTTGTGTTGACACCTTACAAATGTATAATACTAGATTAAACACGCACGTTGTGCGGGGCTGACTGAGAACGTAAACTAAAATTAACTGAACATTACATTATTATTCATAGTTTATGATAATATAAAAAATAGTCAATTTACAACTGATGCAAATAATAAAATTATAATTTATAAATATATAATATATATCAAATATGTTAAAGCATGACTAATGAAACGTAAATATTTATAAATCATAAAATTCTTTATATATATATATATATAATTAGAAGGTGATTTTTCTACTATTATTATTATTTCTCTTACTAATAACTTGGTAGTACATTTAAATTTTTTCAAAGATTTAAAGATAAGTTTTAAATCTTGACCCTTGATTTTTATCCAAGGGTCAAGATCTTTCCAACTTGACTAATCAAGTTTGGATAACTTTAGGGAATCCCCTCCCTTAAGAAAAGGCCCTCACCATAATGGTAAAGTCATAGATTAATTGTTGTGTTGACACCTTACAAATGTATAATACTAGATTAAACACGCACGTTGTGCGGGGCTGACTGAGAACGTAAACTAAAATTAACTGAACATTACATTATTATTCATAGTTTATGATAATATAAAAAATAGTCAATTTACAACTGATGCAAATAATAAAATTATAATTTATAAATATATAATATATATCAAATATGTTAAAGCATGACTAATGAAATACTATATTTATAAATCATAATATCTAATATATATATATATGGGAGATTAGAAGGTGATTTTTCTACTATTATTATTATTTCTCTTACTAATAACTTGGTAGTACATTTAAATTTTTTCAAAGATTTAAAGATAAGTTTTAAATCTTGACCCTTGATTTTTATCCAAGGGTCAAGATCTTCCCAACTTGACTAGTCAAGTTGGGATAACTTTAGGGAATCCCCTCCCTTAAGAAAAGGCCCTCACCATAATGGTAAAGTCATAGATTAATTGTTGTGTTGACACCTTACAAATGTATAATACTAGATTAAACACGCACGTTGTGCGGGGCTGACTGAGAACGTAAACTAAAATTAACTGAACATTACATTATTATTCATAGTTTATGATAATATAAAAAATAGTCAATTTACAACTGATGCAAATAATAAAATTATAATTTATAAATATATAATATATATCAAATATGTTAAAGCATGACTAATGAAACGTAATTATTTATAAATCATAAAAATCTTTTTTTATGATCTATATTTATTAAATATAATATAATAAACAATCTCATTTGAAACAATGATAATTATCATTGAATTAATAAAAAGACGCGGTCTAAAGCATATAAACATCTTTGTGCTCATATATTATCAAAATACGGAATCTTAGTTATATAGAGATAAGTTACAAATATAGATTTAAATATCAAAAATATGTGTGTGAAATTGATAAAGTAAATATCTAATTTAACATTGATAATATAATCGGTTAGTAAAATATTAGATGTAATTATCAATATAATCTAGTTTTATATTATATTAAAGTAAATTATATTCACGTACAAAGATAATTAAATACAAAGGAAAATAGAAAAGATAAGTTACAAAGATCGACAATTTATTATCAATGTCTTTTAATTAGTTTAATATTAAATGAAAATCTACCGTAGTTTGTAAAAAATAAAGAAATATTAACTTAGATCAAGTGGTTTGTGCATAATATTAAAAGTTAGAGGTCATGAGTTCTAATCTTGTATTTGGCTTTTTTATTTGTTATTTAAAATTGATAAAAAAAAAAACAAATGTCCACGTAGGCAAATGATGACGTGGCAAATGAAGTGCCACATAAGCACTAAAAAAATATAAATTTAAATGTCAATATATCTAAAAAAAACATTAAAATTATCAGAAAATGACACCTAAGCAAAAAGCCTAGTTGACACGAAAAGAGAAGTGACACATAAGGAAAAATCTATCCTCTCTTAGTTATATAGAGAGAAGTTGTGAGTCCCAAACAATAGATGGTTAATTAAACCCGACTGGCAAGTACAACTGATCTTGATGGACAAGTTCAGTTTACGATCCAGATAAGGATAACAAGAAACAATTAACTTGATATAAAATGTAAGAACAAAAAGGAGGCTGAAACTATATAAAGATATTTATATGTATAGTCAAGTATGTAGCATTGAGACACGTTGTTTCCTTTCTAATGTATTTGATTTATTGATATATAAACAAATACAAGGATTGTTGCGGAACAAAGATAAACACCCAAGTGTAAGTATCTAAACAATCCTGAAAAACAAGTGATCTAAATAACTTGGAAATACTCGTAAGTTTACTTAGAGTATATCTCACAAGTTGCAATGCTAAAGTTTCAAGCTTTTTTGCAAGTTGTGAGAAGACTTTGTATTTATAGACCAAGTCCATGATGATGTGGACAAGATCGTACAAATGTGGTTGTAAGCATTTAAGGAATTAAACCTAATTCCTTACATGCTTATAAAAGGAAGAGTATATAAGTCAGTTGATGTGACTTATAGTACTATGTTCCAAACCTATACTTTTAACTTGTACCTTTTATTAATAGATAAATCTATTAACTGGGTAAAGATATGTAAAGTATAAAGTCTTCCTCGTAATCAGTGTAAAGTGTTGTTAATACTTTATACTGAGATGCTTCAGTCTTCGATCTGGTAGAATCACTCTTTGCTCGCTTCTGAGATGATTCTCTCTTCATACTTCAGTCTTTGACTTCAGAATGAATGCTTCAGATTTATCTTGATCTGAACTGAAGTGAAGCTTCAGTGAAGGAATTCTGAGACATCTCAGAATTCTGTACAGACGTCTTCACTAAACTTCAAGCTATTTCTGAACAAATTATACTTGGTCGATTTCCGACCTAACAGAAGTATTTATTAAAAGGACATGAGCACGTTGATACACATTTTATGACCCTAACTTAATTTGGAATGATCCAAAACACAGGTGGTGGATCCAAAAGCTAAACAAGTCGTATGCGGAGATTCTCTCAAATGATTCAGGTAAATCCCATCCCTTTCCAGTTAACCGTAGATGCTTTCTGATTAAAAATAGTGATCCTGATTCTCTCGACAAGGATCGTCGATCTTTACTTCTTAAAGTGAAGGAACCTGAATTGGTTCCCTCAATTAGACAATGGTTCAATGAAGAAGGCTTTGTCGGTATTGAAATCTATTATGTGGGTGGTCGTTGGATTCATACGGTTTTTACGTAGGTTGAAGCCAAAGAGAGTTTTTTGTCGAAAGAGAATTTGAAGTGCAGTTTTGTTGCTACTAAAGAGCCTTGCGATAGTTTTGTACCTGATGAGCGTATGGTTTGGGTCAAGATCTCTGGCATCCCGAAAGGCGCTTGGCTTAAAGAAAATTTCCAGGTGCTACTTGGTTCTTGGGGTAAATGTGTGTTCTATGCTTCTAATTGGGAATCGGCAGCTTCTTTGGGAAAGGTTTGTGTGCTCACTCAATCTAAAAAATTTATTTTTGACAAGTTAAGCATTGATTTTGATGATAAACCTTACGAAGTTTGGATTCGTGAATATGATGTTTGGGAACCGAGGATTACTGGGATGTCTTATGGTTCATCAACCTCTGAGGTGTCAAAATCTGGAGAGTATTCTCTTGATACCTCCTGTTCGGCTGTTGATTCTACTTGGAAAAGTGTCAGTTTTGACTCTAATTTGTGTAAAGACCACTCAATTGGTGAATGTCCTTATATGGATACTAACAATGCGAAAAGTAATGCGTCTCATCAGGTTGTCATGGAGGAAAGTCCAGCCTCTGGCAATATGGTAGGTAATGCTCCTGGATGCGAGACCACTCCTATGAACTTCTCTGAGACTTTGGTTGATAATATTGACACTCATGAAGCTGAGTGTTTGTACGAGAATATTAATATAGATGCTGAGAAAATTAGTGAATCGGTTGTGGAAGAAGGTGCATCTAACCATGATAACCGTGAGAATCATTCACATCATATTAATGGTTTGGATGACCATGACGTTTTTCTGCTCAACAGGTTATTACATCAAGATAAGTGTCGGGTTGAGCCAGTTAAAGCTGATTTAAAAGATTCAAGTGAATCATTACCAACACAAGCATCTAGCAGTGTGACTTCATCTATGTCCCCAGCTACTGATCAAAGCCTTGTTGAAGAATCTTGTTCTATGTGGCTTGACTATATTGGTCCTCCAACCGATGACAAATTAGATTCTGAAAAAATTTGGAGCTATAAAGACCCCGATGGGAATGTTCAAGGGCCATTCTCTCTCGCGCAATTAAACATGTGGAAAGATTATTTTTCTAGCGATTTTAAGATTTGGAGATATTATGGCAACGTTAAAGATACTGTTCTCCTACGCAGTGTATTAAAGAGACGAAAAAAAGATGTCGGTTAGATCTCTCTGCATTTGTGGTATGATGCAACGGGTTTTTGGCTTCGTTCATGGGAGATCTTTCTTTTGGCGCCGGGTTGGGATCTCCCTGGTGATTTTAGTAGCCGTCTATATGTTGTGTGTTTGTCTTGTCTCATTAGAACTTATTATGTTCCTTACTTTCGTTTGTTTGTTGGATCGACTCACGTGTATGTTGTAATTGCTAGATTCTTACTAGCATTTTTTAATAAAATTTTTAAATGCCGTTCAAAAAAAAAAAACAATATTGAACATGTTATAATCAGATGTAGGTAAGTTAGTTAAATACGACTACGAGTAATTAATTTAATGCATTTTCAAGTACTTGCTACCGCCATAGTATTGACCATATTACTCTAGGTTGGTTGGTATGTTTTTCGTATTAATTAATGGATTAGATTCACGTCGATAACGGTTGTGCTTGTGTAAATGCATATATAAATAGTTTCAATGTCGTTACATTATTATATATTATACTTTTGTAGAGGTGTTAACACTACAACAAATTAGTCAATTCTATACAATTTCGAAAAGTGCGTAAAATTTTATTGAATTGTTCGCACTTAAAAATGTGTACAAATAGTCTACATTAAAAAGTGCGAAGAAAGCTACAAGCTTCACATTTAAAAGTGTGAAGAAAAAATGTTTACACTAATAAGTGTGTACAAATTTTATATTTTATGCACTTATGAGTGTGAAGATCATTTCTTCGCAAGTGATTTCTACGCACTTGCGAAAAGATAACCCGCGAAGAAATGATTTTTCAGTGCGTAGAAATCACCCGCGAAGAAAATGATTTATACATTTAAAAGTGTGTACAAATCTAATATTGTACACACTTATTAGTGTGTAAACATTTTTCTTCACACTTTTAATTGTGAAACTTGTAACTTTTTTCGCACTTTTTAATGTAGACTATTTGTACACATTTTTAAGTGTAAACAAATTATCAAAATTTTACGCATTTTTAAAAAGTGCGTAGAAAAAGTGCGTACAAACGACAAATTTGTTGTAGTGTAACCATTATTTTTTTTTGCCTGGTTACTAAATTTTTAGGTTGTGAGTTTATAGTCTTTTTTAATTAATTTAAAATAAAGAGCAATAATCTCCTATCAAATGAGGCAAAGAGTCTCAATTTAGTGTTGCTTGTTTTTTAGTGGCTATCAGGTCACATGGGTTAATGGCATATTTGAAGAAAACTTAACATCAATGTGTGGTCTTTTGTCTTCTGGGAACTAATTAAACTATAACGGATAAAAGCAAAGAATAAGTTAAAATCCTTCTGAGTCTGGTAAAGTGGTGATCCTGAAAAAGCAACAGAGACCTTCTGAGACTCTGGGAGTAAACGGACAAAACACCCGATAACCCAGGCTGCAACCAATAACGCCCATTTGTTGCAAACCAAAACGACTTGACACTCACATGCTATTTTTGTGTACAGTTTTTGATATATAATTAAATCAACATATATTAAAATAAATAAATAAGCGTATATATATTAATGTAATTAAATATATGGTATCGTTGTTTCCATCGTATACCAGCAAAGAAAAGGAGAAACTCAATGTGTTGTTTAAAAAAGAAGATGGAACTGTCCTTGGCTTAGAGTGTAGCCGAAAAAAATATATATAAATATATATGAAAGAATAGTATCGTAGTCTTTCAATATGGCAAGTAAGGGTGAGTCAAAATAATGATCAATATAAGATTTAGAAGGTTGACTTGTGTAATTGTGTAGTTCATGCGTCCAGGAGAAAAAGAAAGAAAAATACGGTGTGTTGCAATTTAGATTTGTGTATGTTTCTAGCATAAAGAAGAAAAATAGTGTCTAGTCCCTTTCAAAAATTATGGGTACCTGACAAGAATTGAGAAAAGCCTTTTCGCAAATACATGTAGTCAACAAATGGAAGACAATGTTTTATTAGTAGCTTGGAAGCCTCACAACAAATATTTAATGGAACAACATTAAGTAGATAAAAGTGTTAGTTTTGTTGATTGTATTATTTAGCAGTTTATGGTGTTTGATATTTTTACTTACTTATTCTTTAATTATTATTGGTTTTTTAAGTTGTCGTGAATATAATAAGCTTAGTAAACTATTATTATTACTGATTGATTCTGAAGCTTCAAAAGGTAAGATAACTTACTTTTAACACATGACGGACACAATATAACTTAGTTTCATTAATTACTCCCCATTTATGAAGTTAAACTATATCATGCTTATATTAGATATGAGTTGTATGCGGGAGGTTTATTGGGGTTGTTTATGCATGTTTTAGTAGATACGAACTAATTGTTTTTTGTTTTTTTTTGAACGGCATTTAAAAATTTATTAGAAAATACTAGTAAGAAACTAGCAAGTACAAGGCACGATCCAACAAACAAATGAGGAAAAAAGGAACAGAATAGATTCTAACGATACAAGACAAATGTAACACCCCAAGCCAAGGCTCGAAATATTACGGAAATCATATAGCACAAGGTGGGATTAATGTAGAACATGAACTAAATGCAAATAAAAGATTCAGTGAATCCATACAATAAGATAAACAAGTACCAAAATACATAAGGAGCAAGTCACCATCAAGGTTTACAAAAGAACATTTAAAAGATGGCAAACGGTCCTAAGTACAATGCAAAAGAAGGCAAATGGATCCTTGATCCATATAAGTCCAAGTCCGGGTTCAACAGCAAGCAAACCACCACAAACACAATATACTCAAGTATAGGATACTTGGGAGTACGTCGTACGTAAGCACATCGTCAAGAGTAAAACACTTGAAAGTACGTCCAACCAATCAATAAGTACAAAAGCATGTTCTATCTCAATCACAAGTCCATCCATCATCAAACATCAAATTAAATTAAACTATACGTACATACACTTAGGAGGATTCTACCTCCTTCGAGTCCTAGATGCTTATATATAGGGTCACCCGCAGCCTTCCCACCACATCTAAAACCCTTTGGAGGCATAACCGACTTCCATGTATGTACGTCTATCCTAATATTAACGAAATACTTAACAACACATAAACCAAGTCATTCAAACGAGATAAACCGTCTCATCAATCCAACATTTACCAAAACAATCAATCAATCAACAACGTAAGTAAGCACGCAAGTTTACACTTTTCAGCCCGAATCTCAAGCGAGTAGGGAGATACGAAACTCACCTGATCGGCAAAGAAGTTAAGATTGATATAAAGTTAAGTTATTGTCGTTCAATGATCACTTCACGTCCAACACCTAAATACACTTGCCCAAACCCATATTTCCATCCATAACATCATCAAATTCTCCAAATCGATCAAACCCTAATTAGGTTTCCAAAGTGATTCTCGACATATGGTGACTTCTAGTACTCTTAATCAATGTTAAATAAGTTAAGAAGTGATTTAGATCGAAGCCCGATACGTTATTAGGGTTCTGGAAGTCAACTAGGTCAAACCAGAAAATCAGAAAATTACAACTGGCGTAACTTACGCCCCATAGGGCCGTAGGTTACGCCCCTTACTGGGCAGCAATACGACCAGGAGCATTTTATGCAGAAAAACAAGAACCCAAAACCCTAAATCGCATTGTAAGATTAAAGGACTCATTTTGATGTTACATTTGACCTTCAAACACCTAAATACACTTGCCCAAACCCATATTTCCATCCATAACATCATCAAATTCTCCAAATCGATCAAACCCTAATTAGGTTTCCAAAGTGATTCTCGACATATGGTGACTTCTAGTACTCTTAATCAATGTTAAATAAGTTAAGAAGTGATTTAGATCGAAGCCCGATACGTTATTAGGGTTCTGGAAGTCAACTAGGTCAAACCAGAAAATCAGAAAATTACAACTGGCGTAACTTACGCCCATACAAATTCTAGAGCAAGGTGGGCGTAAACAGAAGCAATCTGGCGTAATGAAAATGGAGAGCACCGTAAGGTACGCCCACATTTGGCGTAAGGTACGCCCAAATAACTGGCGTAAGGTACGCCCACATGGCGTAAGGTACGCCCACATTTGGCGTAAGGTACGCCCACATTTGGCGTAAGGTACGCCCACATTTGGCGTAAGGTACGCCCACATTTGGCGTAAGGTACGCCCACATTTGGCGTAAGGTACGCCCACATTTGGCGTAAGGTACGCCCACATTTGGCGTAAGGTACGCCCACATTTGGCGTAAGGTACGCCCACATTTGGCGTAAGGTACGCCCACATTTGGCGTAAGGTACGCCCACATTTGGCGTAAGGTACGCCCACATTTGGCGTAAGGTACGCCCACATTTGGCGTAAGGTACGCCCACATTTGGCGTAAGGTACGCCCACATTTGGCGTAAGGTACGCCCACATTTGGCGTAAGGTACGCCCACATTTGGCGTAAGGTACGCCCACATTTGGCGTAAGGTACGCCCACATTTGGCGTAAGGTACGCCCACATTTGGCGTAAGGTACGCCCACATTTGGCGTAAGGTACGCCCACATTTGGCGTAAGGTACGCCCACATTTGGCGTAAGGTACGCCCACATTTGGCGTAAGGTACGCCCACATTTGGCGTAAGGTACGCCCACATTTGGCGTAAGGTACGCCCACATTTGGCGTAAGGTACGCCCACATTTGGCGTAAGGTACGCCCACATTTGGCGTAAGGTACGCCCACATTTGGCGTAAGGTACGCCCACATTTGGCGTAAGGTACGCCCACATTTGGCGTAAGGTACGCCCACATTTGGCGTAAGGTACGCCCACATTTGGCGTAAGGTACGCCCACATTTGGCGTAAGGTACGCCCACATTTGGCGTAAGGTACGCCCACATTTGGCGTAAGGTACGCCCACATTTGGCGTAAGGTACGCCCACATTTGGCGTAAGGTACGCCCACATTTGGCGTAAGGTACGCCCACATTGGCGTAAGTACGCCCAACGTAATACCAAATTGTCGAATAACGTCATCAATGCAACAATAAAAGTATGCTTGAGTGTGTACCGTACAAGTCAAGTATAACAAGGTGTATATGTCCATTCCAAACACGTTCCCAACATCCATCAATTTCTCTAAACAAAGCGTTCATACACTTCGGAGGATTTTACTTTCATCAAGTTCTAGATGCTTATGTATAAGGTCATCTGCAGCCTTCCCACCACATCTAAAACTCAATGAATGCATAACCGACTTCCATGTATGTACGTCTATCCTAATATTAACGAAATACTTAACAACACATAAACCAAGTCATTCAAACGAGATAAACCGTCTCATCAATCCAACATTTACCAAAACAATCAATCAATCAACAACGTAAGTAAGCACGCAAGTTTACACTTTTCAGCCCGAATCTCAAGCGAGTAGGGAGATACGAAACTCACCTGATCGGCAAAGAAGTTAAGATTGATATAAAGTTAAGTTATTGTCGTTCAATGATCACTTCACGTCCAACACCTAAATATCAATCATATACATTCATATCAATACACATAAACACATATACGTAGTTATTAAATTATTCGGCAAAACCCTAATTAGGTTTCCAAAGTGATTCTCGACATATGGTGACTTCTAGTACTCTTAATCAATGTTAAATAAGTTAAGAAGTGATTTAGATCGAAGCCCGATACGTTATTAGGGTTCTGGAAGTCAACTAGGTCAAACCAGAAAATCAGAAAATTACAACTGGCGTAACTTACGCCCCTATGGGCCGTAACTTACGCCCATACAAATTCTAGAGCAAGGTGGGCGTAAACAGAAGCAATCTGGCGTAATGAAAATGGAGAGCACCGTAAGGTACGCCCACATTTGGCGTAAGGTACGCCCAAAGAAAATATAACTGGCGTAACTTACGCCCCATAGGGCCGTAGGTTACGCCCCTTACTGGGCAGCAATACGACCAGGAGCATTTTATGCAGAAAAACAAGAACCCAAAACCCTAAATCGCATTGTAAGATTAAAGGACTCATTTTGATGTTACATTTGACCTTCAAACACCTAAATACACTTGCCCAAACCCATATTTCCATCCATAACATCATCAAATTCTCCAAATCGATCAAACCCTAATTAACCCAAAACTCATTTTAAGGCGATTTAGAACTTGTAAATGTACGAGATGACTAGAAACGGGTAAACTAACATAAATAGAAGTAAATGGGATGAATTAGACTTACCAAAACTTCCTTTCCGAGCTAGAACCCGAATTGGGTCAAAATGGGTAAACCTTGAACTAAGAAATGAAATCCTTTGCTTAGACGATAATGAGATGAAGATGACAATGATTCTCGAGTTAATCTAAGCCCAAAACACCAAAAGATGCTAGAGAAGAGAAGAAATGAGATGGGTTGGTCTTGCTTTTTACTTAGAGAGAAAAGAGAAGAGAAGAAAAGAGAGAAGAGATAGAATGTGTGGTGAAAGGGAGAGATAAGGGGAGGGAAATGGGTCAAGGGGGCTGGTGGGTTGTGGATCACCCACGGGTCGACCCGTTTCTCTTCCCAAGCCAAATTACAAAACGTTAGACATTTAAACACCGATTAAAACATAATATCGACCCGACGAACATACCACATTGTCATTTAATCACAAAACGACCCAAATATTTCATTAACTTAAATTGTTAGTCAAATTGCACGTAAAGTCAAACGGTCAAAACTCACGGATGTTACAACAAACGCGCAACATACTGACCGCTACTAAAGTCAGAAGGAAGATCCCAATGCAACGCCAAATGAATGACCTCCCATGAAAGAAACCAAACACCCGTTGCATCATACCACGAATGCAAAGAGATCTAACTGGCATCCTTTTTTCGTCTCTTTAAGGCACTACGTAGAAAAACAGTATCCTTTACGCCCCCATAATATCTCCAAATCATAAAATCGTTAGGAAAATAATCTTTCCATTTATGTAATTGTGCGAGAGAGAATGGCCCTTGAACATTTCCATCTGGATCTTTATAGCTCCAACATTTTTCAGGATCAAGCTCATCGGTAATAATAGGACCAACATAATCAAGCCACGTAGAACAAGACTCTTCAACATTTTTTTGATCAATAGCCGAGGGCGTAGATGGAGACTTAACGTTGGAAAACGAATGTTCACCGATATGATTTTCCACGTGATTCAGTTTTCTGCTGCTAGTAACTTCATGATTTTCTTGCTGAGATTGAACATAGTTATCTAATTCCTTCTCAGAATTAAGAGTCTTGTTTTCTTGAGTCTTAAGGGCATTCTCTAGGTTGACCGTTGTTGGTGATGTATCACTTGAGACCTTTTTTTTCTTGTGAGCTGCTTTAACCACCCTCCTCCGATACTCGATTTCATCTTGATATAATAATCTGTTGAGCAAAAAAATGTCATAATCATCCAACCCATTATTCTGATGTGATGTAATTGGCTTCAACTCATCACTACCAGGCGTTTCTTTCACCATTGAGGAGATCGAGTGTGTATCATCCTTACTGCCAGTGTCACAATCTTTATCTAAAACATGTGAGTCTGCCATTAGCACCTGTTTATCTGATTCAGTATCAGAGCAATTCGTTGGTTTTGCAATAGAAGGAGCCCAAGTAGTGCATTCCTGAACATGAACGTCAAACAAAAGTCCATGAAGTTTCACCACTGCTGATTCACATATATATTTGTGTTTGTGATTCGGTACTAGAGTGCAAACCTTCCCAATTGCACAAGGTTCTTCACCATCGACAGCAGTAAACATACCTATACCCCAAATTCCCGCCACTTGAAAAAGAGCCTCTTGATGCCAAGCTCCCATAGGTAAACCAGAAATTTCTAGCCAGACCATTCGTTCATCAGGAATAAAAACTGTCGAGGGTGATTCAAAAGTATCAAACAAAGTGGCTAAACTCTTACATCCGATATACCTTTCTTTATTCACATCCGAGAAAACCAATATAATCCATCGTCCACCTATGTATGTGAATTCGACCCCTAAAAATCCTTCAGCCGCACTCATGTTCCCAATACTTAGAATTGAACTTGGCTCCTTTAATTTTCCAAACAAAGAGCATGAGGTAGTAGAAAGAGGAATCTCTTTGGGAACAATAGAGATAACTTTTTTTGAATCAAAGTTCGAAAAAGGTTCTTGCTTTCCTTTAACAATGTCAGCAAAAGATGGTTTGGCATTGTTAGGTTTAGTCCTGTTACCATACATTACAGGTTTGACACTATTATTATTAACCTCAGCACGTTTTAGTTGTCGATTAAAGCGTACCTCATCAGCAAAAAGTTTATATTTTTCAAACCAAATCGATCTGAGGTTATGAATCAAACTTTCTATATCATTCACTTTAATAAATCTTGCGAACCCAAATCTCTTACCTGCCTTCGAAAGCCTCTTTGAGATAAAAACGTCAACGATGTTACCCCATGTCTTAAATCGTTTCCACAAATCTGTATCGGTAACATCGTTTGGAAAATTAGTAATGTAGACGGAAGTTACCTCATTCAACCTTGACGCTCCTACTCTGCTAGCAAGCCCATTTGTGTAGTTCGATCTCCAACCATCTGCATCGTGACGCTTCCTCTTGTCTCGATTAACCCGTTGCCAACCTTCGTTAGTTGTCTCGTGGTAATCTGCATGTAGATCACTGCTACTATTCCTTGCAGGAGGCCTCACCTTATCCGCCATTTCAAGAAGTTTCGATATTATGTTCCATCATTAATCAGATCTGTAAATGTGAATCGAATGGAGGTAATATTGATGTGTCGGAGGTGATGATGGTATAGGATAGCGATGATGAGGTAGAATGTGCCGGAGGTGATGATTGTTGTTTTGTTGTTTAATGGAGCCTGCTGTTGAGTTGTGTTACTTGTTGAATAGTTGTACACATAGTACACTAGCCATTATTAAGTTGTCATGTCACGTGCACGTTAAAAGACCTAATGAAATAAGTAGCATTGAGTAGCATGTTTATGTGTAAAGCCTCAAGCACTGAGTAACAAGTGTTAAGCTTAACCCACATTTGGTCGCGTGGATCATTTGTATTAAGTAGCCCATCCGGGGGCGACGTATACTGTCCCTGGTGGGGTCAATCATTTAAGTAACTGAGTAACTTCGTTGGGTGTGATTGGCCTTCGAGGGATACATATGTAATTTTGACACTAAGGCACACGTTTTCTTGCGTATTTAATATGTTGCTTCTCCAAAATAGCGTATGGGCGTGATGAACGTCCATTTTGTGATTATTTACCCTATCATAAGGCCGCATTTCGATGTCTAATTGAGTTTATTTATGTGAACTTTTGGTACTTAATGATATTGGATATTTATACACGTTCACAGATAATGCCGCATTTTGGACTCGACTAGATGGCGCACGTGACCCGCGGTCAAGAAAGTCAAAGAAGCAATTTGAAATATAAAGTGGTGGTGGTGTCTCGTTCGTTTCTGTCCAGCCGCAAAAAGGAAGAAAAAGGCCCACGGCCTTTGGGCCTAGTATACTCGTGAGCAGCAGTCCAAGGAAGAAGCAGCAGCCCACTTTGGGCCTGGTGGTCATGCGTGAGCCCAGCATCTAAAAGAAGAGGAGAATGGACTTGACCCTTGTACCTCGCGTGAATCCGGCCCAAAAGAAGAAAAGAGGCCGCAGCCTCTTTGTTTTGTAGGTCGGCGAGCAGCACCATTCGACATCTTTTCTATATATAAAGCTAAAGTCCTTTGCTAAATTTTCTCATTCATTAATCCTACTTGGCACAGTTAGCCCCCTTCCATTCATTAACTTTATTTAAAAAAATGTTATTTATGACGTCAAGAGTATCTACATAAAATCAAAATCAAAATTAAGTTATAAAAAAAGAGGTTTTCTGCCAATATTGGTCCTTGAGTTGGGCCGTGAGATCCTCAAAATCAAATGTTTTTTTTTAACAAAACTACATACATCCCTTCATGACTCATAGCAAGTATTGTTAAGATTCAAAAGATTTTCAAATTAGTCAATATTGGTTTAAAGAAGGTTGTTATTAAAGCATATATCAAAAAGTTTGAATCCAGGTTACCTTCTTTGTATTTCAATGTCAAGATGGTCATTTTTATGTTTACGTTTCTTTTACGATGTTCGATGTACTCGGTACTTAATTTGTTTGGTTAGGCACATGTTTTGGTGGTTGAAACTTCTATTGTGATTGAAAATTTTTCAGTAAATCGATTGCATATTATGTTGACACATTTTACCGCGTAATATACTATATTTGTTTTGAATGTAATAGTCAAATGGAACATGTAATATTTGAAAGCATAGTTGTATGTGTACGATAGAATCATATTATATTTAGGGACTACTTCTTATGTAGTCATTTGTATTCGGGTTTTCACGTTTAATATTTTTACATCACAACTACTTTTATTATAATTAGTTACCATAATACTACCCGGGTAGTCACCCGGGTTTTTAAGCTAGTCTATATATATATTCGAATTGAAGGAGCAGCCGAATAACACAATACAATATATATCACAACATCATAATTAAGCAGCCGCAATTAATAATAATTAGGGTTTTTATTATTAGACGGAGGAAGAGACAAGCAGCCGCAAGTGGAGGAGAAATAGTTGCAGCCGCAGCTTTGTTCGTGACTTCACCGACAGCCGCAAGCCTTCAACTTTCGTTTGATCTATCCTATTTTTATTACTCTTCTACTTTTATTATTATTGTTATTAGCATACTTATTGCAAGACTTGTTTTATTTGACAATTGTTATGATGGATTTATTTATTTTAATAATTGTTAGGTTTAATTATCTTGTCATGAGTAGCTAAGTAGTTTTTCATGTATTTGGATAATGTGATCATGCTGTGATAGTTTTCTATATTAGATTGTTGAACCGTTTTCATGCTTGTCGCAGATCCATGTTTATTGAGTCAGACTTGTGTAATTGTGTAGTTCATGCGTCCAGGAGAAAAAGAAAGAAAAATACGGTGTGTTGCAATTTAGATTTGTGTATGTTTCTAGCATAAAGAAGAAAAATAGTGTCTAGTCCCTTTCAAAAATTATGGGTACCTGACAAGAATTGAGAAAAGCCTTTTCGCAAATACGTGTAGTCAACAAATGGAAGACAATGTTTTATTAGAGCATGAGGTATGGTGTTCACATGCCGACCCCTAATCCTATATGTACAATCGGCGCCGTCACTCCCCCCATACCGTCCTTTTGTTTCTTGGTTCTTGGTTCTGCGTGAGGCATTAGAACCCCGATCTCCGGCGTTAGATTTTTTTTCATTTCTTTTTGTTGTTTAGCGTCCAAGTAAAAACAAAACATATATATAAATATCTCACCGTTTGAAGCTTTTATATAGGAAAAAGAAAAACAATTATGTACTGTAATCTGGCCTTTAAAAAGAATTGATGAGAAGCAATATTTTTCTTTCCTTTTATGCAGCGCCTCCGAGCAAAGTTCTCGTTCAAGCTGCCGACGGTTAAACATAAAACTATTTAAGTTAGAATTAAAAGAGTTGGTAAGGTAATAAAAAAAATTAAATTGATTCAAGAGACTGAGAGAGAAAAGAGGCCGGGGAGATTGATTTCTGGAAAGACTTGGGAGTTGGTAAAGATATGTTTTTACTATGTGGAAAAATCATACACGATAAGCCTGTGAGATAAGTTTTCCTTTTATCCTTTAATTTTGTTAATTATGAGTATTGTTAACATTGGTCTTTTAAAGACACGTATATGTTATGATAAACTACAAATTAAAACAGATATCTAATTATTTAAAAGGTTTTTATATTTTTTGTATTATACTTCAATTGTGAATAGTTTGAGGTTTTATATAATGTTCTATTTTTATTAATTAATGTATTTTTTGTAAAATTAAATAAAATTGGGAAAAGTGTTGTTCTGCGTTCTGCGTCTTTCTGCATCTATAACGGCTCAAAACTAATAATATGGTAAAGGCTGATGTGGCGCTGAGATGGCGTTCTGGATAGTTCTACATGAAGATACCATAAAGTGGAATTTGATTTATAAGTTTAAAAGATGGTGTCACTTATAAGGAGAAAGTATGTTGAATAGTTGATGAATGTTGAATGTATGCGAATGAAGTGTGACATTTTGTGTAAGACCATTGGGTAGTGAGACCCATGACATCGTTATTATTTGGTGTAAGACCATTGGGTAGTGAGACCCATGACATCGTTATTATTTGGTGTAAGACCATTGGGTAGTGAGACCCATGGCATCGTTATTATCTGGTGTAAGACCATTGGGTAGTGAGACCCGTGGCATCATTATTGTGGTGAAAGACCATACGCGGTATGGCAATGGAAAGTAATTGCGTAGTAACGTGTTTAAATTGGTAGTTTGTGTGATGGATGCATGTTACATGTTAGTATAAAGTGCATGTTAAAAGACCTCTATTATGATGATGATTAATTAAGTGCAATGATATGATTTAATTGAGTGATTAATGTTAAGAATGCACATGATATGTGTAATATAAAGTTGTAGAGTTGGAGATTCCTAGTTTAATTATCATTGTGTTGGTGATATGTTGAAAGACCATACGGGATATGGCGAATGTGTTTGAAAATGATAGTCATGCTTGTCTTAAGTGAATATGTGACTACTTGTTATATGACGATAAATATTACGAATGAATATGGTATAGTGAAAACATGAGGATGATATAGTTACAATGAACTAGTAAATGATAAGTATGGTAGTTATAAAAGTTAAAACCTAATTTGAAATCCTTCGAGTCAGTTTGTTTTCTTTTTCCTTCGGAAGCGTGTGATACAAAGTTTGGGAAATGGATTGGTTAAGTGTGAATGACGTCAAGTTTCGTGGGAGGAGAAGGCGACTAATTGAATAATTATATTCGAAAGAATAAAATTGTCTTCGCCGGAAAAAAATGAAGCAGTTGATTTCTGTTGGTACTTTCGTTCGCGTGTTTTGACAATCGTTGTATGGGAGTCAAGCCTCTTGTGTTTGGATCATCGACACCGAAAGGAAACCACGGTCTAGGGAGAATGATCTTGTTGTTCATGATTTTCTCAATGTCTCTCTTTTTTCATGAATTTATTCGATCTAGTCGTATCCAAGAGATATAATTCATTTTCGATGAAATCAAAGATGGCACTATGCGCGTATGTTTATCTATACGTGAGCTCAATAAAGTAACAATCGAACACGAGTATCCGTTGTCAAGATTTATGTTTTACTCGATCTTCTTATTATTCTAAGATGAATCTTCGTTTCTTTTATCATCAACTTAAGGCGCGCGGTGAAGATGTTTCAGAAAATGCCATCTATACTTGTTTTGAGCACTTTGAATTCATATCTGTTCCTTCGAATTATATTAAAGATTTTGCAACATTCACGAATTTTATGAACCGCAATTGTCATTCGTTATGAGAAAAATCTGTAAGTGTTTGCACTAACAACTATTTGTTTACTCTGAAACTTAATACGGCCACTAAATGTTTTTTTAACGTGGAGTCTGGGAGATACTATAAAAGGAAAAGTTTCATGTAAATTCTTCGCATGAGCAGTCTGATTAGGAGAAGTGAAATTATCCTTATCGTGTGGTTACCCAAAAGAGGAATGAGGTTGATTCGGTTTGGATTAGTGCGGTGACGAAGTAGAGACAACCTACAAGATCAATATAGATTAGAAGTTTCGTAGTTGACAGGTGATAAATGTCACTTTACTTTCGGCACTTGAAGATAGTCTCACCGTTGACTGAATTAATTAGAAAGAATGTGAAGTGAGCCTAGAGAAAGGAATGAGAAGTTGAACGAACTACTAAAAGAAATCAAGAATAATCGTCCCTTTCACGTTTTAGAATCCATCGGAGTTGTTTTTACTTTAAAATTTTCGTGTTTTACCTCTATACCTTCAAGTTTACTATTTGTTTTGATCATATGAGTCTTAAAGTATTTTCTTTTCGTGACAACTGTCAAGTAAGTTGATTAACTCTTTCGATAGATTATGAAGTTTGGTGTCGCCCGATGAGATTGTTGCAACGAGAACCTAAGCAAACGAGGAGTCAGATTACACGAAATATTTTCTAAAGAATTTTGCGGACTCACTAGACGTCATGACAGAACTTAGAATCCTCTCCTTAACGAAACCAAAGCGAATTTGCTCCATGAAACCTATAAAACCTGAATACTTCTTTAGCCCGGTACAACAAAGGTGTGTCAAGATTTAAAGAAAGGATGTTAGTGACCCGAAATGAAGCAGAATGTTATGAAATATGTTAAGAGTTGCCACACTTTTGCATAAGCGAAATCCTAGCACCAAAAGTCTTATGGGAAATGTCAATCTTTGGAAACCTTCAAGTTAAATGGGAGCACATCATGATGGACACGGTTACGAAATCTCTCAAGACCTCCGAAGACCAATCTGATTTTATCTGGTTGTTGCTTAACATTTGATGAAGAACGCGCAAACCCTACCAATTCGAAATACTCATAAGTCAGGAATTGTAGTCAACATTTGTGTTGAGAAAGTTATAGCGAGGCATGGAGTTTCCGTCTTCAATGTTTCTGGCAGAAATGCACGTTTTGCTTCATGCATTTGAAGTAAATGTCAAGAAGAAATGGACAAGTTGATCTTTTGATTTCTGGAGAGAAGTGGAGTAACTAGAGCTGTATGACATGAGTATGGACATGATATCGACTGAGAGAGTCAAAGCGATAAGATAACAACTTAAAGAGGGTCGTGATCAGCAAGAATCTTAGGTAGATAAAAGAGCGAGACTTATTAAGATCAATTTTGGTTTTTATATAATATGGAGAGGCGTTTTACGATTCTGCATGCGAAGAAGCCAGATCTTGCTTAAATGGTTCATTCAGAATACATGATCGAGACGACGAGATTACTGATTGTTTGGAATCGTCCGAGAAACTTCCAAGAAATTTATTCTATCTCTCACAATAGGCGTGCGGCGGGACTGGACAGGGGGAGGGGCCCCAAGGGGGACGGGGGCTGGGGAAGAGGGAGGGGGGAAGGACCGGGGGGTGTGAGGGCGGCGGGGGGAGCACGAGGGGCGTGGGGAGCCGGGCCAAGGAGGGTGGCGCAGGGGAACCCCGAAAAGGGGAGGCCAAGGGAGAAGGAACCGGGAGTAGGTTGGACACAAAGAGGCAGGAGGGGAGGGGGGGACGGGGGAAGGAAGGGGAACGAGAGCGCAGAGCCGAGAGTTTAGCCCGAAAAAGGAAGAAGGGGCTGGCATCAGCAGGGGGGACTGCAGCCCAACCTCCGCGCGGGGCGGGCGGGCACTAGGCAACGAGTCCGTGTGCTGCGTTCATCATCAAATCCTCCTCACAATCTCATTTTAACAATTTCTTACCTTCAATTCAATCATGCAATCTTTCAAGTGAATAATAATAACAATAACAATAATCTTCAAGTTTTAATAATCTATTTGGAGAATTGAGAATGATGGTGGTGTGATGGGGGACGAAATTAGGGTCAAGAATCAAGATGAAAGAGTGCAATTAGGGCTTGCATGGATGATTTTAACATAAACACATCATCAATTAAAGGTATATCATCTTTATTTATTAATCTTGAAATTAGGGTTCTTGAAATGAATGAATTTGGGGATTTGATTAATTAGTAATTATTTTGATTAATTGAAGTTAGGGTTCTTGAAATTTAACCAAATTAGGGGTTCTAGTTGTCTAGCATGAAAATGTTGATGATTGTTAGTGAAAACGAAAATGTGACAGTTCTGATTTCGATCTTGTCGTGGGAAAAACTTTGGTTTATCAGATTATTCACTTGTTGAGTCCTAAAAAGAAAATGTAGGTTATTGTGTTAGGTCGAAGTGGCCACTGGAATGAGTTTAAAATGTGGAGTAGAACTCGAGTTATGAATTTTTGAAGTCAATGTGGTCATTCTGAATTTTCAGCAAAAACAATTCTGGTAGCTAGTTTTGTTGAGAACGGGAAAACCAACGTAGACGGGTTCAAAGGTGTGGGTGGGCATCTAAAGAGAAAATGGGAACTATTAGGGGGGCAGGTAGTTCTCAATGGACCGGACGGGCCAACATATGGTGCTAAAACTCAATGTAGGGATTGAGTTTGAAGGCTTAATTCTCGGTGTTGGCAGAAAACAGCAACTGTTTGGTAGTGTTAACGACCGAGTCCGCTTTGAGGAGTAACGGGGATAGCCAAAGAGAAATGTGAACGAAGCTGTGTTAAGTAAATTTTGCCACTGGAATGAGGTCAAAATATGGTGTAGAACTCAAGTTATGGTCATTTGAAGTTAGTAAGGTCAAAGCTGTTTAACAGCAACAGTGTTGGTTTTTAAAATGACCAGAAGTCACCTTTGAAGGACATTTCACATATTGGTCCCTAAAGATAAAAGGTAGGTATATGTGTCATGTAAATTTGGCCACTGGAATCATGTTAAAAGAGTAAGTAGAACTTGAGTTATGCTTGTGTGAAGTCGGCTAGGTCAAATATGAAAATGATTTTGATACGAAAGTAACTTTTGGCCAATTGAAAATGATATAAGAGATACATGTTATGTGAACCAACCCAAGATTAATATAAGAGTGTAAATGATGGGTTGGGTGTTGAAATGCTAGTGATTATGGCTAGACGGCCTAGTATGTGATTGATGATCCTATATGCGTTTGTGATTTGTTGCTAGGTTGAAGCATACATATTTTGTGTTCATGCGGTCATCTTGATTTATGATTTTGGTCGCGAAGGAGGTGAGTATTCTTGCATACTTTTATATATGCGTCGGGTCAATTGACCACATCATGTTGAAGCTTGTTTATCCATGTGTGGAAGACCACCATGTTGAAGTTGTTTATCCATGTGTGGAAAGACCACCATGTTGAAGTTGTTTATCCATGTGTGGAAAGACCACCATGTTGAAGTTGTTTATCCATGTGTGGAAAGACCACCATGTTGAAGTTGTTTATCCATGTGTGGAAAGACCACCATGTTGAAGTTGTTATGTTGAAGTTGTTTATCCATGTGTGGAAAGACCACCATGTGGTATGACGATGCCATTGGCTACATATGAAAGTCCTTTGTGTGTTTGCCCTCCTTCGTATGTATAAACGTATGCAAGATTATTCACTAAGCTTTGGCTTATTCTTTTAGTTGTTTACCCTTTTTATAGGTTGTCCCGGATGCGGAAGAAAGTTAAGTAATGTAAAGATTGAAGTTAAATATGCTTTTTGGATATTGATTGCTTTAGCTAAATGCGGATAATGGTATTGGTAATAGGACCCATAGTGACCCCTTTGAACTATCGGCTCATCGTACACTTGTTATGTCATTTTGGGTAAAGTAATTATGATGTCTAGTGTTAGATTTGAGTTTTGGTTAATTTAATGGGTCGTCTTGTAGTTGTATGTATTGATTTTGTTTAAACGTGTTTTGGAGAAACTCATAATCCGTAACAGGTTTGGATGACGATTTTACGAACGGGTCATGCCGAAATTTCTAATTTTACGTTGTCTTTGTAATGTGTCAACTTGGGTAAAAGAGGGGGGTGAAGTGAAGGTGGGGGGGTGGGGAGGGCGGGGAGGTGGTGAAGGGGCGGGAAAGGGGGAAAAATGAAGGTTTGGGAAAGACGGTGCAAGGAGGGTACAAAGGTCGCAGTGGGCAGGTTTAGCCCCACTGCGCCGCAGTGGGGATAATCTGTAAAAAAAAAAAAAAATTCTCTTATTTTCCTAAAATGAGTTTGGGTTCTTTCAAGTGGTATCAGAGACGTGGTTTAAGGGATTTAGGTATTTTATTATTACACGGATACCTAGACTTAAACCATAGATGTGACTTGACCTTATGTGCATAGGTTGGTTTCTAGTGACATATGGAAGTATTCAGCGCAGTTCACTTGAGGTGTTATAATAAGTAATCATAATAATGACTGCAACATTATTATGATCACATATCTATAATAGTTACTAGTTAAGTCCGTTAAATATGGAAGTATGTTAGTATGAAGCCATAGGTTGGAGACCTTATTTGGCAATGTGAAGTGTTTTATGATTTTACTCGTTGATATCTAAGTATGATAGAATATGAGCTTTGCATGCTAACTGGTTTATTGAATGGTAAGAATTGAAAATTTGAGATTGGTTTATGAGTTTAATATATTGCTTGATGATAGTAAAGAAGAAGGTATGATAGATACATAGTAAACGTGAAATGTATGCTAATGTGTATTTGCTTGTTTATATGCGAATGCGATAGAGCAAAAGTTTTGCTTGAATAATCGGCAATGAGGCCATAAAAGTGGAATTTGATTTATAAGTTTAAAAGATGGTTGTCACTTATAAGGAGAAAGTATGTTGAATAGTTGATGAATGTTGAATGTATGCGAATGATGAATATTGGAAGTATGCGAGTGAGTTGTAATATTTGGTGTAAGACCATTGGGTAGTGAGACCCATGGCATCGTATTATTTGGTGTAAGACCATTGGGTAGTGAGACCCGTGGCATCATTATTGTGGTGATAGACCATTGGGTAGTGAGACCCGTGGCATCATTATTGGTGGTGAAACCATAGCGGCGGTTGGAATGAAAAAGATGGCGTACGTTTGTTAAATATTGGTAATGTGGTGTTGGATGCATTGCTACATGTTGTTATTAAAGGCTATAAACTAATTGGAATGTCTAGAATGAATCCTAACAATTTCACGAAAATACTCAAATATACCCTCGATTCTCAAGATTTGAATCATGGTTTAAAATCTCAAGATATTAGTACCTTATCAATGGGTCACCAACTCTATTAGCATTATTTGTTTCTTATAACGGCAAATGTTTTAACGACTAACGTACCATTGGATTATTATTATACCATCAGTGGTGCTACTCGTTCATTTTCCAACATCAAGTCATCAATTACGGAAAAACCCAAATAGTCTGTAAAAAAACCCTTATGAGATTCGAGCTCATGACTTTATAGTCATTGAGCCTTATTCTACCTCCAAATTGATCAAACCGACAAACTCTTTACT
>CM067170.1:47415326-47478131 GCA_034093135.1 Erigeron breviscapus | reverse complement strand
TCTGTTTTTGAATCAAAGTTCGAAAAAGGTTCTTGCTTTCCTTTAACAATGTCAGCAAAAGATGGTTTGGCATTGTTAGGTTTAGTCCCGTTACCATACATTACAGGTTTGACACTATTATTATTAACCTTAGCAGGTTTTAGTTGTCGATTAAAGCGTACCTCATCAGCAAAAAGTTTATATTTTTCAAACCAAATCGATCTGAGGTTATGAATCAAACTTTCTATATCATTCACTTTAATAAATCTTGCGAACCCAAATCTCTTACCTGCCTTCGAAAGCCTCTTTGAGATAAAAACGTCAACGATGTTACCCCATGTCTTAAATCGTTTCCACAAATTTGTATCGGTAACATCGTTTGGAAAAATAGTAATGTAGACGGAAGTTACAATTTGATTTACCTAATTCAACCTTGACGCTCCTACTCTGCTAGCAAACCCATTTGTGTAGTTCGATCTCCACCATCTGCATCGTGACGCTTCCTCTTGTCTCGATTAACCCGTTGCCAACCTTCGTTAGTTGTCTCGTGGTAATCTGCATGTAGATCACTGCTACTATTCCTTGCAGGAGGCCTCACCTTATCCGCCATTTCAAGAAGTTTCGATATTATGTTCCATCATTAATCAGATCTGTAAATGTGAATCGAATGGAGGTAATATTGATGTGTCGGAGGTGATGATGGTATAGGATAGCGATGATGAGGTAGAATGTGCCGGAGGTGATGATTGTTGTTTTGTTGTTTAATGGAGCCTGCTGTTGAGTTGTGTTACTTGTTGAATAGTTGTACACATAGTACACTAGCCATTATTAAGTTGTCATGTCACGTGCACGTTAAAAGACCTAATGAAATAAGTAGCATTGAGTAGCATGTTTATGTGTAAAGCCTCAAGCACTGAGTAACAAGTGTTAAGCTTAACCCACATTTGGTCGCGTGGATCATTTGTATTAAGTAGCCCATCCGGGGGCGACGTATACTGTCCCTGGTGGGGTCAATCATTTAAGTAACTGAGTAACTTCGTTGGGTGTGATTGGCCTTCGAGGGATACATATGTAATTTTGACACTAAGGCACACGTTTTCTTGCGTATTTAATATGTTGCTTCTCCAAAATAGCGTATGGGCGTGATGAACGTCCATTTTGTGATTATTTACCCTATCATAAGGCCGCATTTCGATGTCTAATTGAGTTTATTTATGTGAACTTTTGGTACTTAATGAGATTGATATTTATACACGTTCACAGATAATGCCGCATTTTGGACTCGACTAGATGGCGCACGTGACCCGCGGTCAAGAAAGTCAAAGAAGCAATTTGAAATATAAAGTGGTGGTGGTGTCTCGTTCGTTTCTGTCCAGCCGCAAAAAGGAAGAAAAAGGCCCACGGCCTTTGGGCCTAGTATACTCGTGAGCAGCAGTCCAAGGAAGAAGCAGCAGCCCACTTTGGGCCTGGTGGTCATGCGTGAGCCCAGCATCTAAAAGAAGAGGAGAATGGACTTGACCCTTGTACCTCGCGTGAATCCGGCCCAAAAGAAGAAAAGAGGCCGCAGCCTCTTTGTTTTGTAGGTCGGCGAGCAGCCATTCGACTCTTTTCTATATATAAAGCTAAAGTCCTTTGCTAAATTTTCTCATTCATTAATCCTACTTGGCACAGTTAGCCCCCTTCCATTCATTAACTTTATTTAAAAAAATGTTATTTATGACGTCAAGAGTATCTACATAAAATCAAAATCAAAATTAAGTTATAAAAAAAGAGGTTTTCTGCCAATATTGGTCCTTGAGTTGGGCCGTGAGATCCTCAAAATCAAATGTTTTTTTTTAACAAAACTACATACATCCCTTCATGACTCATAGCAAGTATTGTTAAGATTCAAAAGATTTTCAAATTAGTCAATATTGGTTTAAAGAAGGTTGTTATTAAAGCATATATCAAAAAGTTTGAATCCAGGTTACCTTCTTTGTATTTCAATGTCAAGATGGTCATTTTTATGTTTACGTTTCTTTTACGATGTTCGATGTACTCGGTACTTAATTTGTTTGGTTAGGCACATGTTTTGGTGGTTGAAACTTCTATTGTGATTGAAAATTTTTCAGTAAATCGATTGCATATTATGTTGACATATGTTACCGCGTAATATAATATATTTGTTTTTAATGTAATAGTCAAATTGAACATGTAATATTTGAAAGCATAGTTGTATGTGTACGATAGAATCATATTATATTTAGGGACTACTTCTTATGTAGTCATTTGTATTCGGGTTTTCACGTTTAATATTTTTACATCACAACTACTTTTATTATAATTAGTTACCATAATACTACCCGGGTAGTCACCCGGGTTTTTAAGCTAGTCTATATATATATTCGAATTGAAGGAGCAGCCGAATAACACAATACAATATATATCACAACATCATAATTAAGCAGCCGCAATTAATAATAATTAGGGTTTTTATTATTAGACGGGGGAAGAGGCAAGCAGCCGCAAGTGGAGGAGAAATAGTTACAGCCGCAGCTTTGTTAGTGACTTCACCGACAGCCGCAAGCCTTCAACTTTCGTTTGATCTATCCTATTTTTATTACTCTTCTACTTTTATTATTATTGTTATTAGCATACTCTATTGCAATACTTGTTTTATTTGACAATTGTTATGATGAATTTATTTATTTTAATAATTGTTAGGTTTATTTGTCTTGTCATCAGTAACTAAGTAGTTTTGCATCTATTTGGATAATGTGATCATGCCGTGATAGTTTTCTATATTAGATTGTTGAACCGTTTCATGCTTGTCGCAGATCCATGTTTATTGAGTCAGACTTGTGTAATTGTGTAGTTCATGCGTCCAGGAGAAAAAGAAAGAAAAATACGGTGTGTTGCAATTTAGATTTGTGTATGTTTCTAGCATAAAGAAGAAAAATAGTGTCTAGTCCCTTTCAAAAATTATGGGTACCTGACAAGAATTGAGAAAAGCCTTTTCGCAAATACGTGTAGTCAACAAATGGAAGACAATGTTTTATTAGAGCATGAGGTATGGTGTTCACATGCCGACCCCTAATCCTATATGTACAATCGGCGCCGTCACTCCCCCCATACCGTCCTTTTGTTTCTTGGTTCTTGGTTCTGCGTGAGGCATTAGAACCCCGATCTCCGGCGTTAGATTTTTTTTCATTTCTTTTTGTTGTTTAGCGTCCAAGTAAAAACAAAACATATATATAAATATCTCACCGTTTGAAGCTTTTATATAGGAAAAAGAAAAACAATTATGTACTGTAATCTGGCCTTTAAAAAGAATTGATGAGAAGCAATATTTTTCTTTCCTTTTATGCAGCGCCTCCGAGCAAAGTTCTCGTTCAAGCTGCCGACGGTTAAACATAAAACTATTTAAGTTAGAATTAAAAGAGTTGGTAAGGTAATAAAAAAAATTAAATTGATTCAAGAGACTGAGAGAGAAAAGAGGCCGGGGAGATTGATTTCTGGAAAGACTTGGGAGTTGGTAAAGATATGTTTTTACTATGTGGAAAAATCATACACGATAAGCCTGTGAGATAAGTTTTCCTTTTATCCTTTAATTTTGTTAATTATGAGTATTGTTAACATTGGTCTTTTAAAGACACGTATATGTTATGATAAACTACAAATTAAAACAGATATCTAATTATTTAAAAGGTTTTTATATTTTTTGTATTATACTTCAATTGTGAATAGTTTGAGGTTTTATATAATGTTCTATTTTTATTAATTAATGTATTTTTTGTAAAATTAAATAAAATTGGGAAAAGTGTTGTTCTGCGTTCTGCGTCTTTCTGCATCTATAACGGCTCAAAACTAATAATATGGTAAAGGCTGATGTGGCGCTGAGATGGCGTTCTGGATAGTTCTACATGAAGATACCATACCTGATGCTCTTTGTAGCTTGGAAGCCTCACAACAAATGATGCTCTTAGTAGCTTGGAAGCCTCACAACAAATATTTAATGGAACAACATTAAGTAGATAAAAGTGTTAGTTTTGTTGATTGTATTATGGGTTAAGTATTTGTATGTGTATGTAACTTCTGACCAGTTACTATTGTATGCAAGAAACTTTAGTAGAGTTTATTGTATGTAAGTAACCTGCTAAACTTAACGAATCATGTAAGAAATCGATCGGATACTAACGTGGCACCATCTGACATCTAATACGTGGCCCAATGAGTGACCTCCATATCAGCATTTAGCACATTATTTACACGATTCGTTCAGTTTAACATGTTACTTACATACAATTAACCCGATTAAAGTTTCTTTCATACAATAGTAGCTGGTCACGAGTTACATACACACACAGATACCTAACCTTGTATTATTTAGCAGTTTATGGTGTTTGATATTTTTATTTACTTATTCTTTAGTTATTGGTCGTTTTTAAGTTGTCGTGAATATATAACAAGCTTGGTAAACTATTATTATTACTTATTGTTTTTAAAATTTCAAAAGGTAAGATAACTTACTTTTAACACATGAAGGACACAACAAAGCTTAGTTTTAATAATTACTCCTTATTTATGAAGTTAAACTATCTCATGCTTATATTAGGTATGGGTTGTATGCGGGAGGTTTATTGGGGCATTGTTTATGCATGCTTTAGTAGATACGAGCTTATAGTTGTATTGTTGTTTAATGGAGCTTGTTGTTGAGTTGTGTTACTTGTTGAATACCTGTACTCATAGTACACTAGACATTATTAAGTTTCCATGTCACGTGCACGTTAAGGGCCCTAATGAAAATAAGTAGCATTGAGTAGCATGTTTATGTGCAAAGCCTCGAGCACTCAGTAGCAATTGTTAAGCTTAACCCACATTTGGTCACATGGATCATTTGTGTTAAGTAGCCCATCCGGGGGCGACATATAGTGTCCCTGGTGGGGTCAATCATTTAAGTAACTGAGTAACTTTGTTGGGTGTGATTGGCCTTCGAGAGATACATATGTAAATTTGACACTAAGGCAATATCACGTTTTCTTGCGTAGCTAATATGTTGCTTCTCCAAAATAGCGTATGGGAGATATCAAAACGTAAATAATTAGATTTTTATTATAGATACTAGTCTTAATATCCATATGATGTACGATATTTCTATATAAATTGTATCATAAACAAATCCGAATAACCATTGAGGTAAAAATCTTTACACTAAAACTTCAATATAGATTTATTATGTGAAGATCTTGAAAGTCCTGGAATATTAATGAAAAAAAAATCTAGCTAGTATGCTACTTTATGAGAGCACATGGTCTTAGCTACACTAAATCATATCGGTATGTTATAAGTTATAAGTATTCGTGATTTTTCTTTTTCATAATGTGCTAAATTATTTATAAACCGGACTTTATGACATAAAATTTTAATTTTATATATGTTGAATATTTTGTATATTGTTTGAAGTTTAGTTCAGATCATAAGTTAATTTGAAGGCACAACTGTATTAAAGCTTTTGTATAAAAAGTTTTGCATAATCTTCTATGATTGGGGTAATATTTGGTTTTTCCGGAAAAAAAAACTTTGCCATGAGTTGATCGATTATGTTTTGGTCAATTCTTATGAAGTTAATATTAAGGTCTTAGTTTACACAACGCATGTCTGGGGAACATATATTAAACTAGATTAAACACGCACGTTGTGCGGAGAATATAAATAAAATATGCAATAATTATGTTACGCCCGTTTTTTTTTTATAAAGAAAACTTCATTTAACTTTCTATAGATAAATATGTATTCAGTAAATACATATTTATTCGACAATGCCGAATACTAATTTATTTCAAACGACACAATGGAAAAATTAGAAATTTCGGCATGACCTCATCGTAATATCAACAATCCATACCTGCTAATTTTTAATCCAAACAACCTATTTAAAGAACCAAAATACTTGACATGACTCAGTTTAACGACCACATTACCAATTTAAAGTAATCGACACATTAAGTTCGTAAAATATGGGCTAGTAATGTAACAAACATAATATACTCAACTGTAATTTAAAGATACCACTTGCATAAACCTTCGGCAAGTGATCATCCACGGCTATGACTTTCCTCGTGCTCGTCCTATTCAGTTGCTCATCATTAAACGTTAAATCCATAAGCACCTACAACATTATAATTAAAGGAATAAGCACACCGCTTAGTGAATATATAGAAAGTAAACATATTAACCTTCTGCATTATATAAATTGCGTGTATATACGTTAACCTTCTGCATTATATAAATGATAAACGCCTAAAGGACATGGTTTTAATGGATAAAGTTGGATCACTTTGTGCTTGTTAATAGACGAGTAGGGCGTCTTTATGTTTGTTTAAGTGTTTCAGGTCATTGGTGACAATTTGGAACTAATTGGATCATAAACGAGTCAAGCAAAGTCGAGAATCAAGTCAAGAAGATCAAAACTGGAAATCTGGAAAATTACAACAGGTGTAGGTTACGCCCATAGGGACCGTACCTTACGCTGGGCAAAAATCAACAGGCGTAGGTTACGCCTAGTTTGGCCGTACCTTACGCCCCCACCTGAAGGAAAATCCGAATTTTTGGGTTTTAATTATTTTCAGTTTATATCTTATTAAAACACGATTTTGGAGGTTATCTTTCACATCTTTCACACACCTGGAGCAGTTCCAAAGTCTCTAAACACCCCAATTTCATCATCAAATCATAATTCCATGGAGATTCAAGCCTTAATTGAAGAATCAATGATGAAGATTTTAGGCTAATTCTCTTTTGATCATTCTCATGTGAACAATTATGTAAGACAATTGTATTCAACCTTTCTTATGTTCAAGTTGGATTAGATGTTTAATTCTTAATTGTGTTTAGCATCTAATATTGTTTGGATTGTTTGAATGATTACTAGTTTATAACTTTGAATGAATTCCATCTATCTTTTGATTTCAAGTTCTTGTTAATCAATTATTATTGGAAGAATCTTTTATGAACTTGTAATCTAGTTAATGAATAGATAATTTAGTTGTGTCAATTCCCCGGTTTTCGTTATCGTGAATCATCACAACCTAATCAATTAATTCTTAACATTCATTCAATCCAAGCTTATAACGAATCATGTCTATGTGATTTCCAATGAATATAAGTTAGGTTATACTTTTGAAAACATAATTTGAAGCATGAGAATGGTCTACTTTTTATTTAATTGAATTATTTTGTTAAGTTCATAATCAATTTTAGTTGTTAATCAAATCAATCAATCAATCGATTTTAAGTTTATGTCTAGTTTACTTAACTTTGTAAATTGTTTAACACTTTCCCATGATTCCCTGAGGATACGATACTCGACTTACCCATACTAGTTATAGGTATTTAGTTTATATTTTTGATCGGTCCAACGACATCGATCAAATTTTGGCGCCGCTGCCGGGGAATCGGTGTGCAAAGTGTTAAAATTTGTTTTTAATTTAGTTTACTTAAAATTTTCAGAAAAATACAAAAAGAATTAGTTTAGTTTTAGTTAGTAGTTGTTTATTTCCTTTTAATTTTTGTAGTTCAGTGTTACCCGAGGTGTGTTACTTGTGTAGATTACAGGTTGTTTATGCATACGAGGTATTCAAAGAAGAAATAACCTTTGTTGTTTGATCCGGAAATTGAGAAAACATCTAGGAGAAACCGAGTACTTCACCGTGCAACCATGAGTGACCCCGGTAACTCACAAAGAAACATTCCACCTACCGGAACTCCACCACCAATCATCCAACCCACCGGAATTCAACAAGAAACCAACCTTGACCCAAACAACCAACTTCTAAACCAACATCAACAACAAAACCCACCCCGATCCGTGAGGAGTGGTTTCACAACTCCTCACCGATTTGGAACACCAACCTATGTTGGAGATGGATCACGGTATACGGAGGAGTCGGTATATGATAGGGTTGATAATTGGGATGATGGGAGATTTGATGATCATGCGGATGGGTATGATTGGAATAATGGGGAAGATTATGTGCAACCACAAAACTTCCAATACCCGCAATACAACCAACCTCAACCTCAATACATCAACCAAGGACCAAGAGTTCCTCATGGTCCACCACCTCGCCACTACCGTCGTGGAGTTCCACCCAATAACCAACCACATAACCGAGCCATGCCAAACATGAACTATCAACCTCCACCACAAGGAGTTGATAGTCATTTCCGACCCTCCATAGCCGTTAATGCTTCACCTATAGTACCACCGGTTTTGAGGGGTAGAGCTTTTGAAGTTAGACCTCAATGTTTGAGTATTTTACCGAGTTTCTATGGTAAAGCATCGGAGGAGCCTTATTTTCATTTGTCAGAGTTTGAGGCCATTTGTGGAACCATTGGAGGGCAAGGATTTTCACTGGATGAAGTTAAACTAGTCTTATTTCAGTTCACTTTGAAGGATAAGGCAAAGCAATGGTTCTTAGCATTGCCATCGGGAAGCATCTTTACATGGGCTGAAATGCAACAACAATTTTTGGATGAGTATTATACCATGCAAAAGACTAGTGATGCAAGGACTTCCATTAGAACTTTTCAGCAACAATCGGGTGAAACATTTCATGAATCTTTCAAGAGGTTTAATGAGTTGTTGAGAACATGTCCACACCATGGGATTGCTAAATGGGAGTTAATCACGGCTTTTTACGATGGTTTGCTACCGGAAGATAAAAGAGATGTGAATTCGATTAGCAATGGTAATTTCTTGACTAATCCCGAAGATGTTGATTGGGAATTCTTGGAGAAAATGAGTGTCAATTCGAAAAGGCAAGCTCAATCGAATAGGAGAGCAAGGCATCCAATAGATTCTACTTCATCAACAAGTGATCAAGCCACCAAAGATCGACTTGAAGCTTTGGAACGAAAGTTTGCCAAGTTGGGGAAAGCTGAAAATAGGGGTGTTGCTCAAGTTTCTCAAGAATACCCGATTTGTGAGAGTTGTGATGAGCTTGGACATACGGCTTTGCAATGTCCATTGATCCCAGAACAAGTTGAAGAAGTGAATCAAGTGTATGGAGAAAAGAGACAATATGACATGAACTCCAACACTTATCATCCGGGAATGAGAAATCATCCCAATCTTAGATATGGGAATTCTTTAAACCAACTCAACCCGAACTTTCAAGGAAACAACCAAACCGGTGGAGTACCATCTCAACCATTCCAAGGCCGAAATTACAATCAAGGAAATTACCAAGGTGGCCAAAATCAGGGAGGATTCAATAGAGGCTACTCAAGGAACTATCAACAAGGTAATAATCAAGGTGGGCCTTCGGGAGGTAATGATGTGTCAACCCGGGAAATCATGGAGTACTTGAAAGAAATGGATAGGAAGAATGAAATTCGGGACAAGATGGTTGAGTCTTTGCAAAAGCAAGTTGGTCAATTGGCGGAGGATGTATCGGAATTGAGGAAGAATCCGGGCAAGCTACCAAGTGATACGAAGATCAATCCACAACATCAAAGTGGCGGCTCCAAGAATGTCAAAAATGTGGAAATCAACAATGTAAGTCTTCTTCGTAGTGGTAAAGTTTATGATAATAAAGTTGTGCCTCCATCATCACTTGTTGATGGTGTGGTGGAGGATGTTGATGAGAATGAGGATAGTGAGCATGAACCGGAATTTGTTCTACCTAAATCAAATAAAAAAGTGTCTTTTAAAGAGGTAGAAAACAATAGGTCTAGTGGTAAATTTTCTGAAAAACAAGGAAAGGATATGGAGGGTAATACCATTCCTTTTTCTTTGGCTTTGATTGATCCAAAACTTAGGCCTACACTTAAGAAAAGAGGTCCCCGTGAGGAAGAAATGTGGGAAATTTTTAAGCAATTGAAAATTAATATACCTCTTATTGACATAATCAAGCAAGTTCCGGCTTATGCTAAATATCTTAAGGAGTTGTGTACCCAAAAACGGCACCATAAACTTCCCAAGAAAATTGTTTTAAATGAAGAAGTTAGTGCCGTTGTGATGGGTATACTCCCACCTAAACTCCAAGATCCGGGAGCGCCTTTAATTACTATTCAAGTTGGTGATTTTAAAATGAATAAGGCACTTTTGGATATGGGGGCGGGTGTGAGTATCTTACCGGGTATTTTGTATGATCAATATGACTTTGGACCCTTGGAAAAAGTCGACACCACCTTGGTGAAGGCTGATTTGTCACTAAAACTTCCAAGAGGAATTGTCCAAGATGTCATTGTTAAAGTGGAGGACTTCTATTACCCCGTAGACTTTTTGGTACTTGATTTTGCACAAGCGGTAATGTTAGGCAGCCCAATGTCATCATGGGTAGACCCTTTTTGGCCACCGCTAATGCATTAATTGATTGTAGAAGGGGTACGGTTGAAATAACTTTTGGCAACCGTAAGATAAGATTGAATGTTTTTGCTAGTGTTCCTAACCCCGTAGTTAGTGACGAATGCTTTATGGAGGACGTCATTGATGAGTGCATTCCTCATGAAAATGAGGAAGACACAGGGGAGAATTGTGCTTTGGTTGACAGGTTGATTTTGGAGCATAGTGAAACATTAAAGAAGGAAGAGAAGGATTGGGAGATTATGGCAATTCAAGAAGGTAGACCACCATGGACTCATTTGGTGGAAAGTCTACCAGACCATATTGACACCCATCTCAAGCCATCAATCGAGAGTCCACCACAAGTTGAGTTGAAAGAGCTCCCATCTCATTTGAAGTATGCATTTTTGGGAGATGAAAAGACTTTTCCGGTGATCATTGCATCAAATTTGGAAGAAATGCAAGAAAGAGCATTACTTAAGGTGCTCAAGGAATACAAGGCGGCCATTGGATGGACAATTACCGACTTGAAAGGCATTAGTCCATCAATTGTGATGCACAAAATCATCACCGATTCTGAAGCAAAACCTTCACGTGATGCTCAAAGGAGATTGAATCCTCATATGCGTGAAGTTGTGAAAAAGGAGGTGCTAAAGTGGTTGGATGCTGGAATTATTTACCCAATTTCGGATAGTACATGGGTAAGTCCAACACAAACGGTACCTAAGAAAGCTGGAATTCAAGTGGTGAAAGGAGATAGTGGTGAGCAAATAGCTACCCGACCCATCACCGGGTGGAGGGTTTGCATTGACTACCGAAAGTTGAACACTGCTACTTCCAAGGATCATTTCCCATTGCCATTCATTGATCAAATCATCGAAAAGCTTGCAGGTCAGAAGTTTTATTGTTTTCTAGATGGTTATTCGGGTTATAATCAAATTGCTATCCATCCCGATGACCAACACAAGACCACATTCACATGCCCATATGGGACTTTTGCCTTTAGGCGAATGCCATTTGGGTTATGTAATGCTCCCGCCACCTTCAAAGGTGCATGATGAGTATCTTCTCGGATATGGTCGGTGATTCCCTAGAAATCTTTATGGATTATTTTTCAATTTTTGGCCAAACCTTTGATAATTGTCTTAATGAGCTAACTAAAGTCTTGAAAAGATGTGTTGAGACAAATTTGGTTTTAAGTTGGGAAAAGAGCCACTTTATGGTTCAAGAGGGGACGGTTTTGGGTCATGTAATTTCAAGTAAAGGCATGGAAGTTGACCGGGCCAAAATCAAAGTCATTTCTACTTTACCCCCTCCAACCAATGTCAAGGGTGTCCGTTCCTTTCTTGGACATGCCGGTTTTTATAGAAGGTTCATCAAGGGATTTAGTGTCATTACCAAGCCTTTGTGCAATTTGTTGTTAAAAGATGTACCTTTTGTGTTTAATGATGAATGTTTGAAGGCTTTTGAAACCTTGAAAGAAAAATTGGTTGAAGCCCCCATTTTGCAATCACCTAATTGGTCCATGCCATTTGAAATTATGTGTGATGCAAGTGACTTTGCCATTGGGGCTGTTTTGGGACAACGGGTGGACAAGAAACCCGTTGTAATTTATTATGCAAGCAAGACTTTATCGGATGCCCAATTGAATTACACAACCACCGAAAAAGAATTGCTTGCGGTTGTTTATGCTCTTGACAAGTTTCGTTCTTATATTTGTGGTAGCAAAGTGATTGTATACACAGATCATAGCGCGGTTAAGCATTTGATGGAAAAGAAGGATGCAAAGCCAAGGCTAATTAGGTGGGTGTTGCTACTACAAGAGTTTGATTTGGAGATCCGAGACAAGAAAGGAAGTGAGAACGTGGTGGCGGACCACTTGTCAAGAATTCAAGCTATGGATGATGATTCAACCAAGGAGATTAATGAGACGTTTCCGGATGAACATTTACTAACCGTTTCTGTTGTCCCTTGGTATGCAAATATTGTGAACTTTTTGTCCGCAGGTAAGCTACCGGAACATTGGGCTAAAAGGAAGAAGCAACAATTCTTGGCACAAGCAAAGCAATACATTTGGGATGAGCCGAACTTGTTCAAAGTTGCCCCGGATCAATTGGTGAGAAGATGTGTTCCGGAAGAAGAGATTCAAGAGGTGTTGACTCATGCACACTCATTTGCATGTGGAGGTCATTTCAGCGGTCAAAAGACAGGTTACAAGGTTTTAAATTGTGATTTGTTTTGGCTTAGTATCTTTAAAGATGCCGCTGAATTTGTCAAAAAGTGTGTGAGGTGTCAACAATTAGGTAGTATAACCAAGAGGAATGAAATGCCCATGCAACCCATTTTAGTTGTTAATATTTTTGATGTTTGGGCATTGACTTTATGGGTCCCTTCCTAATTCCTTTGGTAATTACTACATTCTAGTGGCCGTAGATTATGTTTCAAAATGGGTAGAAGCCATTGCCACTAGAACCAATGACCATACCGTTGTATGCAAGTTTGTCCAAAGCAACATTTTCTCAAGATTTGGAATCCCTCGTGTGATTATAAGCGATGGGGGGTCTCATTTTAAAAATTTTCAGTTTGGAAAACTTCTTAAACGGTATGGCATAAACCACCGGATTGCTACCCCATATCACCCACAAACAAGTGGGCAAGTAGAAGTGTCCAATAGGCAAATTAAAGAGATTTTGCAAAAGACGGTAAGACCCGATAAAAAAGATTGGTCAACCAAACTCAATGATGCTTTGTGGGCTTACCGTACCGCTTTTAAGACACCTATTGGCACTACTCCTTACCGGTTGGTTTATGGGAAGGGTTGTCATCTTCCAATTGAGCTTGCACATAGGGCATTGTGGGCCGTTAAGGCCGTTAATATGGATTTTGAGAATGCAGGTAAGGAAAGAAAGTTGCAACTATGTGAATTGGAAGAGTTGAGGAATGAGGCATATGAATGTGCATCAACTTACAAAGACAAGATGAAAGCAGTTCATGATGCCAAATTGAAGAAAAAGGTGTTTGAAGTTGGCCAAAAGGTTTAGCTTTACAATTCAAGGCTCAAATTCTTTTCGGGAGAGCTCAAAAGCAAGTGGATGGGTCCATATGTTATTACAAGAGTTGGAAAGTTTAGAGAAATTGAGATTGAGGATCCGAAGGATGGAGTAAAGAAAATGGTCAATGGACACCGTTTGAAGCCTTATTTGGATGCAAGCGACATCAATGGAGCTACAACCGAAATGGTGAACTTCATATCAAGTCCACCATCCTATGAGGTTGTATGAATCAAATTGAGGTAATGTCGGGCTAAGGACAATAAACTTAGCGCTAAACGGGAGGCAACCCGTTGTTTGTTTGTTTTTCTAGCTTCATTTTTGGTAAGTTCATTTGTTTGCTTTTGTTTGGTTGTTTTCATTGCATAATCACACAAGTTGGATAACCCTCAGCACCTAGGCTTGAGAATTAAGTTGGGGAAGGTCGGTTTGGGTAAAAAAGTGAACCTTTTTGCAAGTGGTCGAGTCGTTAACTCATTTCCAATTCGGGCGTACATTGGGGACAATGTACCATTAAGTTGGGGAAGGGAGTTTATTTATATAACCATTTGTAATTAAAAGTGTTATTGTGGCTGTAGTAAAAAAAAAAAGCTGAAGTTGGCGTAACTTACGGCCCTAGGGGCGTAGGTTACGGTGACCGGGAAGTGTCAAATAGAGCTTACGCCAAAATCTCACTGTTTACGCCACACGAGACGCCAAAAGTGTGATTTCCAGTTAGGCGTAACTTACGCCCACACTCGGCGTAGGTTACGGTGGATGATTTACAAAAGGCGTACCTTACGGTGAATTTTGGCGTAGTTTACGCCAGCACAAACGAAGACAGCCTAGGATTTTGGCCGAGCGTAGGTTACGGCATCCTGTAGCGTAGGTTACGGTCTATGATAAATAAGGAGGCGTAAGGTACGCCGGTCTTCGGCGTAATTTACGGCAGGTCCCAAGTCGATTTTTTTTTATTTTAATAAAAACCTAAACATCAAAAATCTTTAACTTAAGCCACACAATCAGATTTGTTTTTCTTTTCACCCACAATTATCTGAACTTTCTCTCCCTCTCACGATTTCTTCTTCTTTTCCCATTTATTTTCCAAGAACCCTAACCTTCATTCAATCATATCTCCTTCAATTCTTCATCAATTTCAATAATTCTTGAGGCTAAATTGCATAACTTTTCAAGGGCTACAAAACCCCCATAATTGTTTGTTTAATTTCAGCCTATTTTTCAAGATATAAGTGAGTTTAATTTCGAATTTTTTTTCAATTTTCTTCTTAATTTTGCTTTAATTCACTAACCATTGCTAAGTTTGTTACTTGTGGTTAGTTTTGTTGATAATAGGATGAAGAAAGCAGCAGGAAAATTTATAAAGAGTCTAAGCAAGAAAGGTGATACTTCATCAAGTCAACAACCAAACAAGAAGAAAAGGCCAATGGTTCAAGATGAATCAGAAGAAGAAGAAAACTCACCACAGACAAGTGAAGAGATGGAGGTTGAAGTCGAAAAACCCGAATGGAGATAAGGTATACCTTTACATACCTTACCCGATGAATGGCAATTGATTTTGTTTAAAGAAAAGATGGCTGAGGCCAAGAATTTGATGGATCAATTGTTGGGTGAAAGAACACTTGTCTTGTCAGAATTCAGGGGGTTTGGGATGGTTGAAGCATTTGAAAAAATGGATGGAAACAAGTGTTGATTTGGAATAATGGTGATAATGTTGAGATTTATTTAGATGGTATCATTAATTGGTTGGGTACTCTAGAATTGACTCCCGGTAATAACCCCCCGGTGACTTCTAAGTTAGTAGGCACGGTTAATGGGAAAAAGGTAACAATGTCTTTTGCTACCTTAGATAAGATAGCCAAATTTGACACGGGTGCTACTTCGGGGAGGGCTTTTGATTATGTGGATGAGAAGTATTTAACGGGGGTAGAAACACCTAATAATTGGCTTGATATGCTTGTTGAGGTTTTTGATGTTACACGAGACAATTTGAGTACAACCTTTAGGATGGAGCGTGCTTTGTTGAAGCCATTACCCCGGTTAATTATGTCAATTTTGAGTTGGAATGTGTGCCCCCGAACTAGTGACAAGAGCATGGTTAGGCACCATGATGTTATTGTGTTATATGCCTTGGTCACGGGAAACCTAGCCTTATCATTTAGACAAATTGTAATGTTTAACATTTGGGAGGCAAGAAACAAAAGAAACAAACTTGTCATTCCTCACCCGAAACTCATCGCCCGCCTCCTCCAAATTCACAAGGTAGTCCCAAAGGAGACCAATTTGCAGTATTTGAGTAATACTCCTTAATCCATGAAGAGGTTGTTGAAAGGGAATGAGTGGGAGTTTCAGGATCATCCACAGTTTAAACTCCTTAAGGATTTGAAAACCAATGGGTATTTGATAGCTCCTAAGGCTGGGGTTACCAGGGAGGAGGCGATAGCACAGATGGAACAAATGCGTGCTAATGAGAGGGGTGAGTCTAGTGCAACTAGATGGGGTGTTGAAGGAAGGAGAGATGGTTTGTTAGGTGCTGGGATAGGAGGTACTGGGCCGAGTTTTGGTTATGAGCAGCCTAGCGATTATAATCAGTGGACATCCTATGAGAGGAATATGTGGGATATGACTGCTCAGCAGGGTGTGCAGCGGAGGAGTTATGAGTTAGGTATGGCATATGCTCATGAGCAGAATGTGAGGAGGCAATTTGAGTACTCAGAGCGAGTACGCCATCACCAGGACCACATTGCGGGACTTGACTATGTGGAGACTCCTCCTTCATATGATTACAGGCAGCCGTATGTTCCTACCTCCCATTCATATTATCCTCAGAGTCACGATTCTGAGTGGTTCCCGAGACATTCTTGTGTTGGTCGAGTTGAGGATACCTCGGGTACTCCACCAGCAGCCTCTGATCCATTTGAGGCCCAATCTCTATATCGGGGCTTAATGGAGTCGATCTTTGGACCGCAAGGTCCACAACAGTGATTGGTACCTTCTATTTATCTTTCTGTTCTTCTTGTGTGACTATGTGTTTGTTTTTATGTTTTTGCATTTTCAATTCGTAGGTAGATTTCAATTTCTTGTTAATTTCAATTATGTTTCTAGTTTAGATGTTGATTTACTTTCTTGTAGTATGGAATTGACCCTTAGGGGCAAAATATTCGAATTATATTGGTTATACATGTTTGTAAAATGAGATTTTCTTGTGATTGGATTTGTACATGTAAGTGGGCTAGGTAGTGTAGGCTAGATTGCATGACATGGTTGACTTATGAGCGTCTTGATAGAGTTGCTAGCAAGTAAAAACATAGAAATGTGCAAATAAGGGTAATATGCCAATTGTGAGTCATAATGCATGTATCACACTTATATATCCGTTATATCCTTCAATTTCATGAGAGAAAACGCCTCGTCGACGATTGATTTAGATTGTTAGGGTAGCATGATTTCTCGTGATAACTATATTGTGTGAACCATTATTGTACATTAGGTTAGAACTAGTGCACTTACCGTGTCGAGACCTCTAACCCGGATTATGTGCTTAAAATCATAAAACAATCATACAATTCACTCCATATTTCACGTCACCTCGTCATGAAACTTGTGTAGTTGTTCAAAGTGGTGTTGTTTATGATGAATCGAAAGAAAGAGCAAATCAAAGTCAAAATTGTAATATCCGGTTGAAAAAGTCAAAGTATATGGTCATAAATGAAAATCAATTCAATTATCCATGTAAGTTGATCAAAAAGAACCAAAATGAAATGTTCCAAAATCATTCTAGTAAATCACCCAAATGAGAATCATTACCGTGTTTCATTCCATATTTCCATCAATCTTGTATGAATACCGAAGTGATAATTTGGTGTTATGAGGTCTTGGTTAGATTTGTGTACTAGCCTATGACTTTTAGTGTGCAATAATGGGTTGAGAGCTTCAAATACATATATTAGCACATCTTTTGCTAATTCACTCAAAATATGAACCGAGGGGAGTGCACATTGTGAGAGTGTGATGCATGTATTGTGGCAAACTTGAGGTTTATTAGGTTTAATTGCACATTTATATATTTCTATTTGCTAGTCGTAAATCTTTTGATAGTTGTAAGTCTCATGAGTTGGTTGTGTTATGTGATTTGGTTTGCATTACTTAGTTTCGCCCAAGTGTACTTTGAAGATTGCTTGAAGGTTGAGTTTTACAAGTATGTATAATTGATATAACTCTTATATGGTGTTTCTTTGGTGATAGGAAGTATTATAGGATTGTAAGTTAACTTGTCACATGATGAATGCCTTTTTCGGGACGAAAAAGAGTTAAGTTGGAGAATGTGATAAACGCCTAAAGGACATGGTTTTAATGGATAAAATTGGATCACTTTGTGCTTGTTAATAGACGAGTAGGGCGTCTTTATGTTTGTTTAAGTGTTTCAGGTCATTGGTGACAATTTGGAACTAATTGGATCATAAACGAGTCAAGCAAAGTCGAGAATCAAGTCAAGAAGATCAAAACTGAAAATCTGGAAAATTACAACAGGCGTAGGTTACGCCCATAGGGACCGTACCTTACGCTGTGCAAAAATCAACAGGCGTAGGTTACGCCTAGTTTGGCCGTACCTTACGCCCCCACCTGAAGGAAAATCCGAATTTTTGGGTTTTAATTATTTTCAGTTTATATCTTATTAAAACACGATTTTGGAGGTTATCTTTCACATCTTTCACACACCTGGAGCAGTTCCAAAGTCTCTAAACACCCTAATTTCATCATCAAAGCATAATTCCATGGAGATTCAAGCCTTAATTGAAGAATCAATGATGAAGATTTTAGGCTAATTCTCTTTTGATCATTCTCATGTGAACAATTATGTAAGACAATTGTATTCAACCTTTCTTATGTTCAAGTTGGATTAGATGTTTAATTCTTAATTGTGTTTAGCATCTAATGTTGTTTGGATTGTTTGAATGATTACTAGTTTATAACTTTGAATGAATTCCATCTATCTTTTGATTTCAAGTTCTTGTTAATCAATTATTATTGGAAGAATCTTTTATGAACTTGTAATATAGTTAATGAATAGATAATTTAGTTGTGTCAATTCCCCGGTTTTCGTTATCGTGAATCATCACAACCTAATCAATTAGTTCTTAACATTCATTCAATCCAAGCTTATAACGAATCATGTCTATGTGATTTCCAATGAATATAAGTTAAGTTATACTTTTGAAAACATAATTTGAAGCATGAGAATGGTCTACTTTTTATTTAATTGAATTATTTTGTTAAGTTCATAATCAATTTTAGTTGTTAATCAAATCAATCAATCAATCAATTTTAAGTTTATGTCTAGTTTACTTAACTTTGTAAATTGTTTAACACTTTCCCATGATTCCCTGAGGATACGATACTCGACTTACCTATACTAGTTATAGGTATTTAGTTTATATTTTTGATCGGTCCAACGACATCGATCAATAAACTGCGTGTATATCGTACTGCGTTAGATAAACTGCATGATAGTCTGCAAGTATAATCTTCCAATTGTTCCATTATATGGACCAGACTACACGTATATAGCCAACCTCCATATAATCAATTATGCCTGCTAAATTTAAGAGGGTCATTGTATCAAACTATAAAAAAGTAAATAAGACAGCTATATGCATAGAAGGATTAACTGTTATTCTTTAAACATCCCTTCTACGATGTCAATCTACATACATCCACAAAATCTGCACATTAGCCTTATATATCTGAATTTACATCACATAATCACATAACGATTAAAGCATGTGTGATTACATAACATACACACTTACACAACAAAACATCTAGATACATATAACAACTTGACTAACACAATTCTACGATCACATAACAATTAAAGCACGTGTAGTTGCATAACATAGACACTTACACAACAAAACATCTAGGTAACCCATTGCTACTCCAACGAACAACATGGCTATCACATTTCTAGCCTACTTAGCGTTCTAGCTCACAATTAAGTCGATTCAACGCTATAATCATACCTCAATATACAAAATCAACGGTCTAGATTCTGCCTTTGGCATGATCAATATCTAAAGCCAATAACAATGGTTAACTGCAAATATTGGCTATTAATCTTCAAACTGCTTAATTATAACCTAAAACTTACAACTACAATAGAGATTCTGATCAAATTATCAGCTTAATATTATATATCGATAACATATTCTGCTACTAACTTCTCTATTACTATACTAATTACCATAACAACAATCTCATTGCTGCAACTTATTTATCTTCATAACTTTAATAAAAGCCATATCACATAACTAAACAAGACTGCATATCAACTACTACTACATTAGTACCAACTGCACCATTACATGGAATCGATAACACATATGTAATCGAGTTCCATAGAATTCAATGTTACGGCTCAATCATTCATAATTTAATTAATAGCTGCAATTTCAACACATATTTTCAACAATTAAAAAACAACTAAACAAATACGGCATTATATAACTATATTGAACATATGAGATTTCTAACGCACATCTGCCCTCATATGATCAATCTGTCAGTTTAAATCCTATATACTCACATGTGGTCCTGCTACAACATACACTTGTATTCCTCAAAATCCTTGGTTACCTATATATTAACCAAATTCATATAAATCATCAATATTGAGACATATCGTCTTTTCTAATTTTTCTTTGCCCAATACTTCCCAAGCCAATTATTTTCACTTCCTTATCATTATTTCATCATTACCTTACAAAATCATGGTTTTTCTTAAACTTTTTATGTCACATAACGTGACACAAAAACTATCTCCAAATCTTAACAAATATTAATATATGCTTCATAGCTGAGCCCAGATACTAAGAAATTAATATGGACCCAAACAGCCACCTTTTCTTGACCTAGGATATTTTTATATAACTATTAATTAGACTAGAAAACTAAGAAATGGTACCTTAAAAAGATGATAATCAAAGCCTATAATCGATTAGGAATGATTTGGCATATTTGGTTTGGCCAGAAACCCGATTTTCCTTCTCTTCTTCTCTTCGGCGGACTTCACCTTCGCCCTCCTTAGTTTCTGCCGACTTGCTTATTTTCTTTTTAAATGATCATGTAGATCATCACATCTATATATGTATTATTATATAACATGAATTAATTTCCAATTTTCACTTTAGCCCCCTCTTTCTAGTTTTCTTTCATTTTTAGTCCTTTGGTAACATTACTTTAAACAATTGGCCGACATTTGATTAATACTGCTTTTTAAATAACTTAGAATTTATTCATTTGATATATATTACTTTTAATAATATAATAATACTGGGAAATTTGGGGTGTTACAACTATCCCCCACTTGTATGATTCGTGTCCTCACGAATCATCTTTGTACTCGGCTTGTCTTAACTACAATCATTTTATCCAACTGCATAATTCTTAATACCAAATCTTGGCACAAATACCTATTGGGTGTAATTAGCTCGATTCTTTTTACGGTTAGTCTAAATATTACGTGTGTTAATTCTTCAGCTTAATCGAAGGCATTTATCTACAAGGATAACTTCCATTTATCATTTTAATAAGACATGTCTTTAAGTCATTCAATCCTACTAACCATACCTTACTTGTTATATGCAAAAATTCTGCATTAATATCTAATAAGGAGTCTAAGACCACTCAGCTAACCAAGATTAGAAAAATACATTTATTTTCCTTAAGAAAATTTATAGGGTCACCCTGCTACTCCTAACTAGTTTAACAATAATTAGGTTTCTGTACCAATTTAATCAATCTAATGGCAAATTAAATATCAGCATATATAAAAAAAAAGGGTAATTGGATGGAAATCCCCTGATCCCATGTACCATTTGGTACCCACTAATCCCCCAGCTAGGCTAGTGTCCAGGTGAATCTCAACCACTTAATAATCCCCTGATTATCTCAAGTTTGCCTTTGGCAAGACTCGAACCCAGGACCTCTCCTGGAAAGTGGCGGCTGGTGGCCACTGAGCTATTACCCAGTGGTTAATATCAGCATATATAGAAATATACATAACAGCAGCTTTACTAAACATGAAAATTTGGGGTTTCTGCACCCTTTTTCATCATCACTAACATTAAATATTGCGATTAAACTACATCTCTATCTTATTATCCGGGTTTTGTTCTATCACTGCCTAATTGTTTGCTTAACTCTCACAAGTCATTAACTAAATCATATGACTGTCAATCCACCACTTTGTTTAACCCCGTATTCTCAAGAATTCCTCTAAAGTAGTATCTTCATTTCAGGCCTCTAAAGTAGTATCTTCATTTCAGGCACATATTACTACTAAGTATAATATATGACTGCTATCTTAATCACTCGCATATGGACAACCATTTTCAGCCTTGTATATGCTAAATATATTGGTTTCACACTATTTGTGATTAAAATTTCAATCAAAATCTATATTAAATTCTACTACCTAGGTAGACCTGGCTTAATCTTCATATTAACATGATGCACCCTTCTGGTAATATATTATCTTAGTCATTCAATACTATTATCAAAGTTAACTTATTAATATTACACGGCGTGACCCTTCCATTAGCTTATCGCAGTAATGGCATTCAATCTATCGCTTGCCCTCAAACGACATATTTTTCTTACTTTACTGGTTAACCCATTATACATGCCCTGCTTTTACCTAAATCTGCTTCAACTTAATACTTATCAGCTTATAATACTAATGATTTATATAGATTCTTATCTGCTCGTATCTCAGTGGGATCCTTCCAATACTTGATGACTATAATCATGGTACATGTATAAGCATTCACTTCTATATTAACATCTTATCTGCATATTACCACACTTTTTGTGTAACACCCCAAGCCGGAGCTCGAAATGTCACGGAAAACACATAGCACCCGGTGGAATTACAATAGAACAATCTAAATGCAAATATAGATTCAGTGAATCCAAAACATAGCAAAACAAGTAACAAAATACAACAGGAGCAAATAGCCATCAACGTTAACATAACACAGCCAAGGATGGCAAACGATCCTAAGTATAATGCAAAAGGAGGGTCAATGAATCCTTGATCCATGAGTCCAAGTCCGGGTTAGACAGCAAGCAAGCAACTAAACACCACGTCCGGGGAGTACCTGATTACCTGAAAAGTGTACTAAGCATAGTCAACACAAGGTTGGTGAGTTCGTAGTAATGGTTCGTAACGAACCAACATCAATAATCACAATATAAGATTAGAGGCTGGACATGACTTACAGCGAGCCTCTAAGTACACAATATCGTCCAACAACAAGATTACACGAAAGAAATGAGAGTGTAATGAGGATGCACAAATGATGTATGTATCAATGCATGTGCCAAATGAATGAATAAGCAAATATGCCTATCCCAAGCGTGACCTTCAATCACGTATGCAACGATCCCCTCTGCCATCGCCATGGACAGGGCTGTATCTCAAAAACATCGAGATATATATGTCTATATACTCGGGGTCAGGTCTACATCCAAAATGGGTGCATACATCTATGCACCAGGATGCCGGCAATCCCCTGCCGAGGGTCCAACAATAATGTATGCAATGCTTACAAACGAATGTAAATGCATAATCATAAACCGACAATCAATAACCGTCAATCATAAACCAATAATCAACATTCGACAACATGAACCAACAATCAATAATCGTAACGGGGCACACCTGTCAACAGAGGGACAAGGCCGTATCTCAATACACATAAGTCAAATCCCCTAACAGTGGGACATATGCACAACATATGCATCAATCAAAATTAATCACTAATCACAATATAACCAACTATACGTACATATACTTCAGAGGATTTTACTTTCTTCGAGTCCCAGATGCTTATGTATAGGGTCACCCGCAGCCTTCCCACCACATCTAAAACCCAAAGGAAGGCATAACCGACTTCCATGTATGTACGTCTATCCTAATGTATAAGTAATACTTAACGAAAACACAATCCAAGTCAAACAACGACAAGACACGTCACATCAATCCAACAATCATGTCAAACAATCAATACATCAATAAATACAAGTAAACACGCCAGGTTTACACTTTTCAGCCCGAATCCCAAGCGGGTAGGGAGATACGAAACTCACCTTGATTGGTTATGAAAGATAAGATCGCTATAAAGTTAAGTTATCTCCGAACGAAGTTCACCTCGCGTCCAACACCTAATTATGGATCATATACATTCTTATCAACACACATAAACACAATGACCATCCACTGCGCCGCAGTGGGCCAGAACTATGCCCACTGCGCCGCAGTGGGGTAGAACTATGCCCACTGCGCCGAGTGAGCAAACTGCACGCGCCGCAGGAGATAAAGCACTGCGCCGCAGTGAGCAAGGACCATGCCCACTGCGCCGCAGTGGGCTAAGAAGCAAAAATGGCCGAGGAAATCCACTGCGCCGCAGTGAGCCAAAACCATGCCCACTGCGCCGCAGTGGCCTAAGAAGCAAGGAAGGCCGAGAGAATCCACTGCGCCGCAGTGGAGACTATGCCCTCCCACTGCGCCGCAGTGGGACAACCTGCACACCAGGACCAGCAGCTGCAAGTGCAGCAACACGAACCCAAACCCCCAATTTCAACCCAAACCACACCAAAACGATTTGTAACCCATTTTGAAGCATAACTAAACATCAATGACCATAATACACATAACCCAACCCACAAATTCGACCAAAACACCAAAATCATCCACAAATTCATCAAACCCTAACCCTAACCCTAATTTAACCCAAAACTCCATTTTACAATTTTAAAGACTCGAAATCATATCAAATCACTAGAAACACATGAACAAACATAAATAGAAGTAAATGGGTTGATTTTAGACTTACCAAAACTCTTCCTAGTGCTCAATTCCGAATTTAGGTCAAAAATGGGTAAAATGGTAAGAACTTGGCCTTTGATTCTTCAAAGATGGCGACAATAAGAAGATGATGATTACGATTTTTGTATTAAAATCGATCCACTACTAGTTGATGCAAGAATGGTGAAGAGATTGAAATGGTTCTTTTGCTTTTGAGAGAAAGGGAGAAAGAGAGAAAGAGATAGTAATGAGAAATGAGAGGGAGGAAAAGGATAAGGGGGGGGAAGATGGGTCTTGGGGCTGGTGGGTCATGGACTACCCACGGGCCGACCCGTTTCTCCCACAAGCCATATAAACAATCACTTACACTACTAAACGCCAAACGACATATTTACGACTCGACTAACATACCACTTAGTCATAAAATCATAAAACGACCCAATTAATTCATTAACTTAAATTGTTAGTCATATTACACGAAAAGTCAACGGGTCAAAATTCACGGATGTTACATTATTCCCCCGTCAAAAGAATTTCGTCCCGAAATTCAACAAAACCCTAATTAACAAATAAATGCGGATACTTGGACTTCATATGGTCTTCTCTCTCCCAAGTGAACTCGGCTCCACGTCTAGCATTCCATCTTACTTTCACAATGGTGTAGCGCTTCTTCTTGAGCTTCTTTTCTTGGCGGTCCATGATCTCTACCGGTTCTTCAACAAAGTTCAAGTTTGAATCAACCCTAATTTCATCCATAGGCACATGATGTGTAGGATCCGCCAAACACTTGCGTAAGTTACAAATATGGAACACATCATGCACACCACTAAGCTCTTGGGGCAATTCTAGCCGATAAGCCACTTTCCCAACCCGTTCGAGAATCTTAAAAGGACCAATATACCTTGGTGCAAGTTTTCCCCGCTTCACAAAACGTACGACTCCCTTCCAAGGCGACACTTTCAAAGTACAAATTCACCAACTTCGAACTCCAACGGTCTCCGCCTCACATCGGCATACTTCTTTTGACGTTCACGGGCCAATTGCAACTTCTCCTTAATTTGAGATATTACCTTAGTCGTTTCAATCACAATTTCCGGCCCGATAAGTTGACTCTCTCCAATTTCCGCCCAAGCTAAAGGAGAACGGCACACCCTACCATACAAGGCCTTAAAGGGTGCCATTTGAATAGTAGCGTGTAGCTATTGTTGTATGAAAACTCAACTAACGGCAAATGGTCTTCCCAACTTCCACCAAAATCAATTGCACACGCCCTCAACATATCTTCAAGTGTTTGAATGGTTCTCTCGGTTTGCCCATCCGTTTGAGGGTGAAACGCCGTGCTCATGTCAAGTCGAGTACCCATGGCTTTTTGAAAGGCTTCCCAAAATTTTGATTTGAAACGGGCATCTCTATCGGAAATGATAGAAACCGGCACTCCATGCTTAGATATTATTTCCTTGATGTACAAACGAGCTAAAGTGTCAAATTTATCGGTTTCACGAATGGCCAAAAAGTGAGCCGATTTCGTTAACCGATCTACTATCACCCAAATTGTGTCTCTGCCGCTTCTTGTCTTCGGTAGTTTAGTAATGAAGTCCATTGAAATATGCTCCCACTTCCATTCGGGCATCACCGGTTGTACCAACAATCCGGGTGGCTTCTTGTGATCGGCCTTGACTTGTAAGCAAGTAAGGCACTCACTCACATACCTAGCCACATCACGCTTCATGCCCGGCCACCAATACAATTCCTTCAAGTCAAAGTACATCTTATCCGATCCGGGATGGACCGAATAGGGTGATAGGTGGGCTTCATTCATAATAAGCGTTCTTAAATCGCCGAAAATAGGAATCCAAAGTCTTTCCACCATGTAAAGCCCGTTATCATTCTTTCGGTCAAAAAGTTGCTCCATGCCATCTAGGTTTTCGTTTCCAAAGTTTTCCGGTAGGGTGGCTTGAATTTGGGCTTCAATAATCCGATCACGAATACTTGGCCCTACCGTGAGGCTCATAGCTCGAGCCCGTCTTGGTTTCACTCTCTCCTTTCGGCTTAAGGCATCGGCTACTACATTTGCCTTGCCCGGGTGATAACGGATGTCACAATCATAATCACTAAACAACTCTAACCAACGCCTTTGCCTCATGTTCAATTCACTTTGGTTGAAGATGTGTTGGAGACTTTTGTGATCGGTATAAATCACACATTTGGTGCCATAGAGGTAATGCCTCCAACACTTCAAAGCAAACACAACCGCCCCCAGTTCCAAATCATGTGTCGGGTAGTTCTTCTCATGCACCTTCAATTGCCGAGAGGCATAAGCGATGACTTTACCCCTTTGCATAAGAACGCAACCCAACCCTTGCCCCGAAGCATCACAATAAACCACAAAATCTTCTATCCCATCCGGTAATGTCAAAATAGGAGCATCACATAGCATATCCTTAAGGGTTTGGAAGGCGTTCTCTTGCCTTTCGCCCCATTCGAAGTTTCTATCTTTTTGAGTCAAGAGAGTGAGTGGTTGTGCAATACGGGAGAAGTTTTCAATAAACCTTCTATAGTAACCCGCCAATCCAAGGAATTGGCGGATCTCGGATGGCGTTTCAGGTCTTCTCCAATTCTTAACCGCTTCAATCTTGCTTGGGTCCACATGAATACCATCCTTGCTCACTACGTGACCAAGGAAGTGGACCTCCTCCAACCAAAACTCACACTTGGAAAATTTCGCGTACAACTTCTCCTTCCTTAGTAATTCAAGCACTTCACGCAAGTGCTTAACATGCTCTTCCTTTGTCTTCGAGTATACAAGTATGTCATCAATGAACACAATGACAGACTTGTCTAAGTATGGTTGACACACCCGGTTCATCAAGTCCATGAACACCGCCGGTGCATTGGTCAACCCAAAAGGCATTACGGTGAATTCAAAATGGCCATACCGTGTGCGAAAAGCCGTCTTGGGAATATCATCTTCATGTACTCGGAGTTGATGATAACCCGAGCGAAGATCGATTTTTGAGAAGTGCTTAGCTCCTTGAAGTTGGTCAAACAAGTCATCAATTCTAGGGAGAGGATATCGGTTCTTCACGGTGAGCTTGTTTAATTCCCGGTAATCAATACACATTCTGAAGGATCCATCTTTCTTTTTAACGAAGAGAACAGGAGCACCCCAAGGAGATTGACTAGGGCGAATGAAACCCTTATCTTGGAGTTCCTTGAGTTGAGTTTGTAGCTCTTGCATTTCGGTTAAGCTAGTCTATAAGGAGCTTTTGCTATGGGCGCGGCTTCGGGAATAAGATTGATACGAAAATCAAGTTCACGGGGCGGAGGTAACCCCGGTAAGTCATCCGGAAAAACATCGGGGAAATCACAAACAATAGGAACGGTCTTCAATTCTACCTTTGCGGTGGTAGCACTAAAGACTTTAGAATTTGGGGAATCGGAGATTTCGCCTTGGACCCTAAGAATTTTACCGTTGGCCAAAGGTATCTTAACAACTCTCTCACCACAATCAATCGTCGCATTAACCGCCGCTAACCAATCCATACCCACTATAATATCAAAACTACCGATGTCAAGAGGCATAAGGTCAATGAAGAAGTCAACGTCTTCCAAGGTCAAAACACAATCACGGAGTATTTGGCTAATTCTAGTTAGTGACCCGTTCACCATTTCAATGTCAAGCACATAGTTTAGAGCACAAGGATGCACATCAATTAGGGGAACAAAATTAGTAGACACGAGGCTATAATCGGCCCCGGAATCAAATAAGACGGTTGCATAGAGACCATTAAGGAGAAAAGTACCTGCTACAACGTTGGGATCATTGCGGGCTTCATTTACATTGGCCGCAAAGGCTCGGCCGCGTGGTGGCACTTGGTGGCCTTGTTGCCCCCGGTTTTGATTAGGCCCAACCATTTGGAGTTGATTGGGGTGGACGGCTACTTGGACTTGTTGTCCCACCCATCGAGGACAATCATTACGATAGTGGTCACGGCTACCACATTCAAAGCACTCGCCCCTTCTTTGGTTACCTTGAGGAGGAACGGCCCGAATAGGAGCCGCATTCACTGGGCCCGTTCTTGGAGCCCTACAGTTCTTGGAGGCGTGCCCAACTTGGTGGCAATTGTAGCATGCACCACATGGAGTGGTGGCGGGATGGTGCCTGTTGCACCTCCCACAGAAAGGATGAGGCCCGGTATAAGGCCTCCTAGCCGGTTCTACCGCCGCCATTATTCTACCCCTGTTAGCATTCTTGGGATCAAACCTCCCTGCTTTCCTTACCCCACTTGACTCCCCCACTTCCTTCCTTTTGTTCGTTGAGGACTTGCTCAAAACACCACTCCTCAACAAATCTTCAGTCACACTCCCGGCTTGGTTAACCGCATTAGCCAAGGAAGTAGGCATGTTAGAGTTTACATATGATCGGACTTGAGGATTCAAGCCTAATACAAACTTCTGGATGGCCTGTGTCTCGGTGCCCACCAAGTGAGGAATGAGGGTAGACAACTCTTGGAATCGTCTCACATAGCCCTTGTAGTCGGCTCCCTCCATATTTAGATTTGCAAATTCAATGGTTAAATTTTGTAGTTCGTAGGGGGGACAAAACTTTGCTTTTACTTTATTTACGAAGTCAACCCACTCCAAATTTTGAGTCCGCCCCAAAGTTACTTCTTGGTTCCACCAACTTAAGGCGTCATGCCTAAACATGCCGGATGCATAGGGAATCCGGTCACCATAGGTGCAATGACTCCTTTCAATCACCGCCTCTATCGCCTCAAACCATCTTATACATTCCGTGGGACCACCTTTCCCATCAAACTCCGGTGCCCCACAACTTTTAAAATCTTTGAATATACAACCTTGACGGTACCCACCATATTGATTATTCATAGGCATACCGATACCAACTCCCACGGGTTCCTCTTCTTCATTATCTTCGGCATAATGTTGAGCATCTTCGTTATTTTCATTTTCTGGGGCTTCATTGTTTTGGGGCCCATTATTTTGCCCAAGACTTGCAGTGACTTGAGCAATGATGGTTGGCATGATTCCGGCAACCGTTTGAGCGATTACCTCAGCCAAGTTTGGCTCAGGAGCTCTACCACGACCCCTACCACGGCCCCTACCATGGCCTCTACCACGGCCTCTACCACCTTGTACTTCCGGTTGAGCTTCCGGTTGAGGCTCTTCTTCTTCAGTCCTATAGTTTGTTCGTACTCTCCTTGGTCTTTCCATTTCTATAAAACAAGTGACACGTTGACCCGAGAGTTAGTCTCAAATGCTCGCATGTTAGTCACACAAGTAGTCCTGCCCTCATACCGATATCACATACTCATTTCATAACATTATGCTAAGGCAACAGTGTTAAAATCGCAAGGGGGTTTACATATCATATCATCACGTTGCATTTATTGCCATATTTTATCATTAAATTAAGTACTCATGTTCCTTTCATCATGTAATTAAACAACTAACACGAATGATTCAAAGTATAATCCGAATTCGATATGCTCTCTAGTTATCAACCGGGTATGTATACAAGGTGTACCAACGGCTAACCTTCCACCCAATCAACTTCCATTAAGCATATCGGTTCCTTATTATACTTTAAGCCACACGTGCGCAATCCACGATGTCATGAACTTGTTATAGTATCGGGTAGCCATAAAAGAGTTGATCGGGTTCTTTTAGGGTTGCCGCAATATTATACTAAGTTAATGGCATCCCTTCATTTTGCTCTAACTCATCACATTAGCTTCAACAAATAACAACAACAAATCATAGTAACCACATTCATCACATTGAATTTAAGCTATCACACAAGTGGTCTTAACTACGAACTCACACGGGGATTCACAAAATTCATATTGCACACGAATTTCCTAACCATGCATGCTATATGAAGAGTTTTAACTTAAGCCGTAGTCTAGGTCAAACCGCCTAATTCTCTACGACCACGCATGGGCCACCATTCTGTAACACCCCAAGCCGGAGCTCGAAATGTCACGGAAAACACATAGCACCCGGTGGAATTACAATAGAACAATCTAAATGCAATATAGATTCGGTGAATCCAAAACATAGCAAAACAAGTAACAAAATACAACAGGAGCAAATAGCCATCAACGTTAACATAACACAGCCAAGGATGGCAAACGATCCTAAGTATAATGCAAAAGGAGGGTCAATGAATCCTTGATCCATGAGTCCAAGTCCGGGTTAGACAGCAAGCAAGCAACTAAACACCACGTCCGGGGAGTACCTGATTACCTGAAAAGTGTACTAAGCATAGTCAACACAAGGTTGGTGAGTTCGTAGTAATGGTTCGTAACGAACCAACATCAATAATCACAATATAAGATTAGAGGCTGGACATGACTTACAGCGAGCCTCTAAGTACACAATATCGTCCAACAACAAGATTACACAAAAGAAATGAGAGTGTAATGAGGATGCACAAATGATGTATGTATCAATGCATGTGCCAAATGAATGAATAAGCAAATATGCCTATCCCAAGCGTGACCTTCAATCACGTATGCAACGATACCCCTCTGCCATCGCCATGGACAGGGCTGTATCTCAAAAACATCGAGATATATATGTCTATATACTCGGGGTCAGGTCTACATCCAAAATGGGTGCATACATCTATGCACCAGGATGCCGGCAATCCCCTGCCGAGGGTCCAACAATAATGTATGCAATGCTTACAAACGAATGTAAATGCATAATCATAAACCGACAATCAATAACCGTCAATCATAAACCAATAATCAACATTCGACAACATGAACCAACAATCAATAATCGTAACGGGGCACACCTGTCAACAGAGGGACAAGGCCGTATCTCAATACACATAAGTCAAATCCCCTAACAGTGGGACATATGCACAACATATGCATCAATCAAAATTAATCACTAATCACAATATAAACCAACTATGCGTACATATACTTCAGAGGATTTTACTTTCCTCGAGTCCCAGATGCTTATGTATAGGGTCACCCGCAGCCTTCCCACCACATCTAAAACCCAAAGGAAGGCATAACCGACTTCCATGTATGTACGTCTATCCTAATGTATAAGTAATACTTAACGAAAACACAATCCAAGTCAAACAAACGACAAGACACGTCACATCAATCCAACAATCATGTCAAACAATCAATACATCAATAAATACAAGTAAACACGCCAGGTTTACACTTTTCAGCCCGAATCCCAAGCGGGTAGGGAGATACGAAACTCACCTTGATTGGTTATGAAAGATAAGATCGATATAAAGCTAAGTTATCTCCGAACGAAGTTCACCTCGCGTCCAACACCTAATTATGGATCATATACATTCTTATCAACACACATAAACACAATGACCATCCACTGCGCCGCAGTGGGCCAGAACTATGCCCACTGCGCCGCAGTGGCTAAACTGAACCAGGACCCGAGACAAAACACTGCGCCGCAGTGAGCAAGGACCATGCCCACTGCGCCGCAGTGGGCTAAGAAGCAAAAATGGCCGAGGAAATCCACTGCGCCGCAGTGAGCCAAAACCATCCACTGCGCCGCAGTGGGCTAAGAAGCAAAAATGGCCGAGGAAATCCACTGCGCCGCAGTGGAGACTATGCCCTCCCACTGCGCCGCAGTGGGACAACCTGCACACCAGGACCAGCAGCTGCAAGTGCAGCAAAACGAACCCAAACACCCCAATTTCAACCCAAACCACACCAAAACGATTTGTAACCCATTTTGAAGCATAACTAACATCAATGACCATAAATACACATAACCCAACCCACAAATTCGACCAAAACACCAAAATCATCCACAAATTCATCAAACCCTAACCCTAACCCTAATTTAACCCAAAACTCCATTTTACAATTTTAAAGACTCGAAATCATATCAAATCAACTAGAAACACATGAACAAACATAAATAGAAGTAAATGGGTTGATTTTAGACTTACCAAAACTCTTCCTAGTGCTCAATTCCGAATTTAGGTCAAAAATGGGTAAAATGGTAAGAACTTGGCCTTTGATTCTTCAAAGATGGCGACAATAAGAAGATGATGATTACGATTTTTGTATTAAAATCGATCCACTACTAGTTGATGCAAGAATGGTGAAGAGATTGAAATGGTTCTTTTGCTTTTGAGAGAAAGGAGAAAGAGAGAAAGAGATAGTAATGAGAAATGAGAGGGAGGAAAAGGATAAGGGGGGGGGAAGATGGGTCTTGGGGGCTTGGTGGGTCATGGACTACCCACGGGCCGACCCGTTTCTCCCACACGCCATATAAACAATCACATACACTACTAAACGCCAAACGACATATTTACGACTCGACTAACATACCACTTAGTCATAAAATCATAAAGCGACCCAATTAATTCATTACTTAAATTGTTAGTCATGTTACACGAAAAGTCAATGGGTCAAAATTCGCGGATGTTACATTTTGTCTTATTACTAGACTTGTCGCTACAAATTTATCCCCTTATCTGCATACAAGTAATTAACTCATATCAGCACACCGTGCATGATGACATATTTCAGCATTTTAAAAACAGTTATTATTTATTTGTTTGTTTATTCGACCCTTTTCTGCCTTTTTTTCCGACATCATCAATCACGACACTGCTTAATAGTAATAACAAGTATTAGCATTTTAGTAGGCACACTTATTTTCTCATGTTATCACTAATCATCAACTCTGCAATACTTGGTGACTCTAATGACTCCAGGTAGCGTAATACATTATAACCCCGTTGATAAGGCGAAGTTACAGTATTTTATACATACCATGTAATCACCATCATCGTCACTTCGTATCTTCAAATTAAGATATATCAAATTTTCAAATAGCATATTGCAACAATTTATTTCATATAGATTTATACACAAAATTCAACCATTTGGTGCATCGGGGTATTCTCATCACTATATAATCAACTATTATGTTAATTACAACCTTCATCTCGTAATCATTGTTTAGTGACTCTAACACGAGTCCTGCTAAGGGCTACTAATCTTACATATTGATATAATGAGTATACATCCATTCTAAGTCTTATATCGATTTTTCAGCTATTAGTTAGTCTATTAGTCATTACTAACGTAATCTATTCAATACAAAATATCGCCCATTTAATGTACATATGGTACAAACACATTCTGCAAGCATAATTTCCTTCTAACTCCAACTTATCATTTTCTATCATCTTATACTTTTATCCTCCAGGAGGAGTTAACATTCGTCTTTTAATGTAGCACATAACAGCAAATAATCCCACGTGAACATAAAACATCTCAGCCCATAGTTATAAAATCTGCTAATTGCATATCAGCCAAATATTTGTCCCAATTCAGCATGTATACAACAAAATGTACTTCTAATTAACAACAATCTACACGTAACAATTTCAACTAATTTACACGGAATATCACGGCTAAATATCAACTAAATACTAAAGCTAGAAGCGATTACTGTTCTACAACCACTTATACTGTCTACACACACATATATAGTCAGCCATCAGCATTTCCGTACACTTCTTAGAAGTGATGATCCTTAATCACATCACATACTACCCATTCCTGGTCAACTGCGTTTCTGCCTTTTTTTCTTCGACATCATCAATCACGACACTGCTTAATAGTAATAACAAGTATTAGCATTTTAGTAGGCACACTTATTTTCTCATGTTATCACTAATCATCAACTCTGCAATACTTGGTGACTCTAATGACTCCAGGTAGCGTAATACATTATAACCCCGTTGATAAGGCGAAGTTACAGTATTTTATACATACCATGTAATCACCATCATCGTCACTTCGTATCTTCAAATTAAGATATATCAAATTTTCAAATAGCATATTGCAACAATTTATTTCATATAGATTTATACACAAAATTCAACCATTTGGTGCATCGGGGTATTCTCATCACTATATAATCAACTATTATGTTAATTACAACCTTCATCTCGTAATCATTGTTTAGTGACTCTAACACGAGTCCTGCTAAGGGCTACTAATCTTACATATTGATATAATGAGTATACATCCATTCTAAGTCTTATATCGATTTTTCAGCTATTAGTTAGTCTATTAGTCATTACTAACGTAATCTATTCAATACAAAATATCGCCCATTTAATGTACATATGGTACAAACACATTCTGCAAGCATAATTTCCTTCTAACTCCAACTTATCATTTTCTATCATCTTATACTTTTATCCTCCAGGAGGAGTTAACATTCGTCTTTTAATGTAGCACATAACAGCAAATAATCCCACGTGAACATAAAACATCTCAGCCCATAGTTATAAAATCTGCTAATTGCATATCAGCCAAATATTTGTCCCAATTCAGCATGTATACAACAAAATGTACTTCTAATTAACAACAATCTACACGTAACAATTTCAACTAATTTACACGGAATATCACGGCTAAATATCAACTAAATACTAAAGCTAGAAGCGATTACTGTTCTACAACCACTTATACTGTCTACACACACATATATAGTCAGCCATCAGCATTTCCGTACACTTCTTAGAAGTGATGATCCTTAATCACATCACATACTACCCATTCCTGGTCAACTGCGTTTCTGCCTTTTAATAATTTCTTACAAGAAATTCAGCTATTTATTTATAAGAATTCTCAAAATATAATGACCTTATCTGCTAATATATAGGCAATTTGGCTATTCATTTTACATCACATATATGAACTCTACTTTCGGGGACTTAACAACTTGATAATATAACGACATCTAATCATCATCAAACCTATAAAACTTTATTCATCTATTGCCCTCATACTAAATTCATGCTACAGGCAGTTAATTCAACTAACTATGCATATCATAACAGCTTAAGTCTAGATAACCCATACTGAATTACTCAAATTTCTTAAACCACTACACATCATATAACTGCAATTAATCATCAATTAATAAACATCTAGGGGCATCATAGCAGTTCGAAACAAAAAACTAAGTTAACAACATAAATAAATACTGCTAATCATGCATATTCTATTGGTTTAAGTCCAGACAATCCTATTGTGGATCATCTAAATCCCTTAAACCACAACTCTGATACCACTTGTTACGCCCGTTTTTTTTTTATATAAAGAAAACTTCATTTAACTTTCTATAGATAAATATGTATTCAGTAAATACATATTTATTCGACAATGCCGAATACTAATTTATTTCAAACGACACAAGGAAAAATTAGAAATTTCGGCATGACCTCATCGTAATATCAACAATCCATACCTGCTAATTTTTAATCCAAACAACCTATTTAAAGAACCAAAATACTTGACATGACTCAGTTTAGCGACCACATTACCAATTTAAAGTAATCGACACATTAAGTTCGTAAAATATGGGCTAGTAATGTAACAAGCATAATATACTCAGCTGTAATTTAAAGATACCACTTGCATAAAGCTTCGGCAAGTGATCATCCACGGCTATGACTTTCCTCGTGCTCGTCCTATTCAGTTGCTCATCATTAAACGTTAAATCCATAAGCACCTACAACATTATAATTAAAGGAATAAGCACATCGCTTAGTGAATATATAGAAAGTAAACATATTAACCTTCTACATTATATAAACTGCGTGTATATATATTAACCTTCTGCATTATATAAACTGCGTGTATATCGTACTGCGTTTGATAAACTGCATGATAGTCTGCAAGTATAATCTTCCAATTGTTCCATTATATGGACCAGACTACACGTATATAGCCAACCTCCATATAATCAATTATGCCTGCTAAATTTAAGAGGGTCATTGTATCAAACTATAAAAAAGTAAATAAGACAGCTATATGCATAAAAGGATTACTGTTATTCTTTAAACATCCCTTCTACAATGTCAACCTACATACATCCACAAAATCTGCACATTAGCCTTATATATCTGAATTTACATCACATAATCACATAACGATTAAAGCATGTGTGATTACATAACATACACACTTACACAACAAAACATCTAGATACATATAACAACTTGACTAACACAATTCTACGATCACATAACAATTAAAGCACGTGTAGTTGCATAACATAGACACTTACACAACAAAACATCTAGGTAACCCATTGCTACTCCAACGAACAACATGGCTATCACATTTCTAGCCTACTTAGCGTTCTAGCTCACAATTAAGTCGATTCAGCGCTATAATCATACCTCAATATACAACATCAACAGCCTAGATTCTGCCTTTGGTATGATCATTATCTAAAGCCAACAACAATGGTTAACTGCAAATATTGGCTATTAATCTTCAAACTGCTTAATTATAACCTAAAACTTACAACTACAATAGAGATTCTGATCAATTTATCAGGTTAATATTATATATCGATAACATATTCTGCTACTAACTTCTCTATTACCATACTAATTACCATAACAACAATCTCATTGATGCAACTTATTTATCTTCATAACTTTAACAAAAGCCATATCACATAACTAAACAAGACTGCATATCAACTACTATTATATTAGTACCAACTGCACCATTACATGGAATCGATAACACATATATAATCGAGTTCCATAGAATTCAATGTTACGGCTCAATCATTCATAATTTAATTAATAGCTGCAATTTCAACACATATTTTCAACAATTAAAAAACAACTAAACAAATACGGCATTATATAACTATATTGAACATATGAGATTTCTAACGCACATCTGCCCTCATATGATCAATCTGCCAGTTTAAATCCTATATACTCACCTGTGGTCCTGCTACAGCATACACTTGTATTCCTCAAAATCCTTGGTTACCTATTAACCAAATTCATATAAATCATCAATATTGAGACATATCGTCTTTTCTAATTTTTCTTTGCCCAATACTTCCCAAGCCAATTATTTTCACTTCCTTATCATTATTTCATCATTACCTTACAAAATCATGGTTTTTCTTAAACTTTTTATGTCACATAACGTGACACAAAAACTATCTCCAAATCTTAACAAATATTAATATATGCTTCATAGCTGAGCCCATATACTAAGAAATTAATATGGACCCAAACAGCCACCTTTTCTTGACCTAGGATATTTTTATATAACTATTAATTAGACTAGAAAACTAAGAAATGGTACCTTAAAAAGATGATAATCAAAGCCTATAATCGATTAGGAATGATTTGGCATATTTGGTTTGGCCAGAAACCCGCTTTTCCTTCTCTTCTTCTTCTCTTATTCTCTTCGGCCGACTTCACCTTCGCCCTCCTTAGTTTCTGCCGACTTGCTTATTTTCTTTTTAAATGATCATGTAGATCATCACATCTATATATGTATTATTACTAGTCCTAATACCCGTACGATGTACGGTAGCTATATAGATTGTATCATAAAGAAATTCGAATATGCCTTATACATGATTCGTGAGTATGAAATAAATTATTGTTAAAGTAAATCGATGATCGAAGCTAAATTATAATAAACAGTAATGATAAATATAATATATGTTTAGTTAGAATTTTGGATTTACCTTAAATTTTTAGAACCACATCAAAATCGAAACTTGTAAGCATAGTGGATGATGGCAAATAGCCTTGTGATTTCGGATCGTAAACTCAAATTTTTGAAGTCTTCATGTTAATAACTTATTATAATTAATATAAGTAATAGGAGTTGAAAAATTGAGAAAAAAAGAGACAATTTATTAATGAGAAAACGATCAATCAAATAAGGTTATAATGTCTTTTGTATTAATAAGCCAAGAGTTAGAGTTTAATTATAAGTCTAATAAGGAAATTGAATTTATATACAACTAAAAAAGCTAATTTAATAAAATAAATAAATTAAAAGGACACGTGTCGATCAAGGATTACGCCACGTGTCGTTTCAAGAACATGTCAATCCTGTTTTAGTTTATTGGTAGATATACATGAATTAATTCCCATATTTTCACTTTAGCCCCCTCTTTCTAGTTTTCTTTCATTTTTAGTCCTTTGGTAACATTACTTTAAACAATTGGCCGACATTTGATTAATACTGCTTTTTAAATAACTTAGAATTTATTCATTTGATATATATTACTTTTAATAATATAATAATACTGCGAAATTTGGGGTGTTACAACTTAATAGTTACATCATTATTCAAAATTTATGATAATATAAAAAACTGTCGGATTACGAATGATGCAAACAATAAAATTATAGTTTATGAATATATGATACGTCAAATATGTTAAAGCATGACTAATGAAACATAAATATTTATAAATCATGAAAATCGTTTTTATGATATATATTTCTTATATATAATAAAATAAATACTTTCAGGAAAATAAACATAATATAATAAACAATCTCATTTGATTATAATTATGATTGATGTTTAAGATCATATATGGCAACATAAATATAGCAAATTAAATGAAAAAATGACAGCTAATTAAAAATCCAATGTGGCAAAAAACTAAAAATGTCACATAAGAAAAAACATGTTCTCTCTTAGTTATATAGAGAGATTTTAAAATTTGATTATGTATATGTATACTTGGAAATATTAGTAATAGTCTTTAAATTAATTAATTAATATTAGTAATAGTTTTAGGAACAATTTGTCAATAAAAATGATGATTAAGAATAATTTCAATAACATGGAATGCTTAAAATTAAGAAATTAATAGAAGAATGACACATAATGAAAATAAACATAATATAATAAACAATCTCATTTGATTATAATTATGATTGATGTTTAAGATCATATATGGCAACATAAATATAGCAAATTAAATGAAAAAATGACAGCTAATTAAAAATCCAATGTGGCAAAAAACTAAAAATGTCACATAAGAAAAAACATGTTCTCTCTTAGTTATATAGATATGATGTGTAATTTCTAGTCTTAAAATTATATGAACTCGAAATACCTAGCTACTGTCTACTACACACTTGCGGGCAGTGTACCCGATCGGATGCAATATAGTTGACTTGGTAAATCCGAGGTCGAACTCAAGGACTTTTTTAAGCAATTGTTAATGAAAGTCCCAAGTTTGCAACGATTAAGTAATTAAACAACTAATGTAAATTACTCTAAGAACATAAGATAAGAAAGTAAAGATGTTTAATCATAAGTAACATAGATTAAACAGTGAATACATGGTCGGTTTACAAAGAAATAAAAGAGAAAATATTGTTAAGTTTTTGACACACTAAAACTTAACAATTTTACAAAAGAGAAACACACTAAGTGTAATATGGCACACACCAACTCATTTGCGGGTAGGTCAAGTGATGTCTTATATACGAGAGAAAAGACATCACATGACAACCCAATAGATGTTGACACATGAAGGTTGTCAACTATCTATTGGTGTGTAAAACTGGTCTTCAGGAATCTCTGGTTACCATCTTGTTTCTTTCCCAAAACGGTATGAAAGAGAAACACCTTAGTACCATTTTGGTACAAGGTCACATGTCTTCATTCTGATCTATCAACACGTGTCATTGGGGACCAGCCTTCTTATCTTCATCTTCCCGCCCATATTTGACTTACAAAACAGATGGTGAGTCATTGAACTTATCTTTTAACTAGAAGATAATTGATGGTCGTTGAGAGCTCACTGACGAAGTCACTCGCCGAGTCTTTCAGCGAATCCATGACTCAACAGTTAAAATAAAGTAATTCAAATGAAAGGGGGGTTTTTGTGACCGAATTGTCACGTTGCAAAAATAAAAGTAAATGAATTAAATCCGGTATGACCGGGGCAGGATTCGTCGGAAGACGAAAGTAAAAATGATTTTGTAACAATAATATTAAATTGACCCTATGACATGTCCACTACCCAAGCGGGTGCTGAGAAATTTAGCTACTCATAATGAAAAGGGAAAAACAAACAATAATATATGAAAACATATTGTACCGAATGTTGAAATCGATTCAAGAATGATTAATAATAATGAAATAAATCTCCAATCGTGTTCTTGATCTTCAAAGATGATTCTCTGATGAAAAACCCTCTCAAAAGCTCTTAAATTCGACTGAAGTACCAAAGTTAGGGTTTTAGAATGTTAATGCAAGCTATTTATACTCTCCAAAATTTTGCAGAATTCGACCCCCATTGCGGCGCAACTAGGCAAGTTGCGGCGCAATGGGGTTTGACTTGCGTTGATTTTGACTTTCGTTGACTCGTGGCTGGCTGGGACTTGAATGCGTTGCGCCGCAACTAGCTAAGTTGCGGCGCAATGGGTTTTGACTTGCGTTGATTTTGACTTTCGTTGACTCGTGGCTGGCTGGACTTGAATGCGTTGCGCCGCAACTAGCTAAGTTGCGGCGCAATGGGTCTTTGACTTGCGTTGACTTTGACTTTCGTTGACTCGTGGCTGGCTGGAACTTGAATGCGTTGCGCCGCAACTAGCTAAGTTGCGGCGCAATGGGTCTTTGACTTGCGTTGACTTTGACTTTCGTTGACTCGTGGCTGGCTGGAACTTGAATGCGTTGCGCCGCAACTAGCTAAGTTGCGGCGCAATGGGTCTTTGACTTGCGTTGACTTTGACTTTCGTTGACTCGTGGCTGGCTGGAACTTGAATGCGTTGCGCCGCAACTAGCTAAGTTGCGGCGCAATGGGGTTTGACTTGCGTTGATTTTGACTTTCGTTGACTCGTGGCTGGCTGGGACTTGAATGCGTTGCGCCGCAACTAGCTAAGTTGCGGCGCAATGGGGTTTGACTTGCGTTGATTTTGACTTTCGTTGACTCGTGGCTGGCTGGGACTTGAATGCGTTGCGCCGCAACTAGCTAAGTTGCGGCGCAATGGGTCTTTGACTTGCGTTGACTTTGACTTTCGTTGACTCGTGGCTGGCTGGAACTTGAATGCGTTGCGCCGCAACTAGCTAAGTTGCGGCGCAATGGGGTTTGACTTGCGTTGATTTTGACTTTCGTTGACTCGTGGCTGGCTGGGACTTGAATGCGTTGCGCCGCAACTAGCTAAGTTGCGGCGCAATGGGTCTTTGACTTGCGTTGACTTTGACTTTCGTTGACTCGTGGCTGGCTGGAACTTGAATGCGTTGCGCCGCAACTAGCTAAGTTGCGGCGCAATGGGTCTTTGACTTGCGTTGACTTTGACTTTCGTTGACTCGTGGCTGGCTGGAACTTGAATGCGTTGCGCCGCAACTAGCTAAGTTGCGGCGCAATGGGGTTTGACTTGCGTTGATTTTGACTTTCGTTGACTCGTGGCTGGCTGGGACTTGAATGCGTTGCGCCGCAACTAGCTAAGTTGCGGCGCAATGGGGTTTGACTTGCGTTGATTTTGACTTTCGTTGACTCGTGGCTGGCTGGGACTTGAATGCGTTGCGCCGCAACTAGCTAAGTTGCGGCGCAATGGGGTTTGACTTGCGTTGATTTTGACTTTCGTTGACTCGTGGCTGGCTGGGACTTGAATGCGTTGCGCCGCAACTAGCTAAGTTGCGGCGCAATGGGGTTTGACTTGCGTTGATTTTGACTTTCGTTGACTCGTGGCTGGCTGGGACTTGAATGCGTTGCGCCGCAACTAGCTAAGTTGCGGCGCAATGGGGTTTGACTTGCGTTGATTTTGACTTTCGTTGACTCGTGGCTGGCTGGGACTTGAATGCGTTGCGCCGCAACTAGCTAAGTTGCGGCGCAATGCTTTGTTTGCCAGCTTTGACTTTTGTTGACCAGCTACAATCTCTATCCTAATGCTTCGGAAATCATCCGTTAGCACTTATTTCACCTCAAGAATGTCGTTTTCTCCAGAATTACGCTCAAGTAGCTGTTATTTCCCTGAAACACTAACAAGTACCATAAACGCACCAAATGTATACTAAAACGACTCATAAACCATGCAAAATCAACTACATTCATTGTGGGAAATGGGTATAAAATACGACACATCAAATCCCCCCACACTTAAGCATTGTTTGTCCTCAAGCAATTTCCAAACTGAAAAACAAATATTACCTTGGTACATAATGGAAACCACATTTCAGTAATAAAAAAGAAGCTCAACCATAATCAAAAATGAGAATAGATGGTTAGGCAGTTTTAATCTTAAATGAAACCGGAATGTTTGACAATATTCGACTGATATACAAGCCCTAATAACACGACTAAGTACAAAAGAAACGAATCAGTGATATCTCGTCTATCTTACTCGAACTAACTTACTTTTGGGGTTGAATATTTGAATAATCACTCAAAGCCTAGTCGTAATGCATAATCTTTTAACCACAGGCTTGTACTAGGTTCGTTCCTTCACCACCATGGCGCAAGCACCACAGCGTTAATCAGAAGAGGACTTTAAGGGTTGTAATGAACTCTGAGGCTAAACAGGGTATTTAAAAGGGTATGGAAATTTAGGTAAGCAAATGGTGTTAAAAAGAAAATAACACAATATTTAACAAAGTTTTACATAATAGTCTAATCCATTAAATCCCATGTCATCAGTTGCCAACGGTCCAAAACCCGAGAAGCTGTCCAGACAATATCCCCAATAGACGATTAAAAACCGACACCATTGTGGTGTATGACATTAAACAACTCAATCAACCAAATACCAACCATGCTGGCTTAAACAAACGTGCCAACCCACAAATAACAACTTAAAATTATAGCATTCCAAGATCCTTTTGTTGGTGAAATTGTACCAACTTACAAAAATGATTTGACCAAAAGTGAGAAATACCAACTGACAGCCCAAGCTCTTTTTCATTTTTTTCTATTTTTTCTGTTCTTTTATTCCTTTTTTTTGTGAGCTACTTTTACTCTGACTAATTGGTATTCTCATAATAATGTTGAAACAGTGACAAATCATATACTCATATGCTCAAATGAACGATCCAGACTTTATCCAAACAAACATGACTAAATCAATCTATTCCCAGTAACCGAGAATATCCCAACCCGACATAAAGGACAACCCCAAACCATCCACTAGCATAGGCAACCAATGACCCACCAGGACTTCGACTATCGGTATGGCTAGGAAAAGGTGTATATTAAGGGTGGATTTAATAACAAAGAACAGGCTAGTGACAACAAGTTTTCTATTGTTTCTTGCACTAAAAGTGAGTGCAACATAAAGGTTTTAACAGGTGGTTCACTAACCAGTGTAGTTAGCTACTAAGCACATTAACAAAACATGCACATAACAATTACTTTACGAAACAAAGGGTGAACATACAAAGAACAAATGGTTTTATCCTAAATTTGCCTCTTCTGATAAATAACACGGAACGATCAACCAGGACAAGTTCTAGAATCAACGCAATCACCGGCACACTCATAGCAAATGAAATAATCCGGAAATGGAAAATCAACCTCAAACTTGCACATCACGTTCAGAGCTCAAAATAGAACCCTTACTCTTGGATAAATCCAAAAGCCTATGAGAGGGACAAATTTACAAGGCTAATAATTCCAAAACCGTAAACACCTAGCATACTAGCAATGAATCAATAATCTCAATTTGGGTGTTTTGGTGCTATAAGCGTGCTAGTCATATTATTAATCCAGAAGGGATTGCCTAATTAATCAGTCAAAACACATTCCACATATTAAACTTTGTACCAAGGGTGTAGTCAAATTGCTCATTAATATCTATAATTAGGTGACAAAAGCAATTAACTACAAGGACAAGCATGCAAAAGTTTTAAAATCCTCTAAAAATACCCGACTTTTTCCTATTTACCCCCCCCCCCCCACACTTGAGTTGGACAATGCCCTCAATGTCCAATAAACTAAGGAAAACTTACGGGAAATAGGGGAAAGTAAACAAAAACAAAATCAAGAACAAGAAAAACTTGCCGGGTATGACGGTGTTCCATGCGTGAATGATGCCAACAAGAATATGGGCGCTGAACTTACTGCCAGCATATGCATATGACAAACTTGCTATCCAACATGAACACACAATTAAAAGCCAACATATATATCATAAAGCATGCAACATTCTAATCCTACTTATTCAAACGGAAATGGAAAATAAAATACGATGTTCCATCACCCCGTAGGGTGGATACAAACCAAACGAATAAAAATAAAGAAAAGTACGGAAATGAAAATTGTTCAAACAAATAGTACAAGCCATCATAACCAATAGACGGCAGCATCATCATCCCATAGCACATCACTGAGGTAGGTGGGGATAGCCAGGCATAGGCCCTGTATCAAAAAATGATCCAACCACCTGCTCAGCAAACGATGGCTCTGCCGAACCTGACCCTCCAGCATCCATACCAGCCTGCGTACCTGCAAAAGTGCCAAAACTAACAGGGTTATCTGGACCCCTTCCCCCAAGATCATGGGAAGGAGCAACCTCAAACTGACGCTCTGGTGGAAAGAAGAAACCACCACCACCCCAGTGCTCAGGAATGAATATGCTCGGAGGATGATAATCTGGAATAGGCTCAGGTCGCTGGAACTCCACACCCCGATACCGGGCCTCCCACATCGGCTGATAACGCTGCTGATCATGCATCACACGCCCGACACCCGAACCAACCCATCTAAAATCACTATCCATCCTAGTCTGGAACTGCTGCTGAGATTGCCACATGCTATTGACAATGGCCTCAAGTGTAGAAAAGTCCCATGTACCTGCAGGGGCGGTAGAAGAAGATGTCCCAGCAGTAGGATTAGTGGTGGCACGACGCTTAGTACGTCGCGCGGGCTCAGGTGGCTGCTCAGGTGCTTCAGCCATCTCCTCGTCATCATCATCATCCTCCTCCTCGCCTTCAGAGGCGGCATCACCAAAAGGAATCAACTCAGGTATATCATTCTTATGCTTCATAGGGCGAAGCAAGCCAAAACGGTGCAAATCATTATAAGTAAAAGCCTTCATCGGCTTCCAGTTTAAGTTCACCGTAGTATTCGCCCTATCATCCTCCAACTGAAAATACTTGACCATTTTTGTGATGAAATGGCCACACACCAACCCCCTATCACGCGCCCCTTTTTGGCCCATGTGTTTTGCGAGCACATAGGGGGCACAAGCAGTCCTGTAATGATCCAACTCCTGAAAGATCCTCAACAACCACAAATCATCCATATATAACTTATCCGGGTGATTAGTTCGCTGGACAAAGAAAAACACTAACATCTTATGGAATAATCTCAAAATGTGCGACTGAATTGTATTCGCCCCACAAGCTCCTTTCCAAGGTTTACCCCCTGAAATACGAGAGTAAAAATCCCGATGATCACCCGAATCTCGATGGAAACCAGAAGTAGTCCTAACAGCCATAACCAAAAGACTTTCAAAAGCAGGATCATCCAACATCTCCTGAGTGTACATACCCGTACACAACCCAAACTCAGCAATAGTCAAGTGTCTATTAACACCCCCACAACGAAAGAAAATCACTTTATCAGCAAACACATCCTTAGCAGTATCTATATGCTCAACAGAAATAGTGGAGTACACCTCCAGACACCACTCCTTACAAACCGACTCCCTATTTCGAAAGATATCAAACCACATAGTAAATTCTTTCTCAATAAGATTACCATCAGCATCATTTGCCCTACCCATGAGGCGCATATACCTACTTATGTCCTCACGAACATTTAGCACATCTAACATATTCCTCTCCATAAACCTTGGTTCAATAATGTCCTTATGAATTAGAGTGGCCAACCTGTTAGTATACTCAACCTTAGCCGCGGGTGAAGCATGAGGAAATCGAAGCCAAGAGTGGGCTGGAACGCCCATAGCAACGGCCTCATCAGTAAGACCAGTCTCAGCAGGTGCAGCAGCAGTTGAGGCTCTAGCTTTGCCTCTTCCTCCACGGCTAGAACTTGCGGGTTCCTACACATACAAGAAACCATTAAAACATTCAAACCCCATTGAACATATTTATATATAAGCATAAACCAGGCAGGGCTGAAACTGGTATCATTGCAGCGCAACTAGTGGAGTTGCGGCGCAACTAAATTGTCTACTTTCAGGTTGCGGCGCAACAGGAAGTTGCGGCACAATGCCCTGGTTTCTGGGTCAGGATCGAGCAGGGGCAACAACAAAACCATAAATTTCCCTGTTCCTTTTCATCCCCACGTCTCATTCTTTCCGCTTCTCGACTCCTGTCCCTGACTGGGAAACATATATTTCCGTTGCTTCGTTCTCTCGCTTCACGACCCGTTATCCCACCTCCCACCTCCGATACCACCCGCTCCAGGTTTCTGGGTCAGGATCGAGCAGGGGCAACAACAAAACCTCAAATTTCCACAAAACTTAAATTCTTTCACAAATCACTTAGGGTTTATCAAGCAATCAAAACAACCTACATTCCCCTTAAATAAATTCCATTAACATAATGCCATAAAAGCTACTCATCAAAGTACCCAAAAATTAACCCAACCCTCATTGTTCTTACCAATTAATCTCAGATTCGAAGGTAAACAAGCAATTTGAGCACACATCTATATAAATTCGAATTGAAAGAGAGAAAATCAACCAATTTGAACCAATGAGAGATTGAGAGAAGATACATACCTTTCCTTGTCTAGTCATGGTAATGGAGAATAAAGATTAAGATGAGAAAGATGAAAAATTGAAAGAAAATATAGAAGGGAGAGGGTGGATCGGCTAGGGAACTTTAGAGAGAGAAGGGAGGCTCAATAATTGTTAAGTGTGTGTGTGTGAAACAAAGCCCCCGATCCCCTTTTAAAATCTATTGACCCGGGTTGCGGCGCAACCCCACTCGTTGCGGCGCAATGCCATTATTTTATTAATTTCCGATTTTTTTATTTTTATTTTTTTTTATATATTTTCTGATTTTCTGAAAAACAATACTCATTGCGGCGCAATAACCTAATTGCGGCGCAACTGAAATGCAGAAAGTCAAGTTGCGGCACAATAGAATTAATTGCGGCGCAACTAGACCTCCCCCCACACTTACCTTGGTATTTCCATGGAAATGACTTACCGGCTTGCGTGAGAAAGACTCCAACCTGCAAATCTTATTAAAAACACATTACCAATACAAAAATAAACAAAATGATTGAAAACAAGAAAAACAAGAAACACGGGTTGCCTCCCGCGAAGCGCTTAATTTATTTACGAGTCTTTAGCTCGACTCCAAGTCCTTTGAGTTTTACTTGTTGATGGCATAAAAGCCAATCTCGAACACCTCCGCATTCTCTTCATCTTCTTCATGGTAATGCTTCAAGCGGTGTCCATTTACAATAAAACTATTATTCGGGCCAATCAACTCCACATATCCGGATGCATAACTCTTTTTCACAACATATGGTCCTGTCCATTTTGAATTGAGCTTTGGTGCCTTGAGTTTGTACTTTGACTGAAACAAAAGTACTTTGTCACCGGCTTTAAACTCCTTTCTCTTGATCTTGCTATCATGCCAAGCTTTTGTACGTTCCTTGTAAAGCATGGAACTGTCATAAGCTTGCAACCTCATCTCATCCAACTCGTGCAACTGCAAAACCCTTTTCTCACCTGCCAAGATTAAATCCATATTGCAATTTTGCAAAGCCCAATAGGCTTTGTGTTCAATCTCAACCGGGAGATGACAAGTTTTACCATAAAGAAGCTTATAAGGGGTAGTACCAATCGGCGTCTTGTAGGCGGTTCTAAACGCCCACAAGGCATCATCAAGCTTCTTAGCCCATATCTTGGGGTTATCATGCACGGTCTTTTCAAGAATACGCTTCAAAGCCCTATTGGTGTTTTCCACTTGGCCGCTTGTTTGAGGGTGATAAGAAGTGGAGAACCTATGGGTCACTCCATACTTCCGTAAAACCTTAGCAAGCTGGTGATTCGCGAAATGTGTCCCGCGATCACTTATTAAGGCCTTTGGTACACCAAATCGACTAAATAACTTTTTCAAAAATTCAATTACCACCTTAGCATCATTAGTCTGGAGGGCTTTAGCCTCGGCCCATTTGGACACATAATCAACGGCTACCAAAATATAAAGAAACTTATTCGATGGAGGAAAAGGACCCATAAAATCAATCCCCCATACATCAAAAACCTCACATACCTGAATCATTTGTTGAGGCATTTCGTCTCTTTTAGTAAGATTACCTTGGCGCTGACAAGCATCACACACTTCCACCAAGGTCATAGCTTCCTTGAATATGGTTGGCCAGTAGAATCCCGCATCGAAAACCTTCTTACCGGTTACAGACGGTCCATAATGACCACCGGTAGGTCCATAGTGGCACGCATCCAAAATCTTCCGGGTTTCAGCACCGGACACACATCTCCTGATCATCCCATCTGCACACATTCTAAACAAATATGGTTCTTCCCAAAAGTAATGTTTAATCTCAGAAAAGAATTTCTTTTTCTGTTGATAAGACATTTCTTTGGGAATGACACCTGCAGAAAGATAGTTAGCAATGTCTGCATACCATGAGGTTTCCTCAACATCCACCTGCATCAAATACTCGTCAGGAAATGCATCATCAATATCATGCTCTTTCAACTCCTCAAGGTGAGGGTTTTCGAGCCTACTTAGATGGTCGGCTGCCACATTCTCAGCCCCTTTCTTGTCTTTAATCTCAATGTCGAATTCTTGCAAAAGCAAGACCCAACGAATAAGACGAGGCTTGGCATCTTGTTTCGAGAACAAGTACCTCAGGGCAGAATGGTCCGTGTAAACAATAGTCTTGTTGAGAACTAAGTAGGGACGAAATTTGTCAAAAGCATAAACCACAGCCAACAACTCTTTCTTGGTCACTGTATAGTTTTGTTGGGCCGGATTAAGGGTCTTGCTAGCATAGGAAATAGGGCGGAAATGTTTATCCTCCCTTTGGCCTAACACGGCCCCTAAAGCAAAGTCGCTAGCATCACACATTAACTCAAAGGGTAATGACCAATCGGGTGTAGACATGATAGATGCATTGGTCAATTTGTCTTTAAGTGAGTTAAATGCATCAAGACACTCTTTATCAAAATTGAATGGGACATCCTTTTCCAACAACTTGGTCATCGGCCGGGTGATTTTGAAAAATCTTTTATAAACCGACGGTAGAACCCGGCGTGACCCAAAAAGCTTCTAACCGATTTTACATTAGTGGGCAGAGGTAATTTAGCTATAACATCTAGTTTGGCTCTATCAATCTCTAATCCCGCCTTAGAAACTTTGTGTCCCAACACAATCCCCTCTTTTCACCATAAAATGACATTTTTCCCAGTTCAAAACCAAGTGTGCCCTTTCACACCTTTCAAGCATTTTATCAAGACTATTAAGACAACTCTCAAAAGAACTACCAAATACCGAAAAGTTCATCCATGAAAACTTCCATGGAAGTTTCGATCATGTCTTGAAATATTGCAATCATACATCTTTGAAAAGTTCCAGGGGCATTGCAAAGACCAAATGGCATTCTCCTATAAGCATAAGTGCCATAGGGACAAGTGAAGGTGGTCTTTTCTTGGTCCTTAGGGTCAATGGGTATTTGGAAGTACCCGGAGAACCCATCCAAAAAGCAAAAATACTCGTTACCGGTGAGCCGTTCGAGCATTTGATCAATAAAGGGCAAGGGAAAATGGTCTTTGCGGGTAGCATCATTTAACTTCCGATAGTCAATACACACCCTCCATCCCGTGACAGTCCTAGTGGGAACCAATTCATTTTTATCATTTAAAACTACAGTCATCCCACCTTTCTTCGGCACACAATGCACCGGACTTACCCATGAACTATCCGAGATGGGGAATATGATTCCCGCATCAAGCAATTTGATTATCTCTTTTTTAACCACATCTTTCATATTTGGATTCAACCTACGTTGTCTTTGCACAACCGGTTTAAAATTATCAATAAAGTTTATGGTGTGTTTGCAAAATTCTGGACTTATACCCGGTATATCGGAAATTTTCCATGCAAAGGCCTTTTTATGGGCCTTAAGGACGGTCATAAGTCTAGATTTCTCGTCCTCCAACAATGAGGACGAGATGACAACGGGTAAAAGAGATGTACCTTCTAAATATGCATATTCAAGATGATCCGGAAGCGGCTTAAGCTCCAAGTCGGTAGGAGGATTCTCTACCGATGTTAGCACCCATGTGCTTTTACTAGCCGTTATTTCTTTAAATGTTTCATCCTCCGGAGGAGTTTCATCGATACTTAAAGCCATTATCTCTTGAACCATCTCTCCAACCAACTCTTGCTCTTCTCCACTACAAGCAAGCATCGCTTCTCCCTCTTCCATATCCAAGAAATCCATAAGCTCCTTCTCCAAAGCATCTTCTTTTTCAATCACATCTATCCTGAAACAAGTATCATCAGAAGAGTAAGGATGTTTAAGTGCTCTATCAACATTAAAGATAACTCGGTCATCACCGACCCCTAAGAAAATCTCCTTAGCCTTAACCCGGATGATAGCATCCGCGGTGTTCAGAAATGGGCGACCAAGAATGAGAGGGACTTTGGCATCCGCCTCCATCTCGAGAATAACAAAGTCGACCGGGAATATCATATGCCCTACCTTAATTTGCAAATTTTCCGCTATCCCCATGGGATATTGGAAAGAACGATCCGCGAGCCTAATGCTCATGCGGGTAGGGGTCAACTCTCCTAAAGACAACTTTCTATAAACAGAATAGGGCATCAAATTAATACTGGCCCCTAGATCGGCCAATGCCTCACACAAATATGCACCAAAAGAACAAGCAATTAGAAAACTCTCTGGATCTTCCAACTTGGGAGGAATCTGATTCTGGATAATTGCTGAACATTCGGCACTCATAACTGCAGTCTTTGCTTCTTCCAGCTTCTTCTTATCACTGATGAGCTCCTTGAGAAACTTAGCATAATTGGGCATCCCTGCAATAAGATCAACTAAAGGAACAGTTATATTCACAGATTGAATAAGATCAACAAATTTCTTAAAATGTTCCTTAATCTTCTCTTTCCTCAACCGTTGAGGAAATGGGATCTTCGGTTGATAGGGCTTCACCATCGGCTTCTCAGCGGGTTTGGATGGAACGGCGGTGTCGGCACGGCTGGGGTCGGCTCCATCTCAATCTCGTCATCTACAGTCTCATCAGCTTCATTAACCTGCACAAGTGGGGTAGAATCATCTGGCAAAGGATTTACAGAATTATAAGTCTTACCTGCCCTCGTAGTGATTGCATTCACTTGCTCATTTCGAGCATTAGGAGGGGTGTACTTCTGCCCTGATCCTTGATTGCTTGACTGAGGCTTGGGATTCTGCTGAGTATTACTCGGTAAAGTACCGGGTGGTCTGTTGGAATTTCCTAGCCTTTCAATCCTTCCTTCTAAGTCTTTAATTGTGGCTTGATGATTCTTTGCCCCTTGATCCAGCTTGTGCCCGATTCCATCCAATCGAGTAGTTAAAGCATCCAACACAGAACTCACCTTCTTAGACTCTTCTGCAATATGTTCATTAGTTGCCTTTTGGGCACCAATAAAGTCCTTCACTATCTCTCTGAGTTCTGAATCCGCGCCTCGCTGATTGTTGAACCTACTAAACCTGTTACCAACAAAACCAGAATTGTTAGTATTATAGGAAGAAGAGGAAGGATAAGAACTACCTGATGGCCGGTTTTGATAACCGGTGTTTTGGTTGAAGTTCCCCTGTGGTTGGTTCTGAACATAGTTAACATCTTGAGATGGTTTTTCGGGGCAATCCTCAGTGTAGTGTAAATCCCCACAATAATCACAACCATCAGCCATAACCTATACATGTAACATCCGTGAGTTTTGACCCGTTGACTTTTCGTGTAATATGACTAACAATTTAAGTTAATGAATTATTTGGGTCGTTTTGTGAATTAAATGACAATGTGTTATACTCGGGTCGATATTATGTTTAGATCGGTGTTCAAATGTGTAACGATTGTAAATTGGCTAGTGAAGAGAAACGGGTCGGTCCGTGGGTAGTCCATGACCCACCAGCCACCAATGACCCATCCCCCCCCCCTTATCTCTTTCTTCCCATTTCATTTCTATCTATCTATCTCTTTCTCTCTTTCTCTCAAAAGCAAAGCAAGACCAAACCATCTTCTCTCTTCATTTCTCTAGCATCATTTGGCGTTGTGGAACTAGTTTAACTCGAGAATCATCATCGTCTTCATCTCTTTGTCACCATATCGAAGAATCAAAGTCATAGTGCAAGGTTTATCCATTTTGACCTAATTTCGGGTTCTAGCTCAAGGAGGAGTTTTGGTAAGCCTAATTCATCTTATTTGTACCTACTTATGTTTGTTTATGCATTTCTAGTCATCTTGAAAGTTTGCAAGTCCTAAATCGGCTTAAATCTTGATTTGGGTCAAACTAGGGTTTAATTAGGGTTTGAAGGGTTTGGATGTGATTTTGATGTTTTGAATCGAAACTAAGATAGGGGTTATGTTTATTTATGTTAAAACATGTTTGTTTAAGCTTCAAAATGGGTCTTGGATCATCGCTAGTCGATTTGGGGGTCGAAAATGGGGTTTGGGTGAAGTTGGATCGCATTTTGTACTCAAAAATCTCCAGGTCTGAGCCCAGTCGCGCCGCGAGCTCCTGCTCCTCGCGCCGCGAGCCCGTGTCCAGTCGAAGTCAGTGACTTTCTCGCGTCCCGCCTCGCGCCGCGAGCTTTCCTGCTCCTCACGCCGCGAGCTCCTTCTCCTCGCGCCGCGAGTTTCACCTGTTTTGCACATCAGTTTTCAAACGTTAATAACTTTTGATCCGTAAGTCCAAATAAGTCATATGACCTATCGTTGGAATCGTAAGAGAGTCTAGTTTCACGTAGTAACTTATTTTTGTATGAATCTTCGTGCATTTCTAAAAATGGCAAGTCAAAGTGTTATGCTTCACACTCGGTAATGTTAAGAAAGTAATTGTGGGTTCGTGACTCAACTTAAACCTAAGGAACCAACTTGTTTCTGATTATAAAGTTGACAGTATGATATATGGCATGCTTTGATAGGTTGTGAACACATGGGACCCAATACTCGCTATTAATCTTTCATTTACTCGACTTAAGCTTCTTTGCCGATCAAGGTGAGTTCGTAGCTCCCTACTCAATAGAGATTCGGGCTGAAAGTGTACATATACGTGTTGTTTGTTTGGTTGGTTGACTTGATTGTGTGTCTAGTTGATTCTCGATTAATTGTCGTTTGGTAGACGGTTTTGGATTGATCGTGTGATGGTTTACGATTTTGTTGCGATATTGTAACTCTTTAGGATAGAAGTACATACATAGAGGTCGGCTTTACTTTCAAAGGATTTTAGGTGTGGTGGGAAGGCTGCGGACAACCCTATACATAAGCATCTAGAACCTAATGAAAGTAAAACCCTCCGAAGTGGATGTACGCATTGTTTAGAGGAATTGATGGATGTTGAGAATGTGTTGGATATTCATATACGCTTTGTTATACTTGACTTGTGCGGTGCACACTCAAACATATTTTTATTGTTGCATTGGTGACGTTATTGATACGCATTTGATATACATTATGGTATTACATACGTATGATACATGATCTGACGTTAATAATTCGCGTACTCATTTGTTATACGCGGTTGCTTTACACCTTATGATCTTGTAGTGAATTGATACTGTGATTTGTAATGTTGTGCATACATGGAAGACGATGATACCTTTAATGAGTTGTAGATGTGGTGGGAAGGCTGCGGGTGACCCTATATATAAGCATCTATGATTCCTTAAAAGTAAAGTCGTATGAAATGTATGTGCAATGTAGTTATGATTGATTTTAGTAGAGGATTGCGATATATATATATATATATATTATTATTATTGTTATTATTATTATTACTATATTAGGATAGACGTACATACATGGAAGTCGGTTATGCCTTCATTGGGTTCTAGATGTGGTGGGAAGGCTGCGGGTGACCCTATATATAAGCATCTAGGATTCGAAGAAAGTAGAATCCTCCTAAGTGTAGGTACGTATAGTTTACTTTAGTTTGATGTTTGATGATTGATGGACTTGTGATGTATGGATGTTGTGTGTCTATCCCACTGAAGAGGATATGACTTATGTTGTGTGTCTATCCCACTGAAGAGGATATGACTTATGTTGTGTGTCTATCCCACTGAAGAGGATATGACTTATGTTGTGTGTCTATCCCACTGAAGAGGATATGACTTATGTTGTGTGTCTATCCCACTGAAGAGGATATGACTTATGTTGTGTGTCTATCCCACTGAAGAGGATATGACTTATGTTGTGTATCTATCCCACTGAAGAGGATATGACTTATGTTGTGTATCAATCCCACTGAAGAGGATATGATACCTGTTTTGAATTGATGTTATGTACGTTACTTGGGTATAATGTTTATTACGCGTTTTATTTGTTGTGTATAATCTTGTGGTGGATGTTGTTGTGTTGTTCTTAGAGGCTCACTGTAAGTCATGTTTTGCCTCTACTCGTATATTATGATTGTTGTCGATGGTTCCTTATGGACCATTACTGCGAACTCACCAACCTTGTGTTGACTATGCTTAGTACACTTTTCAGGTAACCAGGTTATCCAGGACGTGGAGTTTGATTGTTCGCTTGCTGTTGAACCCGGACTGGACTTATATGGATCAAGGATCCATTTGCCTTATGTTGCATTGTACTTAGGATTGATAGCATTCTTTCAATGTCGTTTTGTAAACCTTGACGATTACTTGCTTCTGTTATATTTTGATACTTGTTTCTTTTATTGTATGGATTCACTGAATCCTTTATTTGCATTTAGATCATGTTCTACACTAATTCCACCTTGTGCTATATGATTTCCGTGATATTCTGAGCCTTGGCTTGGGGTGTACAGAATGGTGGCCCATGCGTGGTCGTAGAGAATTAGGCGGTTTGACCTAGACTACGGCTTAAGTTAAAACTCTTCATATAGCATGCATGGTTAGGAAATTTGTGTGCAACGTGAATTCTGTGAACCCTAGAAAGTGTATATTGTGAGTTCGTAGTTAAGACCACTTATGTGCTGGCTTGAATTCAACGTGATGAATGTGGAATGGGTACAATGTGGTTAATGTGTGCAATTGATCGAAATGGATTGTCATTGTTATGGATTGTTGCTACTGATTGATGTTTGTTGGATGCTTTAGAGCAAAATGAAGTTATGTTATTAACTTAGTATAATATTGTGGCAACCCTAAAAGAACCCGATCAACTCTTTTATGGTCGCCCAACATTATAACAAGTTAATGACATCATGGATTGCGCATGCATGGCTTAGAGTATAATAAGGAACCGATATGCTTAATGGAAGTTGATTGGGTGGAGGGTTAGCCGTTGGTACACCCTGTATACATACCTGGTCAATAACTAGAAAGCATATCGAATTCGGATTATACCTTGAACCATTCGTGTTAGTTGCTTGGCTTAGTGTATAATAGGGAACCGATATGCTTAATGGAAGTTGATTGGGTGGAGGGTTAGCCGTTGGTACACCCTGTATACATACCTGGTCAATAACTAGAGAGCATATCGAATTCAGATTATACTTAACCCATTTGTGTTAATTGTTTGATTTTATGATGTATTGAGCATGATTACTTGAGTTAATAATGAACAATTGTAATGAAGTTGACATGATAATATGCTAAGTAACAATCTCATAGGATTCTAGCACTCTTGCCTTAGCTTAATGATATGAAATGAGTATGTGGTATCGGTATGAGAGCATTGACTACTTGTGTGACTAACATGTGAGCATTTGAGACTAACTCTCGGGTCAACGTGTCACTTGCTTTATAGAAATGGTGAGACCAAGAAGAACCGGAACGAACTATAGGGCTGAACCGGAAGAACCTCAACCGGAAGTACAAGGAGGTAGAGGTAGGGGCCGTGGTAGGGGCCGTGGTAGAGGTCGTGGTAGAGGCCAAGGAAGGGGTCGTGGTGAGGTCCCTGAGCCAAACATGGCTGAAGTGATCACTCAAACGATCGCCAATATCATGCCAACCATTATTGCTCAAGTCACGGCAAATCTTGGGCACAACAATGGGCCTCAAAACAACGAAGCCCCAGAAAATATGAATAATGAAAATGCTCAACCTCATGCCGTAGAGGGTGAAGAAGAGGGACCAGTGGAAATTAATATCGGAATGCCCATGAATAATCAATATGGTGGATACCGTCAAGGATGTATATTTAAAGACTTTAAAAGTTGTGGGGCACCGGAGTTTGATGGAAAAGGTGGTCCCACGGAATGTATAAGGTGGTTTGAGGCGATCGAGGCGGTGATTGAAAGGAGTCATTGCACCTATGATGACCGGATTTCTTATGCATCCGGTATGTTTAGACATGACGCTTTGAGTTGGTGGAACCAAGAGATAACGTTGGGGCGGACTTATAACTTGGAGTGGATTGACTTCAAGAACAAAGTGAAGGCAAAGTTTTGTCCTCCCTATGAACTACAAAATTTGACCATTGAATTTGTTAATCTCAACATGGAGGGAGCCGATTACAAGAACTATGTTAGACGATTTCAGGAGCTGTCTACCCTCATTCCTCATTTGGTGGGTTCCGAGACCCAAGCCACCGAAAAGTTTGTGTTGGGCTTGAATCCCCAAGTCCGATCTTATGTGAATTCCAACATGCCTACTACTTTGGCCGATGCTGTTAACCAAGCCGGGAGTGTGACTGAAGACTTGTTGAGAGGCGGTGTTTTAAGTAACTCCTCAACAAACAAGAGAAAGGAAGTGGGAGAATCAAGTGGGGTAAAGAAAATGGGAAGGTTTAATCCCAAAGATGCTAATAGGGGTAGAGTGATGGCGGCGATGGGACCGGTGAAGAAAGCTTATGCAGGACCTCACCCATTATGTGAAAGATGCAACAGTCACCACCCCACCAACGTTCAATGCAGGGCGTGTTTTAATTGCAACCAAGTTGGACACATGTCCAAGAATTGTAGAGCACCGAAAGCGGCGCCATTGAATGTAGTACCCCTTCAAACCATTCATCCTCAAGGCAACTTTCCATGGGGTACGTGCTTTAAATGTGGAAGCCCTGATCACTACCGGAATAATTGTCCACAATGGATTGGACAACAAGTTGAAGTGGCGGTCCATCCGAATCAACTCCAAATTACCGGGCCGAATCAAAACCGTGGCCAACAAGGCCATCAAGTTCATCCTCGTGGCCGAGCTTTTGCGGGAATTGGCAATGGAGGCCAAAATGATCCAAACGTTGGTTAAGGTACCTTTCTCTTAACGGCCATTATATTATGGCGCTATTCGATATTGGAACAGAATATGATCTCATTTATCCTAACGTTACTCCTTTGGGTTACATTCGTTCGTGTGTTTTGGAATTATATGTTTAAAATTTTTGGATGTTTAGCGACTCTCTGACTAAATTCAATCAAATACCCCGTGCATGTATCTTGACTCTAGAAGACGACAAACTCTTCACGTACTTTATGATCTATGATATTAAGGTTCCTGGCGATAAAGTGAGTAAAATCTGAATGCAACGGTTAATATGATTCTTAATTGTGTAGTAGGGTTACTAATGTAAAAATATCTAACGGTAGGGTTTTTAGGGTTTCATGTACATCTTCCAACTTAAAGGTCCTTAGAACTACCATCTCAAGAATCTGAAAACTAACGTCGTCTCTTTTAATCTTGAGTCTTCCGAACGATTTCTGGGTGACTACCGGGCTTGTCCCATCTGGATAGCTTAAATTTCGTATATGCTTAACTACTTAACATCGCGCGCGTGGTCAAAACCCTTATAGACCTCTGAGATGCGAATAAGCTCGTAGTGAAAGACCGGGAGGGAGATTCGAAGGAAAACAAATTGTAATGGATTTCACCATGAAGTCGCCGACGACAAGGAGTGGTCACTATACGACGAAACCGATAAAATCTGACAACTTGACACATTAGTATGTAGAAGAAATGGTGTAAGTGCACAGAGATTCGATTTCTATCATTTCAGCTAAAGAAAGTCGCTTAACTCCAATTCAGGGAGCCATTCAACGAGCAACGGGTACTCATACCGACTTGAGACTTGATCACATGTGAAGAAAATGTGCTTACGACCATGGCGGAAATCTTGTGCAATGACGGGTGTTACGCGAGTATTCGAATGTCATTGACCGAAGCGCTGGGTAGCAGAGGTGTTACTCTCCACTAGATGAGCCAATAATCGGAGAAAGCCAACGTAGAGGGCTGGGAATAGTAATTGGAATGACAAGAACAACTTCTCAAACTAAGAAGATAGCAACTAGCTTGCATGCTACGAAGGAAGTGGGTCGATGTGTGATGGAGACCGTTAGAGTTGAGACCTAAGTACCCACATTTGTCTAACTATTAGTGTTTTGTTGAATTTCGGGACGAAATTCTTTCAACGGGGGAATAATGTAACATCCGTGAGTTTTGACCCGTTGACTTTTCGTGTAATATGACTAACAATTTAAGTTAATGAATTATTTGGGTCGTTTTGTGAATTAAATGACAATGTGTTATACTCGGGTCGATATTATGTTTAGATCGGTGTTCAAATGTGTAACGATTGTAAATTGGCTAGTGAAGAGAAACGGGTCGGTCCGTGGGTAGTCCATGACCCACCAGCCACCAATGACCCATTTCCCCCCCCCCCCTTATCTCTTTCTTCCCCTTTCATTTCATTATCTATCTATCTCTTTCTCTCTTTCTCTCAAAAGCAAAGCAAGACCAAACCATCTTCTCTCTTCATTTCTCTAGCATCATTTGGCGTTGTGGAACTAGTTTAACTCGAGAATCATCATCGTCTTCATCTCTTTGTCACCATATCGAAGAATCAAAGTCATAGTGCAAGGTTTTATCCATTTTGACCTAATTTCGGGTTCTAGCTCAAGGAGGAGTTTTGGTAAGCCTAATTCATCTTATTTGTACCTACTTATGTTTGTTTATGCATTTCTAGTCATCTTGAAAGTTTGCAAGTCCTAAATCGGCTTAAATCTTGATTTGGGTCAAACTAGGGTTTAATTAGGGTTTGAAGGGTTTGGATGTGATTTTGATGTTTTGAATCGAAACTAAGATAGGGGTTATGTTTATTTATGTTAAAACATGTTTGTTTAAGCTTCAAAATGGGTCTTGGATCATCGCTAGTCGATTTGGGGGTCGAAAATGGGGTTTGGGTGAAGTTGGATCGCATTTTGTACTCAAAAATCTCCAGGTCTGAGCCCAGTCGCGCCGCGAGCTCCTTCTCCTCGCGCCGCGAGCTCCTGCTCCTCGCGCCGCGAGCCCGTGTCCAGTCGAAGTCAGTGACTTTCTCGCGTCCCGCCTCGCGCCGCGAGCTTTCCTGCTCCTCGCGCCGCGAGCTCCTTCTCCTCGCGCCGCGAGTTTCACCTGTTTTGCACATCAGTTTTCAAACGTTAATAACTTTTGATCCGTAAGTCCAAATAAGTCATATGACCTATCGTTGGAATCGTAAGAGAGTCTAGTTTCACGTAGTAACTTATTTTTGTATGAATCTTCGTGCATTTCTAAAAATGGCAAGTCAAAGTGTTATGCTTCACACTCGGTAATGTTAAGAAAGTAATTGTGGGTTCGTGACTCAACTTAAACCTAAGGAACCAACTTGTTTCTGATTATAAAGTTGACAGTATGATATATGGCATGCTTTGATAGGTTGTGAACACATGGGACCCAATACTCGCTATTAATCTTTCATTTACTCGACTTAAGCTTCTTTGCCGATCAAGGTGAGTTCGTAGCTCCCTACTCAATAGAGATTCGGGCTGAAAGTGTACATATACGTGTTGTTTGTTTGTTTGGTTGGTTGACTTGATTGTGTGTTAGTTATTTCATTTTATTATTATTGTTTTGTTATTATTTTTTATATATTATTGTTATTGTTATTATTCATTATTAATATTATTTTATTGTTATTATTATCATTTTATTATTATTGTTTTGTTATTATTATTATTATTATTATTGTTTTGTTATTATTATTATTATTATTATTGTTTTGTTATTATTATTATTATTATTATTGTTTTGTTATTATTATTATTATTATTATTGTTTTGTTATTATTATTATTATATATTATTGTTATTGTTATTATTATTATTAATATTATTTTATTGTTATTATTATCATTTTATTATTATTGTTTTGTTATTATTATTATTATTATTATTGTTTTGTTATTATTATTATTATATATTATTGTTTTGTTATTATTATTATTATTATTATTGTTTTGTTATTATTATTATTATATATTATTGTTTTGTTATTATTATTATTATATATTATTGTTATTGTTATTATTATTATTAATTTATTTTATTGTTATTATTATCATTTTATTATTATTGTTTTGTTATTATTATTATTATTATTATTGTTTTGTTATTATTATTATTATATATTATTGTTTTGTTATTATTATTATTATTATTATTGTTTTGTTATTATTATTATTATATATTATTGTTTTGTTATTATTATTATTATATATTATTGTTATTGTTATTATTATTATTAATTTATTTTATTGTTATTATTATCATTTTATTATTATTGTTTTGTTATTATTATTATTATTATTATTGTTTTGTTATTATTATTATTATATATTATTGTTTTGTTATTATTATTATTATATATTATTGTTATTGTTATTATTATTATTAATTTATTTTATTGTTATTATTATCATTTTATTATTATTGTTTTGTTATTATTATTATTATATATTATTGTTTTGTTATTATTCATTTTAATATTATTGTTATTGTTATTATTATCATTTTATTATTATTGTTGTTATTAGTATCATTATTAATATTATTGTTATTGTTATTATTATTTTTATTATTATTGTTGTTATTAGTATCATTATTAATATTATTGTTATTGTTATTATTATTTTTATTATTATTGTTGTTATTAGTATCATTATTAATATTATTGTTATTGTTATTATTATTTTTATTATTATTGTTGTTATTAGTATCATTATTAATATTATTGTTATTGTTATTTTATTTTTATTATTATTGTTGTTATTAGTATCATTATTAATATTATTGTTATTGTTATTATTATTATTATTTTATATTTTTTATTGTTATATATTATTATTATATATTATTGTTATTGTTATTATTATTATTATTATTATTGTTTTGTTATTATTATTATTATTATTATTGTTTTGTTATTATTATTATTATTATTATTGTTTTGTTATTATTATTATTATTATTATTGTTTTGTTATTATTATTATTATTATTATTGTTTTGTTATTATTATTATTATTATTATTGTTTTGTTATTATTATTATTATTATTATTGTTTTGTTATTATTATTATTATTATTATTGTTTTGTTATTATTATTATTATTATTATTGTTTTGTTATTATTATTATTATTATTATTGTTTTGTTATTATTATTATTATTATTATTGTTTTGTTATTATTATTATTATTATTATTGTTTTGTTATTATTATTATTATTATTATTGTTTTGTTATTATTATTATTATTATTATTGTTTTGTTATTATTATTATTATATATTATTGTTATTGTTATTATTGATTGATTATATTATGTTATTGTTATTATTATTATTATATATTAGGATAGACGTACATACATGGAAGTCGGTTATGCCTTCATTGGGTTCTAGATGTGGTGGGAAGGCTGCGGGTGACCCTATATATAAGCATCTAGGATTCGAAGAAAGTAGAATCCTCCTAAGTGTAGGTACGTATAGTTTACTTTAGTTTGATGTTTGATGATTGATGGACTTGTGATGTATGGATGTTGTGTGTCTATCCCACTGAAGAGGATATGACTTATGTTGTGTGTCTATCCCACTGAAGAGGATATGACTTATGTTGTGTGTCTATCCCACTGAAGAGGATATGACTTATGTTGTGTGTCTATCCCACTGAAGAGGATATGACTTATGTTGTGTGTCTATCCCACTGAAGAGGATATGACTTATGTTGTGTGTCTATCCCACTGAAGAGGATATGACTTATGTTGTGTGTCTATCCCACTGAAGAGGATATGACTTATGTTGTGTATCATCCCACTGAAGAGGATATGATACCTGTTTTGAATTGATGTTATGTACGTTACTTGGGTATAATGTTTATTACGCGTTTTATTTGTTGTGTATAATCTTGTGGTGGATGTTGTTGTGTTGTTCTTAGAGGCTCACTGTAAGTCATGTTTTGCCTCTACTCGTATATTATGATTATTGTCGATGGTTCCTTATGGACCATTACTGCGAACTCACCAACCTTGTGTTGACTATGCTTAGTACACTTTTCAGGTAACCAGGTTATCCAGGACGTGGAGTTTGATTGTTCGCTTGCTGTTGAACCCGGACTGGACTTATATGGATCAAGGATCCATTTGCCTTATGTTGCATTGTACTTAGGATTGATAGCATTCTTTCAATGTCGTTTTGTAAACCTTGACGATTACTTGCTTCTGTTATATTTTGATACTTGTTTCTTTTATTGTATGGATTCACTGAATCCTTTATTTGCATTTAGATCATGTTCTACATTAATTCCACCTTGTGCTATATGATTTCCGTGATATTCTGAGCCTTGGCT
>CM067170.1:47392826-47410326 GCA_034093135.1 Erigeron breviscapus | reverse complement strand
TCCTTGAAAAGCTAGATACTTATGTTGAAGTTGTTGATATTTAGGTTTTTCCCCATCAACAAAATTCTGGTGTCGTTCTATTTCCCATTTATCTTTAAGATCCTAGCTTTACATTTCAGCATTTTATCTTTATCTTCAAAAGTTTTCTTAATTACTCAAAGTATTTCTGTCTCAAAGGCTTTCTTAAAACTCTTTTTAGTTAAAACTCTTAGTTTTAATCGTTATTGTTAAGAAAACTTTACTTTTAACTGAAGATCCTTGAACACCAAACCCCACTTACAAATCTTCGGTTCTTGAGTTGTCTAAAATCCTTTATAAATTTATCTTAGGTAATTTTTGACCGAAACAATTTGGCGCCTACCGTGGGGCAAAAAGGTGTTTTTTGCAAATAAGATCAGTGTCATAAAAACAAAGTTTTTGTTCTAGAGAAAAATTTTGTGTTTCACGGAAAATTTTTCCCAATAAAATCATGTCTGAGCAATCTCAAACATGATTATCCTTATGTGAAAGAGAGCTTGAGAAACCCTCCTGAAAATGCAAGATTCCTAGCCGAGCAAACTCTGAAAGGAAAAACTGAAGGAATACCTTCAGTAGATCCATATTTGGCTATGTTATGGAAAAAGCATTTTGATCGATTCTATGAATCGACCCCTGAAGCAGAAACTGAAGAGCTGATTCAAGGATCAGACGAGTCGGTGAAAAGCTACATGCAAAGATTTGAGCGCAAACAGGGACCAACATTGAAGATCAAGAAGAATCTCTTGAAGATCAAATCATCTAACAAGATCCAAAAGGATTCAGGTATGGCCAACAAAGGTAAGAGTGATAAAAAAATATTTACAATTTTCTGATTATCATTTTACCACTGATATGTGTGGACTTCTCAATATTATGAAAAGTCTGGGGGATAAGGTTAATTGGCCAGAAACATTACCTAGAAAATTTTATACTAAAAGAACTAAATGGTGTGTTTTTCATGGTATTTTTGGTCACGAAACTAAAGAGTGTGCAGCATTTAATTATGAACTATGGAGATTAATACATGAAGGTTTATTGGATGAAATACTTCCTAATAAAAATTGGATATTAGCAAAAAAGTAATTTTTGAAATAAAAGTCAGTAGGTTTATTATGATACTAACATAAGCAAATGAGTAGTGTTAGCCATAAGGGCTAACATGAACCATTAGCTTGTATTTTGTCTTGATGCTCTTATGCAGGATCATCAACATTTAGGATCTTGACGGATGAAGATCACAAGCTATTATCCAAGGTACAGATCCTGAATCAGAACAGTTTCTCCTAAGTCTAAATCCTACAAACGGATTACAGTGGATTGAACTAAAACTTCATTCCTAGGTTGAAGGGATCACCTTCTCGAACGCCGAGGTTAACATTAACACCTCATTTCGCCCGGGACGCACGTCATAAAAAATTCTTGATTGTGGGTAGACCCTCATGGTTAGGAATTTTTAAAGGGTAGTTGATTTTGCAATCAACTCATTTGGTTATGACCACAAGTGATAAAAACGGTCATCAAAAAGAATAGGGATAATCTCTCTATTAAATACAAATGATTGACAAATGAATTGGCCAATAAACTAACAATTAGATTGATTAATTATCATTTGCAATGATTTATGCATTTGAACAGGAAATAAAGACGAAGAAGATTTGAGCACAAAAGACTTGTCCAAGGATTCACAAGGAACAAAGGTATGGAATAAAAGTCTTAATTTAATTTAGGAAACAGAATCATAAAAAATTAAAACTAGAATTAAGGGATAGGCCTCCTATTATTGCGGTTATGGGAAGGTGGCTTGCTATTGATCCCCAACTTGCTTTCTTCAACTGCTTCATTTTCCCCAAATATCTGAGGATATTTGACTTTTAGCCACCTTAAAAAGCTTTTCAAATTGTTAACTTCTGCCTTTGTATCACTCAGTTCCTTCTTCAAACTTGCCATTTCTTTTAAAGTTTGATTTCTGGTGTCCATGACTGAATTTAAAAGACGATTAGCGCTTTTGATAGTTTCATTTTTGTACATGATTTCTGCTTCGTAGGCATCGGACAATCTTTCGATGATCTATGAAAATAAAATGAAAAATTTTAGAAACCAATAAGAAATTAAAATATATGGTTAAAGTAAAAAAAAAACTTACTGAAATGGATCGCTCCCTAAGTCTTTTAGGTGCCCTACTTCTAGATGATGACTCGCCCTCCATTGAATTATTATAGAAAAGGAGAAGATAATTTTAATATATTCTTTGGGCATGAGAATGTATGTCTAACAAAAGATTATCTCGGGTATAAATAAGTCAATTGGGGGTAATTTAATCGACAAAATGGAGGTTCACTGTCAAATCAAAGCGCGTAAGGAACATTAATCGTTGAACATTGGGATACTAACATTAGGGATAAGATATTTCGTGGAAGATATGTCTTAAATGCAGGTTCTTAAGAGATGCGAGGATTAAATGCCTCAATTGATTAAAGATCAAATGTTATTCTCAAGAAGGAATAAAACAAAGGTACAATATTTAAAACAATTGTAGAGATTTCCTATGTTGATCTAATTTACTAGCAAATGCCTCTTTAGCAAATGATTCTTCTAAATTAGATAATAAACTACTCCACTTGTTAACATCCCAACTAGGAAACTCAAAATCCATAGTCTTAGCCTCTGTTGCCATTAGAAGTTTAGTTTCTAAGACTTGGATGGCTGCGTCCATATGAAAGGCCTTTAGTAATGCCTCATGTTCTGCGTAATGCCAAGCGATATTTTCATGAAGTTTGGATCTAGCTTTAGATGTTTTGGTAATAGCGTCATTTAATGCTTCTCTTCGTATGATAGAAAGTTTTCTTAGGCGAGCAATGGTTAAGTCTTTTTCTTGCAATTGATGCTCAAAACAGTCAATCATTTGTTTTAGTTTCTAGAATAAAAAAAATAATAATAAAATTGTCAAGACATTAGAAGTAAGGTGATTAGAAAAATAAAGGAATTACACTTACTGAATCGAATTCTTCCTTAACTTCGCTGAGCCTTTGATGGAAGACATCATCTTCAAACCGTCTACGATTAGTCTGTTTGGCTAGAGGATCAGTGTTGGGAGTATCGATAGCCTTAGAATTATTCATGACTAGAAAGTGATTGATGATAGATGCTAATGGGATGTAGGTATATATATAAGCCAAGATCCCAGGATTATCTCAACCACATTTCAAAAACTCCTTAATACTGGGGACAGTTAGCTAAATTAGGAAAATATAAAGTTATAGTAGCATAAGTTCAAAATGGCCAACATAAACCATTTTTAATACACCACCGAAACTAACCATTCCAGGTTAGTTAACCCCCACAGAAATTGTTTAAGGTACAAACCACTTGCCCTAAGAAAACTAATATATTGTTCATAACTTAAAAACATAAGATCAAGCGTCACCCATCTGTTCAACGCCCTGATCCTCAGCAACTTCCTCCTCCTTCTTCTCTTCATCGTCCTCCGAGACATCTACTGGTTTGGATTGGTCACCTCCTTCGCTCAGGGCTGTGTCTTTCTCAGATCCTTCATCTTTAGATTCAGCTGTTTCAGAGTTCTTTTGAGAAAACAAAGCCAATTTCTCCTCCCAGTCCGCTACATTCCACTTGTCAGTTTCAAAACCTTCTGCTTTTGCTTCAGAAGCCATCTCGATCTTAGCCTTAAGAACACTACAAGAAGCACTATTGATACACATCTCCTTTTGAGCATGCAGAGCTTTCTTCATCTTCTCATCATTGCCCTTTTCAGCTTCCTTTGCCCTCGCCATATAATAATCACTCTTCTTGGTTAAATTAGCCTTAACCTCTTTTAGTTTCTTTGATTCAGTCTTCAAGTATCCTAGGAGATGAGTAAGGTAGATACTAGAGAGTGACTTACCATTGCAGCTTGATCCAAAGCAGTGTTGAGAGTCATATTAGGAGAAATTTGATTAATAGGAATGGGATTCAAGGGTTGAACCAAATTATCAAATTCAGGGTTTGAACCTGAATGAGTAATCTTAGGACGCTTAGATGCCTTAGTGGTGGTTCCAGAAGTAGTTTTGCCTTTACCAGTAGATTCTGACTTAATATCCCCAATACGTTGATTAACAATATCTAGATTGAACACTCCAGAGTCTGCGGAAGTTAAAAATGTGTTAGTATAATATTTAAAATTTGAGACAATAGTTTTATAGAAGCATACCGGCCATGACAACAAGTTGGTTGGAATTAGAGGTATTAGGAGATTCTGGTAGAGCTTGAAAAGTCCTGATTTCTGCTGGAAGAGACAATATGTTTTTCACCCTGCTTGGTCCTGAATCTTCACTAGTAGGAAATCCTTCGAGATTAGCTGTAACAAAATTGATTAGAAGCAAATAACCATTAAACTGAACAGATAAGATAAAGAGAAAAATGAGTCCATACCCTTCTCCGTCCAAGCAGTAGGAAGATAGGATCCCTTAGGAAGAGACTTTTTTGAGACATAGAAAAATCTACTTTTCCATAATGGGTCATTTTGAGTAACACCCAAAGCCAACTTCTCATCCTTCTTAGGAGCCTTAAGCATGTAGTAACCAGGACCAAAAGTTTGCAAATTGTATGCTAAGGGAAGATCTGATAACTTAAATTCAATCTTTTTCTCCTTAACTAGGTTGTCTAAAACATATAGGGTTCTCCATAGCATAGGCATAGCTTGAGGATATGCTAATTTTGAAAACTTAAAGAACTGTTCGTACAATTTGGGAAAGGGGAATGATAGTTTTAGGTTTTCAAAAGGAAACCCGGGAAAACAAACCCATAGATCTGATTGCATGTCAGAAGTAAGAGTAGGATCAAAAGCCCTAAATTCAGTACCTTTAGGAAAGTAATCCTTAATCCTATCAATATCACTATCAACAAACAAACATTTACTAGGGTTTTTAGCGATGTAAGTAGGACTGAAGCCTTCGCTCACTTTGATTGAGGAACGGGAAGAAGATATTCGAGGCATAACTTAATAAACGAAAATAAAACAAAGAAAAACTTGAAAGATTGAAGAAAAAAGAAAAACTAACCTTTAGGGTTTGAAGAGATGTTGGCTCAAGATAAAAACTGAAAAAGAAAACTGTCGATATATGTGGAGATAAATGTGGGTAGTTGTAAAAGTCCCATCAATGCAGATTTCACCCCTTGACTTTCCTTTGACTGCTAAAATTAACCATGAATTATAAAACTTATATTTATTTGCAATGAAATATAAGTTTTGGGGACAATTGTTTGGGGTAGAATTTTCGCTACTAGGATCCTGAATAGAATTTACACTTTAGTCCTTCAGTAATAAACACTTAATAATGTGTAGTCTTAAAGGATCCTTGATCCGGTTAGTTTATTAGTTCAGAAAGTGATTGATGATAGATGCTAATGGGATGTAGGTATATATATAAGCCAAGATCCCAGGATTATCTCAACCACATTTCAAAAACTCCTTAATACTGGGGACAGTTAGCTAAATTAGGAAAATATAAAGTTATAGTAGCATAAGTTCAAAATGGCCAACATAAACCATTTTTAATACACCACCGAAACTAACCATTCCAGGTTAGTTAACCCCCACAGAAATTGTTTAAGGTACAAACCACTTGCCCTAAGAAAACTAATATATTGTTCATAACTTAAAAACATAAGATCAAGCGTCACCCATCTGTTCAACGCCCTGATCCTCAGCAACTTCCTCCTCCTTCTTCTCTTCATCGTCCTCCGAGACATCTACTGGTTTGGATTGGTCACCTCCTTCGCTCAGGGCTGTGTCTTTCTCAGATCCTTCATCTTTAGATCCAGCTGTTTTAGAGTTCTTTTGAGAAAACAAAGCCAATTTCTCCTCCCATTCCGCTACATTCCACTTGTCAGTTTCAAAACCTTCTGCTTTTGCTTCAGAAGCCATCTCGATCTTAGCCTTAAGAACACTACAAGAAGCACTATTGATACACATCTCCTTTTGAGCATGCAGAGCTTTCTTCATCTTCTCATCATTGCCCTTTTCAGCTTCCTTTGCCCTCGCCATATAATAATCACTCTTCTTGGTTAAATTAGCCTTAACCTCTTTTAGTTTCTTTGATTCAGTCTTCAAAGCCTTAATCTCATCCGCCATTGACTTCTTTTCTTCTAGTAAGCTGGTCATCCTTTGGTTCTCTTCCATGGCTCTGTCTTGAGCTGTTTTCAACAACTAGAGGAAGAGAAATAATTAAGCAAGTATCCTAGGAGATGAGTAAGGTAGATACTAGAGAGTGACTTACCATTGCAGCTTGATCCAAAGCAGTGTTGAGAGTCATATTAGGAGAAATTTGATTAATAGGAATGGGATTCAAGGGTTGAACCAAATTATCAAATTCAGGGTTTGAACCTGAATGAGTAATCTTAGGACGCTTAGATGCCTTAGTGGTGGTTCCAGAAGTAGTTTTGCCTTTACCAGTAGATTCTGACTTAATATCCCCAATACGTTGATTAACAATGTGTAGTCTTAAAGGATCCTTGATCCCGGTTAGTTTATTAGTTCAGACTATGTTATGTTATTATCCTAATATAACAGGATCTTGATATCTTCAGGATCTATGATTTTACTAACGAATATATGTCTAGTATAGTAGATATTATATGCAGGATCGAAGTAAAAGCGTGTTACATAAAGAAAACGTGTTTCAACGGATAGTTTACCACTTCAACCACAAGAATCGGGATTGATAACAGATTTACCATGTGAAGAATAACACTCAACGGTCATCTATGCCACTTCTTCAACGTAAAGAGCAAGTCCAGGAAGATCCCAGATATTTTGGAGATATGGTTCAACGTCTAGCTCTATAAATAGAAGAAGATCTCGTTCAGAGGGGGGACACATCACAGAGATCGCATACTTTACACACACAAGCAATCATCATACAAGCATTCACTCACTCAACAACAACAAATTAGTTACTTAGTTATTGATAGTTTTCTTATTCATTCGTTTATTCATTCATTTCATTGTAATCATTACAAACAAGAATAATAATAAAAGAACAGCAGGTAGGATCGATTGAATCCTCCCGGGGTTTTTTACCTAAGATCACTTAACTGGATCAAGGGTTTTTCCTCGTCAACAAAATTCTGGTGTCGTTGTGTTTTTCTGTTTTTCTTTAAGATCCTAGCTTTAATTCGTAGTGCTTTACTTTTATCTTCAACAGTTTTCTTAATTACTCAAAGTATTTCTGTCTCAAAGGCTTTCTTAAAACTCTTTTTAGTTAAAACTCTTAGTTTTAATCGTTATTGTTAAGAAAACTTTACTTTTAATTGAAGATCCTTGAACACCATACCCCACTTACAAATCTTCGGTTCTTGAGTTGTTTAAAATCCTTTATAAAATTATCTTAGGTAATTTTTGACCGAAACACGTACTACTAAATTAGAATGATTATACTATTCATATACAAATTCTTATTCTAAGTAAGATCTTGAATGTTGATGCATTGATCATGGGTTTATAGGTATTTTGTTTAAGCATTCACATATAGTTACAGACGTTATTTTGGTTATTTGATTTATTTTATTGTAGCAATAGCCATTTGTTTAGAAATTTTCTTTTCTTATGTGTTAGCTAAACATTGTTATATATGATATATATTTTCTCGCAAGATCATAAAAGATTGCCCTAATACATTTACTATGTCTGTTTATAGATTGGATTATATTACGAATCAAATCTTTATGGTGATTCTTGCTTAATATGCTATAAATATATATTTTAAAGAAAGTTGTATATAAGATCTTGAAACTACGAGATACAGTATGAATTATGTTTTGAGTTTTAGATGTTAAATTTGGGTTTGTATGAAATAGACATCAAATTATGCATCTATTAAGAAGCAAAGTTATTTCTTTGGGAATAATTTTATGCAAATATGTGATATGTTGCTGTATTCTAAAGCTGGCTATGAATAATTCCTCTATGATTGTAAGATTTTGGTGAATGTATTAGGCCATGTATTTACTCTTAATTATATTATTTGGAGATAATGTTATTTAAAAGTAAACTTGATAGTTATAGTAAGAAAAGTATTGAATTCATGTTTGCTTACGGTTGATTAGAAAATATAAAAAGTTAAAATATCCTTAAACCCTTCTATTAGATATGTTTCATTATTTCATATGATATGATAATGATAATATACTGATTAATGACGTGGTTAGGTAAATAATTTGTATAAAGATACTTGATGCTTATATGGTCATGTATATTCTTTTGCTTGTGATGACTTAATTAAAAGATTATCGTCACACAAACTCATTATTACAAGATTGATAAGTTAATCACTTAATTGGTATGGGAATTTAATTATGCATTGTCGTTTTTCTATGAATGGTTGTACAAGATGTGTATGTGATTAAGTTTACTTTGTAAGTTCATAAGAATGGAAAAAGAAAAAAACATTGTATGTATGTATAGTTGATGACCGGAATAAATAGTAGCATAAGATGTTTCTTGCTTTCAATGCTATTTTGATGGACATATCGTGTTTATGGTTCTAGAAAAGCTCATATAATGTTACAATAAAGAATAAAAGTTTGAAGTGATAATGCACTAATATCTATTGAATTATGTGGCTTGTATCGAAATACATGTTTGTAATAAACAAAAAGTTATAGTAAGAAAAGTATTGAATTCATGTTTGCTTACGGTTGATTAGAAAATATAAAAAGTTAAAATATCCTTAAACCCTTCTATTAGATATGTTTCATTATTTCATATGATATGATAATGATAATATACTGATTAATGACGTGGTTAGGTAAATAATTTGTATAAAGATACTTGATGCTTATATGGTCATGTATATTCTTTTGCTTGTGATGACTTAATTAAAAGATTATCGTCACACAAACTCATTATTACAAGATTGATAAGTTAATCACTTAATTGGTATGGGAATTTAATTATGCATTGTCGTTTTTCTATGAATGGTTGTACAAGATGTGTATGTGATTAAGTTTACTTTGTAAGTTCATAAGAATGGAAAAAGAAAAAAACATTGTATGTATGTATATATATTTTCTCGCAAGATCATAAAAGATTGCCCTAATACATTTACTATGTCTGTTTATAGATTGGATTATATTACGAATCAAATCTTTATGGTGATTCTTGCTTAATATGCTATAAATATATATTTTAAAGAAAGTTGTATATAAGATCTTGAATGTTGATGCATTGATCATGGGTTTATAGGTATTTTGTTTAAGCATTCACATATAGTTACAGACGTTATTTTGGTTATTTGATTTATTTTATTGTAGCAATAGCCATTTGTTTAGAAAATATAAAAAGTTAAAATATCCTTAAACCCTTCTATTAGATATGTTTCATTATTTCATATGATATGATAATGATAATATACTGATTAATGACGTGGTTAGGTAAATAATTTGTATAAAGATACTTGATGCTTATATGGTCATGTATATTCTTTTGCTTGTGATGACTTAATTAAAAGATTATCGTCACACAAACTCATTATTACAAGATTGATAAGTTAATCACTTAATTGGTAATAAGTCTACGCACATGTGAAAGTGGTAGAAAAGTCGATTCCAAATAAAAAGTCTCGAAAGTAAAGGAGAACAAAGTTAAGATCGTCAAAGTCGAGGTATAAAGACCCCATAAGAGATTGATGATGAGAAACTAGACATGAAGGTTTTTGAGAAAACCCGGGTACCTAGAAATAATGAGATCTCAATGATTTGTGACATGTCTAGTGACTCGTGGAATCGAAAATAAATAAAACTACGTCGAGATTGATTGAATATGATAACGCTAAAAGTATGTATAATGGTGAGGATCTTGAAAGCATGCATGCACATAAAATGATTGGCCAAATTGGAAAGACGCTAGTAGTTTGGGACGTGGAGTCCATGCACTTGAAAGTGCGGAATTGATTATGGTGGAAAAAACTATTGAAAGTCTGGCAATATAAGATACTTGATGCTTATATGGTCATGTATATTCTTTTGCTTGTGATGACTTAATTAAAAGATTATCGTCACACAAACTCATTATTACAAGATTGATAAGTTAATCACTTAATTGGTATGGGAATTTAATTATGCATTGTCGTTTTTCTATGAATGGTTGTACAAGATGTGTATGTGATTAAGTTTACTTTGTAAGTTCATAAGAATGGAAAAAGAAAAAAACATTGTATGTATGTATAGTTGATGACCGGAATAAATAGTAGCATAAGATGTTTCTTGCTTTCAATGCTATTTTGATGGACATATCGTGTTTATGGTTCTAGAAAAGCTCATATAATGTTACAATAAAGAATAAAAGTTTGAAGTGATAATGCACTAATATCTATTGAATTATGTGGCTTGTATCGAAATACATGTTTGTAATAAACAAAAAGTTTATAGTATGACCAGTTGGACCATCCCGGATCAATAATTATGGGAACCAAGATATTTTTCAGAGTACCAGATATAATAGTGTTTGCTCTATATAAGAAAGTATATGCCCAATACAATAAGGATTGTAATCCTTATAACCTATACATCGTCCAAAAGACAATTTAATGTTTAAAATCGATGTATCGTCTAAATGGATCACCAAAGTCGCAACATGAATTTTGCGTAATTAATTGCTCATCTTGTAAGATTGAGAGCATGTTTCATATTGTATTGACAATAATGATCAATTTTATAAATGATCATTTGAGAGCAAAATGAATGACTTATAGTTTGGGGCCATGTTATTTAACATGAAATAACTTGAATTCGCATCATGCCAAGAATTTTTTATGTTTCCTCCCAATTGAAATTGGTTTATGGTCGGAAAAGAGTTTTTGGTGGTGCGATATATGTTAAAGTTTCTCTACCACAACGCACAAAAATGAGACCTCAAAGAATGTTAGAAATAATGTTGGGAAAATAGACGTGCATTGGAAGTGTGTAGGCTCATGCTTTGATTCAGTTCGAAATTATCTGATTAAACTAGACATTAGTCTGGCTGTTTTGGGTATGAGTCAAAACCTGAAAGAGTTGTACGTATTCAGTAAAGTCATCATTGGAAGATTTGTTTATGGCTTAAGTTTCTCATTGACATGATTTAGTTTTCCCAACATTATGGGGAGATGTTCCCAACATTAGGGAAAGATGGAAAGCAGCTGAAATGAGTAGGAATGAATTATCAAAGATCCTCACACCGATGAATATCAATTAAAGTTTGTGGATAATTCAATTACAACAATTAGTAATTGCCAGCATGTTAACTGACCAGAAGAAGATAGTGATTAAATCACATATATAAGCTGCTTATGCTCTAATTGGTAATAAGTCTACGCACATGTGAAAGTGGTAGAAAAGTCGATTCCAAATAAAAAGTCTCGAAAGTAAAGGAGAACAAAGTTAAGATCGTCAAAGTCGAGGTATAAAGACCCCATAATAGATTGATAATGAGAAACTAGACATGGAAGTTTTTGATAAACCCCGGGTACCTAGAAATAATGAGATCTCAATGATTTGTGACATGTCTAGTGACTCGTGGAATCGAAAATAAATAAAACTACGTCGAGATTGATTGAATATGATAACGCTAAAAGTATGTATAATGGTGAGGATCTTGAAAGCATGCATGTACATAAAATGATTGGCCAAATTGGAAAGACGCTAGTAGTTTGGGACGTGGAGCCCATGCACTTGAAAGTGCGGAATTGATTATGGTGGAAAAAACTATTGAAAGTCTGGCAATATAAGATACTTGATTCGCGTCTAAAGAATATGAAAAGAGCTCGTTTAATATTGAGATTCCATGAAGGATATAAAATTCATGAAGTATGTATCATGATTTAAAATGATTGAAACATACGTGATAAATTCTCGAGAATATTGTTTGTCATTGAAATTATTATAATGGTTGAAATTTATATTTAAATCCGTATTTGAATATAATAAAAGTTTTCATGAATTTTGATGATTTGAATATCAATAGAACACTAAAGGAGTGTCCAATGTTGATTGAATTGATGAATGAGAGATGAAAGACAAAGTTTGTCTTGGTTTATGAATTTAACATCTTAAGAATGAATGAATGTGCATCATGACAACTAAGAGAGAAAGATGTTAACCATACTTGATATTGATAAATGATGATCATGCTTATGAGGTCACATGATGCTAAAACCGCACCTTTCATGACTTTTAAGATAATGATCACAATCTTGGTTTAGAAGTGTAATTGAGACAATACACTTAATATGCAAACATTTAATATGTTTGAGTTAATAATTTTAAGTGATGTGATCGCGAGAGAAAGAAGATACGCGTTGCACTTTTTTTCCCTTGAGCATGGTTTTGTCCCATTGGGTTTTACCGTCAAGGTTTCTAATGAGGCAACATCCCTAACCGTATCAAAAGAATCATGTACTCTTTTTTTTCACTAGAATTTTGTCCAACACCTTTTAGCCAATGAGTTAGTGGTTCATTGATAATGTTTTTGACTTTGAAAGATTACATTAGGTTTCGAGTCTCACTTTCTTTCGACCTATGAATCGACAACAAAGAAGCTCTACTGAAGATGAAGATCAACCTCTTGAATACTCAACTGAACGAATTGCAGACCTCTCAAGTTACATGACCAATAGGACACAACTTCGCAATAGAGAAGCTCATAACACTCTAAAAAATGACTTGATCAAGCACATATGGCAAAAATTTGCAACTAATGGATAAGTATATAACTTTTATACATATATGTTATTTTCATGTTAGGATTGTAAAATGAGGTATCGATTTTGTTTAATATATGTTGATAAATGTGAAATATTTTAGGAATTTAATTATTTTTATTTTTTATGATAAAATAAATTAAGTTTTTGTTATACAAAAAAATTTTATTAAAAAAATACTTGAAATAAAAAAGTTAATTAAAAAACATTATAATGTATTAATAAAATAGTTTGGTTGAGTTGTTGATGGGAGTGTAATAATTGCTATTAGTTGGGTTGGGTAAATATAAGAGAGAGAGAAAGTAGTTTTTCAATGAATAGTATCGATGGGTTGGGTTGCGAATGAAGATGGCCTAAAAGGACCTATTCTTGTTTGATTGTTTTACTCGTGAAAATGGAAAGCAGGAAAGAACCAAAATTCATATTACAACTAGTTTATTTCACCACCCGCGCTTCGCTGCGGACCTTGACATATTAAGAAAAAAAAAAAACATTACTGATGCGGTACAATGGGGATTAAGCAAGTTACTTATAAATATGATATAATTATGTTGTGTTCTACATTTTGTGTATAATAATAGTGTGTCAAAATTTATAAAAACAATTTGAAAAACGAATTCTGGTTAAGTTGGTCTAAAAATAATACGCATCAAAATTGGAAGAAAACATGAATTGCTCCGTGTCATATACAACGAAAAATTATGTTTATATAAGTTGGTCGTATATATCCTTGTTATTAATATAAGTATATAACCATTGCTAATGTGTTATTAAATGTGTTACTATTATTTTTGGTAGATTGACACGTATCATGTGGTCATATACACATGTCTGGTACAACACATTTCATCTGCTTTCCTTTTGGTAGTATTTTGTTGTTCTCTCTTTCCCTTTTACTCTGTCTCTTTATACAATCTTTGTTGACACAATCCGACGACCGGAGACCATCATGCCATGCAGCCTCTACCATTCGCAACCACCATTGTCAAGATACCATTATCATTACTCACTATTCACTAAGTGTCGTTATCCAATAACCCGACCCGACTAAAACCCAACTTAAAAATAATGACAGAATTAACGTCCGTCGACCCTACCACCACCGAACTACGTTGGTTGTTCTGGTGGTGGTTGTTCCCTCGAGTTGTTTAATGAAGTTCTGGCTTCGAGAAGTAATACCGGTTGTGACACAATTCCCAGTGCCAACTTCCTATCGAAGTAAACACTAAAACATACGACACTGATAACGCTATTTAATTTTCTCTATCTCTTCTTGAATTTGTGTATGGGTTGGTTGTTTGCGATTGTAGATGGTGTTTGATGACGATGGGATAACTCAGCCACACACCCCTCTTTTTTTTCTCTATCTCTTATATGATATATCTGTGATGACAGTGGTGCGTGGTGTTCGCTCGATGGTGTTGACGACGGTGATGATCATAATTTCCGGTGGTGGTTTGTTGTATGGTGTCTGGTCACTTTTTTTATCTTGTAGGTTGTAACATGTGCTTGTTTAGTGGTGCACTTGCTTGGTTGTTGTCACTTGTAACTCATGCATATTATATTGTACTTTTAGCTACAGTGAATTATGTGAGAGGCACCGACGTTACAATTTAGATGTTATGTAACTAATTATTTAGTGTAACTAAAAAGTTACTGTTTCTGGTTAGAAAAGTTACTGTTGCTCCGAAAGATTTAATTTAATATATATAATAACAGTAAAAAAGTACTCACATACTAACTTTGCATTCTAGTTTAAGTGTAATATATATATATATATATATATATATATATATATATATATATATATATATATATATATATATATATATATATATATATATATATATATATATATATATTATACTCTTATATATAGATTACATATATCTATCTGTCTATATATATATAACTAACTAGTGTTCAGGCTCGTCCAATGGACGGGTAGTCTCAAAATATATTAATCAAAGCTAAAAAATTGGAATTCAAATATATTAAATAGATACCGAAATCAACTTGGAAATTTGCTAGCAGAATAGCCACTCCATCGGTTAAAATACTCATAAAATTTTCCGCCCATTCACCATTGACCGAGCCATGTATGGTAGTGCCCTACAAATAGCAAAAAAAAACATGAAAAAACTGGTAAGTTCTCTTAGTGTGTTTCTATGTATTTAATCCAATTTTAAAAAATAAACCCCAAACAAATTAACCATAAGAATCGAATAAACATCTTTGCATACAGAATCCTACAGGAAAATTCAACTGGATAAAAAAAAGGAACCCAACCGAGGACATTCCAAACGTCGATCAAATGATTTTATCGGCTAATGCAAGAAAGATAAGGAAACAAATTCTTGATCAAAAAAGGAGTCGAGCCAAAAACCTTGCAAAGCCATCTCCTGTTGTGTTAAATCCTAAACATAACGTGGATCAAAGGGTTTTATCTAAAGGTATTATTTAAAATTGATATCATGCTTTTCATTAGATCCGAAGTATATCTGTCATACACAAACTAAAATGATGAATTGTTCCACCATGCTAAATAATCATACTAAAACATTCAACACCATCTCAATATGTAGCATTTTCCCCTGATAGAATAACAGCGGCTAAAAAATTACACCATTAATGAGCTAGTTTCAAAACAGATTCAAAATAATCATAGTCGATATATTGAAATAATCAGAATCTTACTCATAGCAAAATTCGACTTTTTATCTAAAAGCTTATAGAAAGATATAATCGTAAATCTTAAGTATACACCATTAATGAGCTACTTTCAAAACAGAATCAAAATAATCAAAGTCAATATATTAAAGTAATCAGAAACCTACTCATAGCAAATTTAGACTTTATATCTAAAAGGTTATAGAAAGATATAATCGTAAATCCTAAGAGTTAATATAGGTTACAATACAAAATTTAATATATAATATTTAGATTAGTTAAGTCATATATCACAACTTAATCAATACGAAAGCTAAAGAAGAAACATACGAAAATTAACTCCATATAAATATTGATTCTAGTTTACCCCCTTTTTTCAACTTTAGTTAAATAAAAAATTTACAGTTTCTTATATTCTAAAAGTGTAAACTATATAATTTGAAAAATACATACCAATTTATCAACAAAGTGTAAATTAATTTAGATTAATATTAAAAAATTAGAGGATTAATAAGGAGGGAGAATTAGGCTCTAGGAGGGGGATTAGGGGTGCCAAGTGTACCCCAACCCCCTCTTTTAGTTATATTATAGATAGATGGAAAATAATCCGTACTGCACCGCTTTACCTATCTTAGGTACTGCCATGTTAAAAAAAGTTACAAATTAAACCTTTGAATTTGATAAACATACAAAACCCCCCTGAATTTTACATAATCCCCCCCTAAATTTTACATAATTCCCCCTGCTTTACCTAAGATAGGTAGGGATGAGCAAAATACCGAAAAACCGAACCGAACCGACGTACCGGTACCGGTACCGAAAATCGGTACCGATAGGAATTCGGTTTCGGTATCGCTTTTGGTTTTGAGACGAAATCGGTTTCGGTATCAATCGGTTCGGTACCGGGTCGGTACCGGTAATACCGAAGTTAATACCGAAAATTTTTAACCCATGATATTTCCCCAGAATTCCCATGATATGGATCTAAGTTGGAGAATTTGATTTACGATAATATTGTTTGCAATTATATGATTACAGTCCATGGTTAGCAAACGGACATCTCATCTCTCTATATAACTAAGAGAGGATAGTTTTTATCCTAAGTGGCACTCCTCTTTTCATGCCAACTAAGCTTCTTTTTGCTTAGGTGGCATTTTCAGGTAATTTTAATGTTTTTTTTAGATATATTAACATTTAAATATATATTTTTAAGTGCTTATATGACACTTCATTTGTCATTCATCATTTGTCTACGTGGACATTAATTTTTTTTTTTTAGATATATTAACATTTAAATATATATTTTTAGTGCTTATATGACACTTCATTTGCACGTATCATCATTTGTCTACGTGGACATTTTTTTTTTTTTATCAATTTTAAATAGCAAATAAAAAATCCAAATACAAGATTAGAACTCATGACCTCTAACTTTTAATATTATGCACAAACCACTTGATCTAACTTAATATTTGTTTACTTTTTGCAAACTATGGTAGATATTTAGTGAATATTAAAACTAATTAAAAAACATTGATAATATAATTACCAATCTTTGTAACTTATCACTTTCTATTATCTTCTTTTTCCTTTTTTTTTATCCTATTTTATATATGTTTCTTTCAGATTTTAATATTTTTAGTTTTTTATTATATAACATTTAAATATATATTTTTAGTGCTTATATGACACTTCATTTGCCACGTATCATCATTTGTCTACGTGGACATTTTGGTTTTTTTTTTATCAATTTTAAATAGCAAATAAAAAATCCAAATACAAGATTAGAACTCATGACCTCTAACTTTTAATATTATGCACAAACCACTTGATCTAACTTAATATTTGTTTACTTTTTGCAAACTATGGTAGATATTTAGTGAATATTAAAACTAATTAAAAAACATTGATAATATAATTACCAATCTTTGTAACTTATCACTTTCTATTATCTTCTTTTTCCTTTTTTTTTATCCTATTTTATATATGTTTCTTTCAGATTTTAAATCTTTTAGTTATTATTATTATATAACATTTATTAATACTTTTGACGTATATATGTTAATCATTGTTTTCAAGTA
>CM067170.1:47375326-47385326 GCA_034093135.1 Erigeron breviscapus | reverse complement strand
ACTAGTATTACTTGAATATAAATGCAAGTGTATAAACAAAGTAATACAAGACTAAAAGCAATAAAATAAAGGTTGAACACAATGTAATATTTTCAAGTGTATTTTATTTATGATGTTAAATAAAATACAAGGTTGTGCGGAATCAAGATAATACAAATATGTAAGTATCCTAACAACCTATGAATTACAAATGATCTATATTTGCCAAATAAACTCTTTGGATCGAGATACTTAAAGTTGTGAAGTATCCCTGTTTAAGATCGAGAGTATTTAGACAAATTCACCTTTAATGCTAAAAGTAATTTTAACAAGGAAATGACTTTGTATTTATAGGCAAACAAATTCACCAGTGAATTTGTGCCATACAAATATGGTTGCATGCATTTAATGAACCGACAAGATCATTAAATGCATTTGTTAAGGTACAAGGATAAAATCCTTTTAACCAACCATCTTTACACACGTATGTACTTTGGTAAAGAACAAGTGGAATGTCTTTCGGAAAGTGTGTAAAGGCAAAAAGTCAATTCCTCGATATCAGTGTTCAGACTTGTAAGGTCTAGAACACTAACAATCCTCCAGTGTTCAGATCTGGTAAGACTTTCAGTGGACTCCGCCATTTGTCAGTCTTCTTTATTCTGACTTCAGTCTTTGACTTCAGTGAGAATGTCTTCAGTAGAATAGATCTGGACTGGGGTGAAGTCCAGTGAGCTAATCTGGAGAATACTCCAGATTTCCTATACAAGTATTTTGCTCACTGGTCTTCCATTATTTCTGAACAAATCTTCAGAGGGACTCCAGATTCCAAGTCTGGAGTAGGTCCAGTAATTATTATTTCTGGACAGATCTTCAGTAAGGCTCCAGTAGTCGAGTCTGGAGCGAGTCCAGTAAATCTGGACCTAACAAGAACCAATACCAAGGATAATTTCAAAATCAGAATCAATATGTTAGCCTGGAAACAAAAATGGATCTATTTATGGAAGAGATGAGACACTAGGACAATAAGATGTTTTCAAGGAACACGGATGAATTTGGCTACCAACAAGACCCATACCAATGTCAGTATGAGGACCAAAGTCAAGGATCATTGCAATGGCAAAATCAGAATCAAAATGCTAATCAATCATCTAGCATTGACTCAAAGTTGGATATGATGTTGAAAATGATGAGAGAGTCAGATAAGGAACTTACTGAGCGGTTAAGGAGGGAAGATGAGGCGTTTCCAAGTCACATAGATGAATACGGATCGACGAGAAACATGACAGTGGATGGCATATTCATTGATTCAGGTGAGTCTTCTGACTTAGTTTCTGATTTCCCATTTATCACTGAAAATGTGTGCAGATATCGGAGGTCGAACATGGGGAAATCTAGATCGAGAAAGAAAGTTTGGAACTTGACCTAGCAATCGAGTGTGCCACACCTGATCCTATTGATCCGCCGCACTGGATGGGGTTTCAAAAAGATGAGCTATCGATTTCCAGTGGTACACCGATCAGGGAGATTTTAAGGAGCCAAACATTGTTCAATGCGTCAAACCTGTCCCTGATGGTGCGTCACACTCTGTCTATCAGATTGACATTGATCCATTGAAGTCAGTTAAAGTTTCCGAGTTGAAGGACGATCAAGTTAAAGTGTTTTTTCAGTTTTATCTTTTAGTTCTAACTTAGACTAAATCTGATCATTTACTTGTGAAATAAAATATGCAACTATATTTACAGCCATCAACAGAAACAAAGTTACAATTTTGTGAAATTAAATACAAATTACAAGTAAATGATACAAGAGTTAGGCCCTTCTCTTCGATGTCTGTCCTGGAGCATCTTCAGAAGCCTTTCTCTTAGGTGATGGAGAAGATGGTACTGATTCTGGCGGTTTCATGCCTATTGCAACTTCCATCTGTTGCTTTCTTCTCCATACCTTCTCAACCCTCTTCAGAAATGCTTTAACGTTAGTCAAAAAATCTGTCTTCCCCCTGAACGTTAGGGCAATCTCCTTCAGTTCACTCCATCCAAACGCCTGGACTGAAGCACTCTTTCTTTCATCAGTAAAGTTACCTTCCCTGGTCAACTTTATTTCAAACTTTGACATAGCTTCATGATTATCAGCAAGCTTAATTTCTGCACCAATGATCCTTCTGGCATCAGCCCTGTAATTTGACATTTCTTCATATCTGGCTTTTTGCTTAGCCATCTGGATCATATATTCGGTTTCCTTGGATACTTTCTGCTGTTCCATGGCATACTGGAGTTTTTCACGATTAATTTTGAGTGAAGTATCCAGAGGAATGAATGTGCTTACATCTTCATCTTTAATTGCTTTAAGTTGTTTGGCAGTAAGTTTAGGCAAGCCTTTAATCTTCTTCCTGTACTCTATCTCCAGAGCACCTGCATTCTTTCTAATCTTTCTCTGGAGGTTCACCAGTTCCTCCGTCCTTTGTCTGATCAGTTCCACTACACTGACACCATACGTAACTGCATCATAGACTTGTTCTTCTTCATAGTATCTGGAGCGAATGTGTACATCATCCAATGCATTCAGACATTGATGAACTCTGGGGTCTTCCTTCATCTTTTTGTAAACATCAATATTTATGCCCAATCTGCCAGCATTATATGAATCAAGAGTCCCCATATTTGCCATCTCCCTTTGGTGGGCCAGCAGTTCATCCTTTTGATTTCTTTTGAAGATTTCTATCATTATACATTCTTGCTCCAGTCTTTTTGAGGTGTCATCATCAGCAGTAGGAAACTCTGATGAACTTCCAGCAATTTCAGTCTCTTCTCCAGATATCACATGTTGCTTTCTTTTTACTGACTTTTGAGTAGATATGATATCTGGGAATTCTTCAAACTGGGGCTCACTGACATCAGTACCAGCAGCCTCTTCAACCTGCACAATGGCTTCAGTGCCAAGTGCCTTCTGTACTTCTTGTGCACTGACATCAGTACCAGTCACTTGTTCTTGTTGCACAATGCTTTCAGTAGCAAAGGCCATTTCAATAGCACTGGCAACAACCTCTTTCTTTTTCCTAAACAAACCTTCTGGACCACCAGTGGCTACAGACGACTTTTCCCCCTTGGAATGATCACCAGTTCTTGACTTGAGATCATTCCATAACTGCTCAAGCATATGTCTGCCTGTTTCACCAAAAGTTCTTCCTGCCACTGGAACTGTGATATTCACAGTCTGCCTTATCTCAGTCACTTCCTTCTTAATGTTTTGAATTTCTGAAGACAAGTGTTTTGGCATTTCTTTTTCAATCAATTTTACCATCTGTGGCATCAACCCATCCCGAATAGTTCTAAGAACAGACCCAAAAATCTCTTCAGAAATTTCTTTTAACATTCCATGTCTGAACTTCTTAGCAACCTCATCACTGATTGTACTAACAACAACATTCTAATCAAGGGTTGGCCTCCTCTCCAAACTACTTATCCTGGTAGTCAACTTTTGAACTTCATCTGTCAGACCTGCCAGTGGTTGAACAAGTTCACCTTTCACTGCAGTCTGAACAGAACTAACCTGTCTTGCTTCTAAACCCTGGACTGCCACTTTGATATTTTCAGAGTTTTGATTTGTGGCCAGTACCAGTTCATCCAGCTTTTCAAATACCAGCTTCTCATTTCCAGCAAACACATTCATTTCTGACGAAAGATTATTTGACAATAGAGATTTGAAGTCAGAAACAACCTGTGAAGAAGACTGGAGTGATCTCTCCAGGCCCGCCACCTTATTTAAAAGGTCTTGGACCTCGGCTGAAGAAGAAGAGGAGGGACCACTGGGAGGATCAAGAGTTGAAGTCATTCTGGTCACCATTTGTACTTGTGCCTGGACCTCTTCAGTTGAAACTTCAGATGTGACTACAGTTGAGTCCAGCACACGTTGTTCAGATAAATCGATTGGAGTTTCAAGTGGTGGTGGTTGAGTTTGTGAAATTTGAATTGTGGGAGGATTGAAGTAAGGAGTGGATTGTGGAATTGAAGGTGGTGGTGGTGGTGGTGGTGGTGGTGGTTTCTGGTGGAGGTGGCATTTCGGATTTTGGTGGTGGAATGTTTGATTTTGGTGGTGGTGGTGGTGGCATGTCAGCAGATATAAGTGGTTGTGTGACTGAAGCAATAGCAGATGTGACAACATTATCTACTTGTTCATCAGTCACCTGCTCAAAATTCTGTACATTCTCTACCTGCTCAACATTCTGAGTAACATTTTCTACTTGTTCATCAGTCACCTGCTCAAAATTCTGTACATTCTCTACCTGCTCAACATTCTGAGTAACATTTTCTACTTGTTCATCAGTCACCTGCTCAAAATTCTGTACATTCTCTACCTGCTCAACATTCTGAGTAACATTTTCTACTTGTTCATCAGTCACCTGCTCAAAATTCTGTACATTCTCTACCTGCTCAACATCTTGTACAATATTTTCTTGTTCAAAAATCGAAGACCCATCAATATTCATTACATCACCAGGATGGGTTGCATCAGCTCTGTCTGGATTCACCTGAACTCCAGCTCTCATAAGACGTCTGGCCGTTCTTGCCCGTCTAGGAGGATCAACATTTTCTGGTTGTTGACCTTCAGGAGCCACCTGGGTCACTGGTTGCACATTTTCAACATCGACCACTCCAGTGGGTCTTACAACAATCTGACCCCTACCTGGAGCCTCTTCTTGCTCATCAGGTTCTTCCCTTTGGAAAGTAAGCATGGTCTGAGGAATATCTACCTCACCAGCTCTTGATTGTAGGGAACTCAACTCCCTCAGATATTCACATACCGAAAAATGATTTGTGTCGAAATCATACTCAGCACCCAGGGCTCTTAAAAATACAAGTGAAAGAAAACGAATATATGGAATGTGTGGTTTTCTACCTTTCACCTTCAGGCGGTCAACCAGATCATCAAAGAAGATCTGGGCGAAATCAACTCTATAGCCAAACCAAAGACAGTAGGCAATCTGGAGTTGCATTTGATTGATCTGATCTAATCCTCCAGAACTGCCACCTAAACACTCAACAAGGTGAGTGAAAAAGTATCTCCATGAGTCTGTCAGCTTACTCATGTAAATTGTGCCTTTCCTTAATAACTGCCCATGTGTATCCAATATTTCAGTGTGCCCCATCAATCTGCACACATCCCTGAAATTGATACCAGTAGGGACAACTGAGGAAAAAAGCATTCAGTCGTCCGATGAGAGAGGTGGGAGCATGAGTGGTGCTAGTGAGTCTAGCCAACCAATTGTTCATATTAATCCTTATGGCCTTTGCCTCAAGAGTAATATGGGGTGCCTTAACAATATTTGGAACAGGAGCATATTCGGCGGCGAGCAGATTTTTAGGTGAATTAGATTGTCTTGGTGCCATTGAATATGATGGATATATGAAGATGAAATTGAAAGATTAGGGTTTTGATGAAGATTTGATGAATTAAATATGGGAGTGATTTATGATTGGAAATTGAATGAAGGAATTTGGGAGTAAATATGTTCGAAGTAAATGCAAATGAAAGTGAAAGTGGGTATTATATAGGAGAGAGAATGTGGAACTCAAACGGTTAATTTGAATTTATCAAATATAATTTTGATCGGGTTCTGAGATCCGCATTAAATACATCACATCACACATAAATGTGTGACGGTTTACAGCCCACAAACAGTATCAAGTTGCACTTTTTGTCTTCCCAAGGTAAAAATACCATCATTTCTTTGAAAAATTACATGCCACGTAGGATAATAAGATAAATATCAAGATAAATATCTTTTCAAAAGATTTTGCATACGTGGCACACACAATGACCAAGTATTAAAAATATTATGACTGGCATACCAATGCATCTGAAGGTTGACTGGACGCTCCAGTATCACTGGTGGATTAGTCCAGTGAAGCATGCACTGATGGTACACTGGAGGGACACTCCAGTAAAGTACCAGTGAAAACCATTTGAAAGAGACTGGTGACCTCAAACATGCACGTCAACTAATACAGACAAATGAGAGGGACACATTTACAAGGAGACAAAAAGTCACCTCAAACATGCACTTCAACCTATCTAACCAGTGAGAGGGACACATTTACAAGGTACCAGTAATATTTTCTGGAAAATTTTGTCCAGTGAGAAAATAAATTAATAAATTCCCCTTGAACTTAAAACATTTTTAAGAACAAAAATATATCTTTCAAAGTCTTTCCCCCTGGAATGTTGATCCAGAAATCTATTAATGCAAAGATAGTACACAACGGCGTTCGATATCTAAGCAGTCATAAATTTATAAATCTTTAAATCAAGGATCCCTGATAGTACACAACGGCGTTCAATACCAAGGTTCCAGATTTAAGGGTTTAACATTCCCAACTCACAACAAGATATTCAAAAGTTTTGACATCCAGAGGTTTAGTAAAAATGTCAGCGAGTTGTTTGTCAGTGGGAATAAAATGGAGTTCAATATTATTTTTCATAATATGATCACGAATGAAGTGATACCTGAGATCAATGTGCTTCGTCTTGAGTGCATGACTGGATTGTTCGAGATAGCAATGGCACTGGTATTATCACAAAATATTGGGGTCTTTGAATACTTAATACCATAATCAAGCAACTGGTTCTTCATCCAGAGTATCTGAGCACAACAACTGGCTGCAGACACGTATTCAGCTTCAGCAGTGGATAGTGAAACTGAAGTTTGCTTCTTACTGGTCCAGCTGACCAGTTTGCCACCAAGGAAATGACATCAACTAAGCTTTATTTCAATCCATTTGGCTTTTGAGATATACACAACTCATAAGTAAATGGTTCAAAATAGCCATTTATAATAATAAGAAACAAAATAAGTTACATGACAATAGCTTGAAAAAGAAAATGATTTATGCTTTACCAAGAAATTCCACGACCTTGTCAGCCCCAAATGTATATGACATGCCCCTGTCATTCTCACCCCAGCCTTCCAAATCTCCATCAGGATCAACCCATAACAAATCATACAGAAATCCCTGATCTAGCACATTAACAGGATGGGCTACATTCCGGATCTAGTCCAAGTTTTTTAAGTCAGGAGAGAGTGCTCCATGCACCCTGCACATCCACATTAGCATTCATTTAATAGTTAATGAAAGTGACTTTAAATCGTTTGTGGTAAAAGAATGATCATATAAAAAACACAGAGACTATTAAGAGGTGTTTCTCCCTTCGTCCTGTCCAACTAAAACTGACAATTTTCGTTTTGACTCCTTTGTATAAACTTCCAATTTTGGGATTTCCAAACTTCAAATTTCTCAATATAGCATTTCTTATAAGACCATGTGATCACCACTTATATGTCACTTCAAGAATGCTATAGATACTTAAATAAGTGAGGCACCCTTAAGTTACAATATATGCACTATTTGTTGTTATTATTAAACAAAATTGAATGAAAAAGCTATGCTTATACCTTCTCATAGAACCACAAAGTGCTCAGTTAAAGGCATTTCCAAAGTCTCTTACCACACTTGAGTCTTGTGTAATGTGGAAGGGGTTGCATACACCGCTCCCGGAGCAATCATAGATGGACTAAATCTGATCATCTCGTAATTCATAATCACAATTATGCATATACATACGACATGTTCTCCATCTACATAAAAAAGGTATATTCGATATAAGTTCATTAATCATTAACCATAGGTCGACTAAGAGTATCACTATCGTAGCCAATTACATTGCTCTTGGTTGACACTTAATAGAACTCAAAAAAACCTGTCACAAAGATAAAATATCTCCTCATGAATGGAAGACTAATGTTTAAGCTTCTTTAGCGCTAATTCCATACCCTACAAAACAGACAAATTTGCAAATTGATAGCACCATTAGACCAATCTATAGCAGTCACACCAGATTTCCAATTAAACTCAACCAAAAATCTAACTGGCGGGTAGTGATAAAGGACAAAAAACAACCTGAAGATGCAAAAAAGGCTGCTATTACGCATACAACCTTCTAAAGAGCATTTTAACCAAATCTTTACATAGTATTCATCATAACTAACGGCACTCATTATATGATTTAAAAATTAAATAGGAAGATAAAAGTTCTCGCGAGTAAACCCGGTGCAACCGTTCCAACACGAACCGGTTTGACCTGTTACCCAACCCACCCATCTCATCATCCCTGGTAATATAGAGAGTTTAAGAAATCATAGGATCTAATATTACCTTCTCACAAAATCGACATTCTCTCCAACTGGTTGGTGGAATGTTTCACAGTAATGCATATTATCATATTTAGTTCTGCAATCCTCAAAGATCATATCAAAGGAAATTAAAAGCCACGACAAAAAAAGAAACATTATGGTAAGAAAGACTAACAGCACAGGAATAACTTCTTCGGAGAAAAAAGCTAGGGGGCACATTCTGCACAGATAAATATTCAGAAACGAATGCCATTATTATAAAGAACTACTGAGCCAAACCTGAAATCTCACCTTTAAAGACGAAAAAACATGCATAAGTTGGAAAATAGCCTAAAATGATATAATTTACCATAGAGCAAGCATAACAGATGCCATCAAGTCATCATACTCGGGATCACTATCTTGTTTTCTTGAATTTTGAAGGTTAGGCTTAGGCAAAGCAGCCTGGGAAAATGGATCATGCACGTGTTGATGTACAAATAGGTTAGAACCTACCAGCCCGCCCCAAGAATATGGGCCATTGTCACAGAATTGCTGATTCATAGGAGCCAAGTTTTGTGGTCGGAATCCCATGAATGGATGATTTTGCTGAGCTTGTCCAAAGTTTTCCAGTGGATGCACTTGTGGGTTCTGGGAAGGCCAACCCTGTGGGGTTTTTGGCAGGGGACTTTGAAAAGTGAAATCATTAGTAATAGGTTGTTGTGGTCTTAAGGCTGTTAAGGGCGAAGCCATTATAGATGAAGCCGGTTTCCAAGTATGAAAGGACTGTAAAATACATATGGTGCTCTATCATTTTATATGGTGATTTTACATGGTGATCCAAACACTGCCTAATACTAATGATATTATCAATCAAAGTGTAAAAGGTACCTGGTGAAGAAGGTTCTGGGAAGGCCTGAACTGATGACTAAGTACAAAAGACAATCGATATATAATAGAAAGAAAACATATATCGATAGATTGATAGAGAACAAACTGAATTTTTACTCACCTTGCCTTGTGCAATTTGGTTCCTGATCCAAGTAGTTGGCACATGATCAAATAAGTTCATAGAAGCTGGATTTGGATGCTTCACTGATGAAATTACCCAACACTATAAATTTGTGAACTAACTACTCAAATGCATCCAATTATAAACTTTCTATTGAAGAAATGATAAAAAGAACATCTATTGAAGAATATTTACCTTGCTTCATTGGAGTTCTGCTTCATTTCAACGATATTTATTGGCCTTTTGAACTTTTGTGATGTTTGTCCTCATGATTACTTTTTGCAACATAGGTTTAATAATATTTAGTAAGTAATTGAGCTAGTTCCTTTGGTACAAATTTTTAACCGGGAAATGTAATCTCAAATAATTAATAGGGCGATCCTCTCTGGATTGATAACATGACTAGCACACCTACAACCCCAAAACACCAAATATGTGAGGAAATTGATCATTTTTAGATATGATATGTGTTCAAAGCATACATTTCCTATGCTTTATTTTTCTTTGCTATGAGTGTGCCGGTGATTGCGTTGAATCTAGAACTTGTCTTAGTTGATCATTTCGAGACCGCAGTGAGATCACTTCGGGTATATAGGTATGACTAGAAGACGAAGAGGCAAATTAGGATTAACCCTTTTTCTTTGAATTTCACCCCTTGTTTGTTTTGTTAATTATGTGTTCATGTTCATTGTTATGTGCATGTTTTTAGTAGCTAACTACACTGGTTAGTAAACCACCTTGTAAAACCCTTGTTACACTCATTTTTAGTGTAAGATACAATTACAAAACCTGTTGATCCTAACCTATTTCTTTTGTTTAAACTTTACCCATATATTTCACCTATC
>CM067170.1:47370653-47374326 GCA_034093135.1 Erigeron breviscapus | reverse complement strand
TCATCAACCTTTTGGGAGGCTGATGATGGTGAATTCGGTTTTGACACAGTATGACCTTGGGAGGAGGTCTTTCTTCCAATACCTTCACCCTGTTTGGAGGGTTGGATAGCAATGGGTGTTCCCTTTAACTCGTCTACACTCTTTTGGGAGAGTGCATATGGGTGTTGTGTATTCGGCTTGTCAGCTTGGGTAAAAGGGACAGCTTTGGAACGTTCCTTAGCTTTCCCTGTACCTTGGGGGATCTCAAGATTGGATGAGGCAATATCAACCCCAGAAGCTGACACAGATTTCTTATTCGATCTTTTCTTTTTGGCCTTGAGAGGTACTAAGTCCTCAACAAGGGGTCTTTTAGAGTCGGATTTTGAGCGAATGGACGAAGGTGTGGCTAGGGAGGCTGATGTTTTGGCCAACCCTTCACCCTCTTTTGTAGGAGTTGAGTTTTGAACAGATTCAGAAGAGTTTGAGGGTTCAGAAGCATGTGTACCTGGGTCCCCCTGATTAGCAGATTGAGTGTCAGACCCAGATCGCGTCGAAGAAGGGACAACTTCCCTTAGTGCTTCTTGTTCCTCTTCTCTTTTCCTGCAAAAATCAAGGTAGATCTGCATTGCTCGGGTCAGACCCTGCACAAATACCTTTGGACTATTGAAGATGTTGTTATTGATAGATTTGCATTCAACAGTCTGACCAGTTGCCAGACTGAAATCATTGTCAAGAATGGCTTCAATGATAAGAGCAAGAATCCTACCATAAGGTATGGTAAGACTCTTCTTATGAACGCGATCAACAAGGTCCTTAAAGATTAGAGCAGCAAAATCTATTCTGGTCATGGTGACCATTGCATGAAAAATCTGCAATTCTAGGACATTAGGCTGATCAAAGCTGTCTGCCTTTACTTGTAAGGTTTTCGAAATTGTGCTTAATAAGTAGTTCCAAATACCAGTTAAATGTTTCATTTTAACAACTGAAGCCAGTGGACCAGTATATCCAACTTCTTGCAAAACATTTTTGGCTTCAGTGTGAGACACAACATCATCATATTCATCATCAGGCATATATGACAGCTCAAAAGCAGACTTAAGCCTTTCGTAAGAAATGTATACCTTTTTCTTACCGTTGATGATTGAGCCATAGATTGCAGCATCTCCTTTCTTATTCTGTTTCACGACACAGCTCGCCCAAAATTCACACAAGAGATCTTGAAACACCCAGTCTGGCTTCTCAAGCATCACTTTGCCAAATGGATGATACCACAAGAAAGCCACTATTTCATCGTATCCTTTAGCCCATGAAGGAGGATGAATATTGGCGTACACCAGACTGCCAATCTTGATTTTACCAGTATCAAGATCAGCCGGAACCACTACTACCTTATCTCCCACCACATAAGGAGATAACTTGTTTGCGCTTATAGGAGCTGGGTATCGACTTTCAGATTCAGAACTAGATTGAGAATCATTAGAATGAATCGAAACAGATGATGATGCCATTTTGAAAACAAATTTTAGAAGAAATTAATTTTAATAAAACAGTAATCAGATTTGAGAGAAAAATTGATTTTAAGAAAAATGTGAACAAGTGATTTGGGATTTTAGGTTAAATAAATGTTATATACAAAACCCAAAATATCTTATTTGAAAAAGTTGGAGAGAGAAAGTTTTTGATTGGAGGACCAATAAGTAGTGGTGGTACTTTTTCAGTAACCGGTAGGACCACTACACGTGTCACACTCCAATAGGATCAAACAAGTACACTTAATAAAATAATGAAAGTAATAAAACGCACTGAGATATTTAATAACAAAAATAACCACGAAGCTGAGTCAGATTCAGCTTACCCTCTTTCACTCGAAATGTACCAAGTGCAAAAAAGGGTAGTCTGACACAGCTTACCCTCAATTTGATGCAGCTTGAATAACACTTGCTTCCATAAGATATTACAATTACAAGTATGAAGCATGATCTGGGTCAGAGACAGATCGTAAGCTGTGTCAGCTTAGTCTGACCCAGATCAGATTACAAGAACCAAAAGATAACTAAGTGTTTATAGGTCAGATTTACCATCATTAAATTTACAATTAACATTGGGACTCAACAAAGATAATTTTGAAAAGGTGAAATTTATTGACTGGGTAATGATAAAAATTAAATTCACCTATTTTTCACCTTATTGGTGTAGACCTCTCGACCGTTTATGTGTAGAGGCGTTGAAAACCCCATCATGATAAATCTTTTTGGTATGAGTCAGGCTAGTGACGTTTAACTAAGCACTGAATGGGAAGCAACCCATTAATTTTATTAATTTTGAGTCTTTTTATTTTCATTGTTTTTTTTAGTTATGACACTAATAAAACAACTGTTCATCATGTGTGACCAACTTTGAAAGGGTCAAAGTTAGGGAGGGGTTTGCATTGACTTGTTTATTTGTGTTAACCCCAAGGGAGAGAGAAAGATGTAGATTTTTGGACTAATGAACTTATCTCTAGTTTTGAGCATTGAGGGCAATGCTCGGCTCAAAGTTGGGGAGGGGAGTCAAACTGATTGCTTTGTTGTTAGTTCACTCATTTTCTTTGTTAGTTCAAGTATGTTAGAGCAAGTTCAAGAAGAAAAAAAAGACGGTAAAAAAGAAGAAAAATCAAGAAGGTTGATATGTATTTTGAAGATCTTCAAGTCAACCAACCATCAGAATGCATCATCTAAACCCGGGAAGTTTCGTTTTTCTTTTATTTCATATTTATTTTTCCTATTTTGCCATAATTTGTTTTATTGTACGACTTACATGGAGGGGAAGTAAATAGGAAAAACCGGGTAATTTTGAACTTTTGTGATGTTTGTCCTCATAGTTTGATTACTTTTTGCAACATAGGTTTAACAATATTTAGTAAGTAATTGAGCTAATTCCTTATGGTACAAACTTTGAACCGAGAAATGTAATCTCAAATAATTAATAGGGCGATCCTCTCTGGATTGATAACATGACTAGCACACCTACAACCCCAAAACACCAAATATGTGAGGAAATTGATCATTTTTAGATATGATATGTGTTCAAAGCATACATTTCCTATGCTTTATTTTTCTTTGCTATGAGTGTGCCGGTGATTGCGTTGATTCTAGAACTTGTCCTAGTTGATCATTTCGAGACCGCAGTGAGATCACTTCGGGATATAAGTATGACTAGAAGACGAAGAGGCAAATTAGGATTAACCCTTTTTCTTTGAATTTCACCCCTTGTTTTGTTCATTATGTGTTCATGTTCATTGTTATGTGCATGTTTTTAGTAGCTAACTACACTGGTTAGTGAACCACCTTGTGAAACCCTTGTTACACTCATTTTTAGTGTAAGATACAATTACAAAACCTGTTGATCCTAACCTATTTCTTTTGTTTAAACTTTACCCATATATTTCACCTATCCTAGCCATACCGATAGTCGAAATCCATGGTGGGTCATTGGTTGCCGATGCTAGTTGGATGGTTTGGGTTTGTCAAGTTGTGTCGGTTTGATATATTCTCGGTTTTGAGAATAGGCTGAGTTGTCATAAAGTTTGGTCAAGTTTAGATTATTCAAACTAGTGAAAGTATGATTTGTCAATGCATTGTAAAGTTCAAAGAGAAAAAAAAAAGAAAAATGAACTTGGACTGTCAATTGGTATTTTCCACATTTATATCTAGTG